>JBAIZL010000011.1:9479914-9564914 GCA_036971475.1 Prosapia bicincta | reverse complement strand
TGGTTTCTAAAAACAATTCCCTAAAATCACTTTCAAACTTTCTTCCTTTGTTTTGCTAAAATTTACTTTTATGATATTATTTAAAACACAGTATTATTCATTATCAACTCCACTGCTTCCTTACCTCCTTTCGAGTCTTTCCTTTGTTACTCTCTCTATTATTCTTTCTTCCCGCATGTTCTCCGTCCAATAATTTCCCATAAGCTTATTGATTCCTTCCTTTATCCTTCCTTCTTTTATCTCTTCCCTCGCTTCTTCGTCTCCTTTTCATTCACTTATTTCTACCCCTATTTTTCTGAATGACTTGCTACTCCTTTTTAATCTGTTTGTCTTCTTCATTCTTTCTATTTAATTCTCTGAATCTTATTTCTCTAATTTTCGTTATTAATTGCCGCTCCTTTGATATCTTTTTTCTTCTTTTCTATGTTCTTGTAATTTTACCTTCCCCTTGCCCCTTCTTTCCTCTACCCCTCTCCATCTCTTCGCTTTCATTCAATAGAATTATCTACCTCTTTTATCGCATTGTACAATTATACATAAAAAAATCTTCATACAATCTTTCCACTTTAAAGCACTAATCTATATAAGGATAAATATAGTATCTTCTCACTTTATTGTTTATCTTCGTGCGGTTGTGTTCGGTTTTAGAAGAAGAGTAACCGACGTATAAATAATACGAAAGTAACAGAGACAAACGATTTTTAAACTCTTTGTAAAAGCCTCACTTGACGTTTTCCCCGCTTACAGTTATAGAGTGTGGCAGGAATGTACCAAAAAATTGTTCCCGGGAGGGGCTGACATTCCAAGAGGACTCTGAGCTAATTCATCACCTGGGGCAATATTTTGGAAATTCCATTAACCTAAATTCCATCCCTTAACATGAGAAAAAGTTTACAAATGAATTAATTTGAAACGAACCAATTTGAGGCGTAATGCAATGCACATAAACATTCATCGAGATAGGGCTTGCAAGATATGAAAAGGTCTTAGACGCTAACTATATATTTACATTCTCACAGACAAAACAACATGGAATATACGAAGTCACATAGGCACGTCACGCTCTGTTACACTTCACGGAACAGCTCTATGTCCATTGTAGCTCGTAATGTGTGACCCGTGTATTAGATTAATTAACGCAATTGTTACACTTTTTTAAATAATTATTAACTAAAAATTTTAATTTAATTTCTAAATATAGGTTATTGGGTTCTATTGTGTTTAACTGCCTTGGAATTTATATTTATTGAATTTCTTTAAAAGAATTTGAAAGTAATATAAACAACATTTTTTAAAGTCAATTCCCACTTAGGTCACTAAAAAAAATTTATTTTATTTATTTTTTATTAAATAGTTATAATTAGTATAAATAAAGTAAGATAACCTATTCGTTATAACAGCTGTTCTACCACATAACCTATAACATATAATCATCTGTTTGATGGAATCGTATGCTGTACGTATTTTAACTGAAATGAGACGAAATAACTATATTGCATAACTTGTCCCTCTTTTGAAACGATTTTTTCTAATATAATTTCTAATTAAGTCATTACATTTAATTAATGATATTATATTTGATAAAGCTGTAATAACATCAATTAATTGCCCTCCACCACCAGTTAAAATAGTATTTGAATGTGAGTAGAAGATTAAAAACGTATTTTATTAACGATTGAAAATTTCGACAAGACACTCGTGTGTAAGGAGAGTGTAAACAAATAGAAGATATTGAAGAATAATACTGTATTTTAGTTACAAGACACTCGTGTGTAAGGAGAGTGTAAACAGATAGA
The DNA here is from genome assembly GCA_036971475.1 of Prosapia bicincta. Classification (NCBI taxonomy): domain Eukaryota; kingdom Metazoa; phylum Arthropoda; class Insecta; order Hemiptera; family Cercopidae; genus Prosapia; species Prosapia bicincta. Next base: position 9,563,118 of record JBAIZL010000011.1, on the reverse strand, counting down.
AGATATTGAAGAATAATACTGTATTTTAGTTACAAGACACTCGTGTGTAAGGAGAGTGTAAACAAATAGAAGATATTGAAGAATAATACTGTATTTTAGTTACAAGACACCGATTTAAATAAACTGCTCTAGGGTATAAAATATTAGAAAGGTATTTAGAGAGGTACCCCCGAAAAACACCCTCTAGTTGCACCCGTGTGTGTTAGGGTGACATTAAATTCTAGTAACATATAAATTTAATGTCTGCCACATGTGCAGCGACAGGTTAGGTGGGCTGTTCTCCAAATACTTTAATCACACTACAAAGGATGCTGCACTGAAGTATAACCCCGACCTGGGCTAACGTATAACACCAAAAGGCCAAGGTCACACCATAATGTTATGTTTGGCGGTTGTGGGTTCAGGCTTGCGTGAACTTTGCCAAGACAAGCATCAGAGTGTTTTGTTGCTTCGAAATTTGGCAACAACCAATCAAATGGGACGAATTGCTCAGCTTTACAGCACGCACGTTCCGTCCATATACTCATTCCTTAAATAGTTTCCCGCTAGCCATTAGCTTTTTATTTGCAATGCCAGAACAAGGAGAGAAGCGGGTAGCCTATACGTCCAGGTTGGTATTTACCCTTACTCCAAGCTTCTAACCTAGATACAGAAATGGAGTGGACGAAACGTGACTATCAACCTTTGTTTCTTGCAAACAACAAGGATAATCGAGTTTACAAAGTTACGTAACGACCCGTTGGAGCAAGTGCGAAGACATCCTAGAGCGTGACTGTCTTACAGTGCAAAGTGGACTTGTACACTCACATTCAAACATATCCTACTTGTCTAAGATTAAATGCTTCCATAGTATCTACGACGTAATTATGTACAAAGAGAATTTATGCGCCGGAATAATTACACCCTTAACGGGGGAAACGATTTGGCCGACGTAACGTGGACATTGATCAACTGCCGCTAGAGCGCGCGCTCGTCAGCACGCGTACTACTTGAATTAATCGCTCGGCCGTGACGTAATCCGCTTTAAATTAATAACCCGCAATCCGTTGTTGTACAGATATACACATAAACCTAACTATACGAACACAATACAAACGATGCATTGTTAAAATTCTAAATCCCAGTTATTGTGAAACCTTTATAATAACAATATTACGCGTGCATTTACAATACATATTTGTATAAATTTGATAGTTTGTATAGGACTATTACAGTGTTCTTTCCTTGTACTTCTCGGTTTTAATTTTATTGCTAATTCCATTTCTATAATTAATTTACCTATTTGTTTTAATGTTGTTTTAGATAATTTCCCTCTTTTTTTGTAATATTTATAAAATTCAGAATGAATATATTTTATGTTTCGGTTGTGTTTTTTTTTTCTTTTACTGATTTATGTTTACGGTTACTGTGTTTGGTTTTGTTTCTAAGTGTCTCGTTAAAAGCTCTATTATCGTTCGCATATTTTTCTCTCAATTTTTTTTTTCGTTTATTAAATATAACAGTCAATTGTGTATTTTACATTATATTGTTATTTTTAGATTGTTAATCACAAATTGTACATTTTATTACGTAATAAAACATTCAAGTCTACACTGAATAACATGGCATCGCGCCTTTAAATACAGTACCAGGCTCTAAAGACGAAACGCTGGAAGTAACGTCTGAGGAGTGGGTTTAGCATTACGCCTCCCAGAGCGCGCTGATATCCGCCCGCGGGAGTTGCGCATAATGTCACTGCTGGAGATGTTTTTCGCGATGGTTCCCACGTGACCCGTGTTCAACAGCAACATTGTATACTGTAATGTCTCGCTGGCGTCATAATATGACGGAGCGCACTAAATCTTCCCCTCCTTCGTGACCATGACGGCTAATTCCCCTCTGGAAGCACAATCCCTAAGACGACCCGCAGGTGTTGTCTCTACTGTAAATCCACCGCCCAAGATTCCCACCTTCTTCGGACTCTCCACTTTTCTCTAAAGCAATGAATCAGCAAACCGATTACTTCGACATTTGATACTTATAGCACAATAGGGAAGGGAGATAAAAAAAAAACGAAACATTATAGGAATGCAAGGTAGTGGTTCGGGCGTAATTCTTTCGCTGCCCACCCCCCACGGCCAACCAATGCGCCAGTCAGCGCTCGGCCAAAATCACTCCTGAGTGCAGAGATTCAAACCGACACTTCGGAACTACAGATTCAGTCCCAGTATAACAACAGAATCACCTGAAGGCTCTCTGCTTGGACACAACTAGCAAGACAATCCATACTTCTCTACATATATAATGCTTAAGGTAAACAAAATTAATTCTGGACTTATATAAATGCTGAACAACAGCAAAACCTGGGATCGATTAAAAACATTGTAGTGCACATGGTTTTCCCTTATATCTATGCCTTTCTTAAAACAAGTGCATGCTCTAAAATATATATATATATATATATATATATATATATATATATATATGTGTGTGTGTGTGTGTGTGTGTGTGTGTGTGTGTGTGTGTTGTGTGTGAGTGTGTGTGTGTGTGTGTGTGTGTGTGTGTGTGTGTGTGTGTGTGTGTGTGTGTGTGTGTGTGTGTGTGTGTGTGTGAGTGTGTGTGTGTGTGTGTGTGTGTGTGTGTGTGTGTGTGTGTGTGTGTGTGTGTGTGTGTGTGTGTGTGTGTGTGTGTGTGTGTGTGTGTGTGTGTGTGTGTGTGTGTGTGTGTGTGTGTGTGTGTGTGTGTGTGTGTGTGTGTGTGTGTGTGTGTGTGTGTGTGTGTGTGTGTGTGTGTGTGTGTGTGTGTGTGTGTGTGTGTGTGTGTGTGTGTGTGTGTGTGTGTGTGTGTGTGTGTGTGTGTGTGTGTGTGTGTGTGTGTGTGTGTGTGTGTGTGTGTGTGTGTGTGTGTGTGTGTGTGTGTGTGTGTGTGTGTGTGTGTGTGTGTGTGTGTGTGTGTGTGTGTGTGTGTGTGTGTGTGTGTGTGTGTGTGTGTGTGTGTGTGTGTGTGTGTGTGTGTGTGTGTGTGTGTGTGTGTGTGTGTGTGTGTGTGTGTGTGTGTGTGTGTGTGTGTGTGTGTGTGTGTGTGTGTGTGTGTGTGTGTGTGTGTGTGTGTGTGTGTGTGTGTGTGTGTGTGTGTGTGTGTGTGTGTGTGTGTGTTTCTGTAATAGCCCTATATAGAAAAACTCTTGTGTTAGAAATCATTCAATTCTAATTTCTGCCACCATACACTTTGTGAATCTTGGGTTTTACCTCTGAGGTTTTAGGTTAGATGTAGACAAATAGATATGATCTAACCTAACCTGTTTATTAAATACCAAATTAAAGATAAATATAGACTAAGTTTGCGAGATAATATAATACAGATTACGTAAGTGTGATATGTAAGGTATAGATTGATATGTTTGGAATAAACTACTAAGAAGTATTCAGTATTTTATCCCTCAACCGTCGTTTACGAAATCTAGGAACTCGGTAAAAGTTTAAACCCTTACATTTACAGATCCATGTTTGCAAGTTCTAGTGTCCCTAGATTGTTCCACTCTTGTGTATTAGCGCTTAGGAACAAAGCAAGTTCCCCAGGGACTGAGTGCTACATACAAAGCAGTGACATAAACATTTATGGGAGCGTCACATTGAATATTGCAAATAACTCTTGGCTGGGGACCGTAATGTCGTTGCGCGCGCATCTGCTTTAACGGTCTCTCCTTGAGTTTATCAAAACTATAAAGTGAGACGGTGCTACATCGCGATAAAATCTGTCGTCCCACTCACACACTGACCCCAATAGTGCGCCGGAGCCTCACGGCTTTGTGTGCACAACTGTGTGAAGAGAGCGAGTAAGGCGTCATATTTTCTGTGCTGGCAGCGAATATCTTCGAAAATCGAACCTTACTATCTAAACAGCTGTATTCGTGTCCAGTTAGTGGTTATTGGAGGTTATGTTTAATCGCTTTTAAAACTATGTTTCCAAACGAAATTTTCTATATACTTAATATATATATGTTGGATTGAATGAACCCATACGGCAGCAGTTTTTTATAAGTCATAGCTTATGATACTTTACGTATTGTACATTAGTAAGTCAAACTCCCATTTTTGTCTAAAATGTCTTCAATGCAAACATATTGAATGGTTCAAACGTAAATTTTGTAACATAAAACGTACGTAATCAGGTTTGCTACTTGTTATGAATTAAGTGCATTTAAACTCTTTGTGCACTTTCGTTGGAGTGTGGCGGGATTATTTGGGTAATAATATGGCAGAACAGCTTTCATAGTTCTTGGTGAAATGTTTTTGTTCGAGTCCTTCCTCTAGTGTACGTGGACTCACGAAGTATACGGCTCCACGTAACTTTATTAACGTTAAAGTCTCCCAACTCAAAGACAATACGGGCTGCTCAAAGGCATTGTAAACACAAAGATTCAAACACTTTGCATAAAGCGACCCAATCTCGACGGTTTCTTATTACAACGCCTGCAGAAACACATTATGCTACCACCATAACAACAAGCAACATGTGTCGCCGCAAGGTGGGCCAGGGGTAAATGGCAACACGCACAGCAGATAAGACTTTCTGTAATGAAGCGGTGATAAAACCTTAACAGAGTTACATGTTTTGGCTTGAAACATTTTGAAATAAATTCACATAAAGACAATCATGTTCAAGACAAACTGAAACCAAACATTTTCTTAGAGCTTGTCTTTTTTGTGTTTTTCCAGACGAGTTGAATATATTTAATTATTTCAATGCTTTTAAATCAAACTGAGCCACCAACTCTAATTCTGTTTAACCGAAAGTTTAAAATGGCGTTAAAAACTAACTTTGGTAGAGACCCCCATTGCTCTATGGGAACATATATTAAAGAACGGGAAACTGAAACGTTCTGCCTAGACAGCACGATCGGTGAACAACGAGGTTTTATGAGACGATCACCTACTATAAGCACATAAGTAGCATATGAATTACTTCTGAATCCAAGCTGAGGATATTTACCTCTTCTCCGGCTGTAGTGAGAAGAGTAACTTGTAATGGAAATTTGTACACTGGTAAAGAAAAGTAGTTTGAAATCCACTCAGCAACGAATTTTATTCATATCACGGAAAGAGAATACAAACAAAACTGAAACAGAGAGCAGCATTTTACGATCAAAATCCACTGAAGCTCAGTTAAGATGTTCATGCATTGGAATATAGAAACAGTTAAATGATGACGAAACGCCTTTTAATTGCATCATAATTCCATCAAAGCCCTAAAACGCTATTGCGGAGGATCGGGGGCTACAATATAGTCATTTAACAGCCTCAAAACACTTGACGTTTTATCGCGAAGATATAAAGAACGAAGGCTCCCTAACGTTATGTTGACCATCCCGCAGCTTGGATTATTCTTCGTCCTCCACGGTGGTTTGTTTTACTGGAAATAACTTTTTGAAATTAACATTTTATGCGTAAGGGGATTCTCGATCCAAACAATAAGGAAAATTTTCTGATTGTGCAAACTCAGAATTCATAGATTGCGTTTTACCCTTTTCAGATAGAATTTATCAAATTGTAAAAACGTCAGAGATTTTTTGACAATTTCCAAACAATTATTGATTTTAATACTATAATTGAATAACTTAATTTATATTGTATTTTTTTAATTATATTTCTATTTCACTCTTCCCTTACCTTGTCCAAATTACTATTGTTTACTTACAGTGCAAACGTTTGTTTATCTATACAATTCACCTTATTTATATTTGTTTCATTTGGTTTTTTTCTTTGATTTAGGTTTCCCTTCTTTCTATAATTTTTAACACACGATAATATCTATGTCACTGTCTTTCAACAAAGGAACGAAAAAGCTGCTTCTTATACAAGCATATAACCCACCCCCCGCCCACCTTAAGTTCACATTTTAGACCCGTCCTCTAATGACGTCATTAGTCGTCTGTATATGTTGTAGGTTGTTAAATAAAATATCGTACATACTGTGATGAAACCTCAACGTGGGGCAGCATGTGATGTCTCGGCTTACCTTTAATCTGATTCATTTTTTTTTTTTAAATAGAGTTGCCACCTTACCTGAAACACAAACAAAATATACAGTTAGTATGTTTATATCTACAAATAAGCTACTAAATCTAATCTCTTATGTATAGCTGTTCCCTCGTAAGCCGACGTGCGATCAGTCGATAGAAAACCAAAAGCGATTCCTATTCAAAAACATTGGTTTTTGTAGTACATGTTGCATCAAAAGCCATAGCTAAGAAATTGCAGGCGTCACGGTCGTTTAGAAAACTCATATAAGCAAATTTGTTTAAAACTTTATGTAAACTATCTGGTTCATACGACAAACCAAATCAAATATTTATAGCAGCCTTTCTGCTTTGTCAAATCTACATTATTTTCATTTAAATTCTATACGTCATATTACAATGTCTGTGGAACGGTCATTTGCTTCTTCTACCCCTCCAACTGCCTCTGCTCGTCCTTTGAGGTCACGCGCCAGCTTACGTGGGCTCTGTTATAATATTTACATAATAAATTCAAAAATAATATTCGGTTTTTAGAGGAAAAAGGGTCGCCACTACCAAATTTGACGCGAGTAGTGTAGTGTAAAGCAATATGAAATTTGTCATACGATAGCTAATCAGCTACGTTAATCTCAAATAAAATATTTGATAATGTTGATATATTCAATCACAACCTTGAGCTAGTAGTAGAGAAAGCACTCATTATAACATAGGACTAGGAGCCTCGATTGGCGACCAAATAATTTGTATTGCTCAAACGACTCCTAATTTGAATGAACTTCTTGCTTAACTTGTCGTTAAAATTTCTATACACAGAGTTATGCGATTATGTTTCCAAGAATATGAACTTGTTTCGGTTTAAAGTTACAACAACGTGAGAGCTATGACAGGTCGGTGTAAATTAAACTAAGCGTCCTCGCCTAACATAAATTCGTTTCAGATTTTTATATTCATTAAATATTAAAATATTCTTCTTGTCTTAATAAAAACGTAACTTCTTTCAGTCTAACTTACTGTCCCTTCCAATTAGCCCGTCATCACGAGCGCGACACAGCGCCCCATGCTTGTCATTCTTTACCCGAAAGTAAAGAACATTATCCGAACGTCAAACCCAAAAGTTTTCTTCCATGACAGTGACATTGTTATGCTTCTTAATTAAACACTGACGTCCCCCGAGCAATCGCGAAGTGACGACGGAACTGAGAAATGATTCACTGAGTAAGATAAAGTGAGACGCGACTTGGAGTGATTTCCTGGTCTTTGTATTATATTTAATAAACTCTGGCTGCAAGCGCTGCGTATTTCCCTTAAATTGTCCTTCGTCTGACAGAATACATTAGTTTCCAGATTGATGACGTAATCCCCTCTTAGTAACTTCAAAATAGGAACAAGTCTGCATTAGTATGATTGGTTCGGTTATTCTTGTCCTCTGTGGTCACAGATCGAACTGCTTCTTGCCTACCCATGTGAACATCTTTCCAAATGGTTTCGTTGGCAGTTCACTTTACATAAACAAAATGCTTTATTTTTAAAGAAACAAAATTTATATATATATAACCCGATATATGTATGTATCATATGGACGCCTAAACCGCTGAACAGTAGTTAATGAAATGGGGGGGGATCGTTTAATATATTCCCAGGATGGTTCGTGTGAAGTTTGGTGTAAATCCATCCTAAGGGCTCGGCCCCAGAGGCTTAGGATGTTGCAGTATACAGTTTTCCATAAGTCTAATGTTAAAATGTAGCCTATATCCATACTAGCGTTACTTATTTAATTTTAAAAATTATAAATATATTGTAAAAATAAAATACATTATTAATTATTTTAAAATGTTTAAAATTGCTAAATTCTATCTACAATTATTGCTATCACACTTATTGATATTGAAAGTAGGATTGCCGTTAATATTCTTTGAATCAACCAAAGCTGTGCAACGGAACCAGACTAACCACACAAAGCTGACACCCAGCTTGATCCAGGCAGAAATCAGAGGTGGCAAGTTCAAAGGACCAGAGATGGTCTTAATTCCAAGAATACCGATGATTTCATCAGATCCACCCTTCGATTTCAACGACTACAATTTCCTTTACGTCTTGCATTCGCAATAACCATAAACAAGGCACAAGGACAATCATTGGCCATTGTTGCTTTAAAGTTGGTTAATTCGTGCATTTCTTACGGACAATTATATGTTGTTTACTCACATAATGGGACACGTAAAAATGTGCATGTTTATGCCCCTAATGTTGTTGTTGTTGTTGTTATCGTGTGACAAGTGCAATAAAAACAATAAAAAAAAAGAAAAAAAAAGTGTTCAGAGAAAGGTAGAGAGAGCACAGTTACACGGGTACAAAGGCGTGAAGCACTGCACTGGCCACATCTGCAGCTTTGTCCGTATAAAGAGTCTCCCTAGAACAGTTTAAGTCAATTTTAAATAGTGCTGTAATGATGGACGGGCAATTGAAGAGATGATCGGGATCAAGCTTTATCCCTGGGCAGTGCCTACATTCAGGGTATGTTCCTGATCCATCAGGCAAGATTTTAATGTCTTTGAGGTGCATTGTCCTCAGTCTGGCAATTGTTTTTGTTATTTCCCTGTCAAAGTTAAGCTCGGGAAGTGATGATTTTCTTTGGTTGTTATGGCAGAGCTTCTGTTTTGCAACGGCATTGACATCGGAAGATGTTGTAATCACGGGGGCTGGTTCGATGGTCCTCGCTTCCTTGGCCAGAGAATCGGCCTCTTCGTTCCCTTTGATGTCGACGTGTGCCGGGATCCATTGAAGGGTACAAAGCTTCTTCTTTTCCTCAATTAAGAACAGGAGGGTATTGATCTTTTGGGCGAGGTTTGTATTTCCTTTTTGGAGGGCCTGAAGAGCAGATCTGCAGTCCGTGAAGATTACTATGCCATCAGAGGCGTTGAGTGTTGTCCAAGTGAGGTAAATACTCAGAGCTTCTTTGATTGCGATGAGTTCGCTTGTGAAGTTGGAGGCGATTTTGCCTGCTGCAATTTTGTGTCTGGAAGATGAGCCATCAGGGTAGGTTATAAAGATTCCGGATCCACCTCTATCGCAGTCAGGATTCGAAGAGCCGTCGGTGTAAGCAGCGACCATGTGTGGTTTTAAAATCTTGGTAATAGTTTCCATTCCTTTCCTCTCGATTGTTTCTTGAGGCTCTTTTTTGGAGCAGGGTTCGAGGAGATTCAAGTTTATATTCACAAAGGAGGGTGGTTTGACCGGGAACCTGGGTTCTTGAAAGATGTCAAGGCTCGTGTGCTGTAGGTTGATGTCCTGTCTGATGTTTTTGTCGTACTGGAGAGTAGAAGATCTTTTTAGCCTGGTTTTTTCCGACCAGTTCCGAAAGGTGACTCTTGAGATATGTTGTTCGTGATTGCTCCTGATTTTGTTTGTGAATTTCACTGTAGCGAATTTTCTCCGATTTTCCAATGGGGTTAGGCCACATTCAGTTTCAGCTTTCAAATTATTTGTAGATGAGACGGCTCCAATGATGGCTTTGGGATACTTCGGGGGAGTCTGTAACCCCTAGAGAGCGCATCCCCAGGTGGCGGATAGGGGAATGCCTTCAATGGTTTACCATTGGGTGGTAGGAGTGAAATAAAATAGCTCCCGTGGACCTACAGGTAGAAGTCCAACCTCTCGAGGCAATGGCACTCACCATGACTAGTGCAATGAACATTTTCCTAATGAAATGACGAAAAACATTGTCTATCCTCTAGCATTGCTGTAAATGAAATATAATTATTCAGATGTTTGTTTGCATTTCTTATTGGAAAATTATTCAATAATTTTCCATTTTCCATTATAAAATTATGATTTCGGGCGCAGCAACGCGCGCTGGGTAACGCAGTAAATTATTATAATACGACTGTTACTTGGAGACCTCTTCCTCGCCTATTTTGTTTTCTTTAAGGTATTCCCTAGTACTTTTATCTTGAACGTTTTCAAGACGTCATTTATCGGTCATTGCTTCTACAAACAAACGATACCGCTATAAAAATTATATTTTGCAAATTATAAAAAATTTTAAAAACGACTGAGAAAAAACCAAACCTGGCGCTGAGACCTCAAGAATACAAAAATAGTCTTCCTTAAGGAACATACAGGCGTCCTTATATAACAGACAACTACTGCACGCTATACTCTACTGGTAGCAGCGAAGTAACCAGTTAAGGCTTGTTCTTACTATTAGACCAAGACGAGTGATTTCTGTCTTTAGACAGTATCTACAATACAATCAAACGTTGTCAAAGTACAGCAGTATCTATACACAGCGTTGTCAGTCGAATTATACAAAGTATAGTTCTAGGATATAGACAATTACAAAACATTATAGACATGCCATTGCAAAAAATCTATACACAGCGTTGTCAGTCGAATTATACAAAGTATAGTTCTAGGATATAGACAATTACAAGACATTATAGACATGCCTTTGCAAAAAAATCGCAGAACATTGGTCTTCTATCCCAAATGGGAGAATTTAGACAATGTCTAGATAAAATCAAACTTTGTCAAAGTACAGTAGTCTCTATACACAGCGTAGTCAGTCGAACTATACAAAGTATAGTTCTAGGATATAGACAATTACAAGACATTATAGACATGCCTTTGCAACAAAATCGCAGAACATTGGTCTTCTATCCGAAACGGGAGAATTTAGACAATGCCTAGATACAATCAAACGTTGTCAAAGTACAGTAGTATCTATACACAGCGTTGTCAGTCGAAATATACAAAGTATAGTTCTAGGATATAGACAATTACAAGACATTATAGACATGCCTTTGCAACAAAATCGCAGAACATTGGTCTTCTATCCGAAACGGGAGAATTTAGACAATGCCTAGATACAATCAAACGTTGTCAAAGTACAGTAGTATCTATACACAGCGTTGTCAGTCGAATTATACAAAGTATAGTTATAGGATATAGACAATTACAAGACATTATAGACATGCCTTTGCAACAAAATCGCAGAACATTGGTCTTCTATCCGAAACGGGAGAATTTAGACAATGCCTAGATACAATCAAACGTTGTCAGAGTACAGTAGTATCTATACACAGCGTTGTCAGTCGAATTATACAAAGTATAGTTATAGGATATAGACAATTACAAGACATTATAGACATGCCTTTGCAACAAAATCGCCGAACATTGGTCTTCCATCCCAAATGGGAGAATTTAGACAATGCCTAGATACAATCAAACATTGTCAAAGTACAGTAGTATCTATACACAGCGTTGTCAGTCGAATTATACAAAGTATAGTTATAGGATATAGACAATTACAAGACATTATAGACATGCCTTTGCAACAAAATCGCAGAACATTGGTCTTCCATCCCAAATGGGAGAATTTAGACAATGCCTAGATACAATCAAACGTTGTCAAAGTACAGTAGTATCTATACACAGCGTTGTCAGTCGAATTATACAAAGTATAGTTCTAGGATATAGACAATTACAAGACATTATAGACATGCCTTTGCAACAAAATCGCAGAACATTGGTCTTCCATCCCAAATGGGAGAATTTAGACAATGCCTAGATGCAATCAAACGTTGTCAAAGTACAGTAGTATCTATACACAGCGTTGTCAGTCGAATTATACAAAGCATAGTTCTAGGATATAGACAATTACAAGACATTATAGACATGCCTTTGCAACAAAATCGCAGAACATTGGTCTTCCATCCCAAATGGGAGAATTTAGACAATGCCTAGATACAATCAAACGTTGTCAAAGTACAGTTGTATCTATACACAGCGTTGTCAGTCGAATTATACAAAGTATAGTTATAGGATATAGACAATTACAAGACATTATAGACATGCCTTTGCAACAAAATCGCAGAACATTGGTCTTCCATCCCAAATGGGAGAAATTAGACAATGCCTAGATACAACCAAACGTTGTCAAAGTACAGTAGTATCTATACACAGCGTTGTCAGTCGAATTATACAAAGTATAGTTCTAGGATATAGACAATTACAAGACATTATAGACATGCCTTTGCAACAAAATCGCAGAACATTGGTCTTCTATCCGAAACGGGAGAATTTAGACAATGCCTATATACAATCAAACGTTGTCAAAGTACAGTAGTATCTATACACAGCGTTGTCAGTCGAATTATACAAAGTATAGTTATAGGATATAGACAATTACAAGACATTATAGACATGCCTTTGCAACAAAATCGCAGTACATTGGTCTTCCATCCCAAATGGGAGAATTTAGACAATGCCTAGATACAATCAAACGTTGTCAAAGTACAGTAGTATCTATACACAGCGTTGTCAGTCGAATTATACAAAGTATAGTTATAGGATATAGACAATTACAAGACATTATAGACATGCCTTTGCAACAAAATCGCAGAACATTGGTCTTCCATCCCAAATGGGAGAATTCAGACAATGCCTAGATACAATCAAACGTTGTCAAAGTACAGTAGTATCTATACACAGCGTTGTCAGTCGAATTATACAAAGTATAGTTCTAGGATTAGACAATTACAAGACATTATAGACATGCCTTTGCAACAAAATCGCAGAACATTGATCTTCTATCCGAAACGGGAGAATTTAGACAATGCCTCGATACAATCAAACGTTGACGAAGTACAGTAGTATCTATACACAGCGTTGTCAGTCGAATTATACAAAGTATAGTTATAGGATATAGACAATTACAAGACATTATAGACATGCCTTTGCAACAAAATCGCAGAACATTGGACTTCCATCCCAAATGGGAGAATTTAGACAATGCCTAGAAACAATCAAACGTTGTCAAAGTACAGTAGTATCTATACACAGCGTTGTCAGTCGAATTATACAAAGTATAGTTCTAGGATTAGACAATTACAAGACATTATAGACATGCCTTTGCAACAAAATCGCAGAACATTGGTCTTCTATCCGAAACGGGAGCATTTAGACAATGCCTAGATACAATCAAACGTTGTCAAAGTACAGTAGTATCTATACACAGCGTTGTCAGTCGAATTATACAAAGTATAGTTATAGGATATAGACAATTACAAGACATTATAGACATGCCTTTGCAAAAAAATCGCAGAACATTGGTCTTCTATCCGAAACGGGAGAATTTAGACAATGCCTAGATACAATCAAACGTTGTCAAAGTACAGTAGTATCTATACACAGCGTTGTCAGTCGAACTATACAAAGTATAGTTCTAGGATATAGACAATTACAAGACATTATAGACATGCCTTTGCAACAAAATCGCAGAACATTGGTCTTCTATCCGAAACGGGAGAATTTAGACAATGCCTAGATACAATCAAACGTTGTCAAAGTACAGTAGTATCTATACACAGCGTTGTCAGTCGAACTATACAAAGTATAGTTCTAGGATATAGACAATTACAAGACATTATAGACATGCCTTTGCAACAAAATCGCAGAACATTGGTCTTCTATCCGAAACGGGAGAATTTAGACAATGCCTAGATACAATCAAACGTTGTCAAAGTACAGTAGTATCTATACACAGCGTTGTCAGTCGAAATATACAAAGTATAGTTATAGGATATAGACAATTACAAGACATTATAGACATGCCTTTGCAACAAAATCGCAGAACATTGGTCTTCTATCCGAAACGGGAGAATTTAGACAATGCCTAGATACAATCAAACGTTGTCAAAGTACAGTAGTATCTATACACAGCGTTGTCAGTCGAATTATACAAAGTATAGTTATAGGATATAGACAATTACAAGACATTATAGACATGCCTTTGCAACAAAATCGCAGTACATTGGTCTTCCATCCCAAATGGGAGAATTTAGACAATGCCTAGATACAATCAAACGTTGTCAAAGTACAGTAGTATCTATACACAGCGTTGTCAGTCGAATTATACAAAGTATAGTTATAGGATATAGACAATTACAAGACATTATAGACATGCCTTTGCAACAAAATCGCAGAACATTGGTCTTCCATCCCAAATGGGAGAATTTAGACAATGCCTAGATACAATCAAACATTGTCAAAGTACAGTAGTATCTATACACAGCGTTGTCAGTCGAATTATACAAAGTATAGTTATAGGATATAGACAATTACAAGACATTATAGACATGCCTTTGCAACAAAATCGCAGAACATTGGTCTTCTATCCGAAACGGGAGAATTTAGACAATGCCTAGATACAATCAAACATTGTCAAAGTACAGTAGTATCTATACACAGCGTTGTCAGTCGAATTATACAAAGTATAGTTATAGGATATAGACAATTACAAGACATTATAGACATGCCTTTGCAACAAAATCGCAGAACATTGGTCTTCCATCCCAAATGGGAGAATTCAGACAATGCCTAGATACAATCAAACGTTGTCAAAGTACAGTAGTATCTATACACAGCGTTGTCAGTCGAATTATACAAAGTATAGTTCTAGGATTAGACAATTACAAGACATTATAGACATGCCTTTGCAACAAAATCGCAGAACATTGGTCTTCTATCCGAAACGGGATCATTTAGACAATGCCTAGATACAATCAAACGTTGTCAAAGTACAGTAGTATCTACACACAGCGTTGTCAGTCGAATTATACAAAGTATAGTTATAGGATATAGACAATTACAAGACATTATAGACATGCCTTTGCAAAAAAATCGCAGAACATTGGTCTTCTATCCGAAACGGGAGAATTTAGACAATGCCTAGATACAATCAAACGTTGTCAAAGTACAGTAGTATCTATACACAGCGTTGTCAGTCGAACTATACAAAGTATAGTTCTAGGATATAGACAATTACAAGACATTATAGACATGCCTTTGCAACAAAATCGCAGAACATTGGTCTTCTATCCGAAACGGGAGAATTTAGACAATGCCTAGATACAATCAAACGTTGTCAAAGTACAGTAGTATCTATACACAGCGTTGTCAGTCGAACTATACAAAGTATAGTTCTAGGATATAGACAATTACAAGACATTATAGACATGCCTTTGCAACAAAATCGCAGAACATTGGTCTTCTATCCGAAACGGGAGAATTTAGACAATGCCTAGATACAATCAAACGTTGTCAAAGTACAGTAGTATCTATACACAGCGTTGTCAGTCGAATTATACAAAGTATAGTTATAGGATATAGACAATTACAAGACATTATAGACATGCCTTTGCAACAAAATCGCAGAACATTGGTCTTCTATCCGAAACGGGAGAATTTAGACAATGCCTAGATACAATCAAACGTTGTCAGAGTACAGTAGTATCTATACACAGCGTTGTCAGTCGAATTATACAAAGTATAGTTATAAGATATAGACAATTACAAGACATTATAGACATGCCTTTGCAACAAAATCGCCGAACATTGGTTTTCCATCCCAAATGGGAGAATTTAGACAATGCCTAGATACAATCAAACATTGTCAAAGTACAGTAGTATCTATACACAGCGTTGTCAGTCGAATTATACAAAGTATAGTTATAGGATATAGACAATTACAAGACATTATAGACATGCCTTTGCAACAAAATCGCAGAACATTGGTCTTCCATCCCAAATGGGAGAATTTAGACAATGCCTAGATACAATCAAACGTTGTCAAAGTACAGTAGTATCTATACACAGCGTTGTCAGTCGAATTATACAAAGTATAGTTATAGGATATAGACAATTACAAGACATTATAGACATGCCTTTGCAACAAAATCGCAGAACATTGGTCTTCCATCCCAAATGGGAGAAATTAGACAATGCCTAGATACAATCAAACGTTGTCAAAGTACAGTAGTATCTACACAGCGTTGTCAGTCGAATTATACAAAGTATAGTTGTAGGATATAGACAATTACAAGACATTATAGACATGCCTTTGCAACAAAATCGCAGAACATTGGTCTTCTATCCGAAACGGGAGAATTTAGGCAATGCCTAGATACAATCAAACGTTGTCAAAGTACAGTAGTATCTATACACAGCGTTGTCAGTCGAATTATACAAAGTATAGTTATAGGATATAGACAATTACAAGACATTATAGACATGCCTTTGCAACAAAATCGCAGTACATTGGTCTTCCATCCCAAATGGGAGAATTTAGACAATGCCTAGATACAATCAAACGTTGTCAAAGTACAGTAGTATCTATACACAGCGTTGTCAGTCGAATTATACAAAGTATAGTTCTAGGATATAGACAATTACAAGACATTATAGACATGCCTTTGCAACAAAATCGCAGAACATTGGTCTTCTATCCGAAACGGGAGAATTTAGACAATGCCTAGATACAATCAAACATTGTCAAAGTACAGTAGTATCTATACACAGCGTTGTCAGTCGAATTATACAAAGTATAGTTCTAGGATATAGACAATTACAAGACATTATAGACATGCCTTTGCAACAAAATCGCAGAACAATGGTCTTCCATCCCAAATGGGAGAATTCAGACAATGCCTAGATACAATCAAACGTTGTCAAAGTACAGTAGTATCTATACACAGCGTTGTCAGTCGAATTATACAAAGTATAGTTCTAGGATTAGACAATTACAAGACATTATAGACATGCCTTTGCAACAAAATCGCAGAACATTGGTCTTCTATCCGAAACGGGAGAATTTAGACAATGCATAGATACAATCAAACGTTGACAAAGTACAGTAGTATCTATACACAGCGTTGTCAGTCGAATTATACAAAGTATAGTTATAGGATATAGACAATTACAAGACATTATAGACATGCCTTTGCAACAAAATCGCAGAACATTGGTCTTCTATCCGAAACGGGAGAATTTAGACAATGCCTAGATACAATCAAACATTGTCAAAGTACAGTAGTATCTATACACAGCGTTGTCAGTCGAATTATACAAAGTATAGTTATAGGATATAGACAATTACAAGACATTATAGACATTCCTTTGCAACAAAATCGCAGAACATTGGTCTTCCATCCCAAATGGGAGAATTTAGACAATGCCTAGATACAATCAAACGTTGTCAAAGTACAGTAGTATCTATACACAGCGTTGTCAGTCGAATTATACAAAGTATAGTTCTAGGATATAGACAATTACTTGACATTATAGACATGCCTTTGCAACAAAATCGCCGAACATTGGTCTTCCATCCCAAACGGGAGAATTTAGACAATGCCTAGATACAATCAAACGTTGTCAAAGTACAGTAGTATCTATACACAGCGTTGTCAGTCGAATTATACAAAGTATAGTTATAGGATATAGACAATTACAAGACATTATAGACATGCCTTTGCAACAAAATCGTAGAACATTGGTCTTCCATCCCAAACGGGAGAATTTAGACAATGCCTAGATACAATCAAACGTTGTCAAAGTACAGTAGTATCTATACACAGCGTTGTCAGTCGAATTATACTAAGTATAGTTATAGGATATAGACAATTACAAGACATTATAGACATGCCTTTGCAAAAAAATCGCCGAACATTGGTCTTCCATCCCAAATGGGAGAATTTAGACAATGCCTAGATACAATCAAACGTTGTGAAAGTACAGTAGTATCTATACACAGCGTTGTCAGTCGAATTATACAAAGTATAGTTCTAGGATATAGACAATTACAAGACATTATAGACATGCCTTTGCAACAAAATCGCAGAACATTGGTCTTCTATCCGAAACGGGAGAATTTAGACAATGCCTAGATACATTCAAACGTTGTCAAAGTACAGTAGTCTCTATACACAGTGTTGTCAGTCGAATTATACAAAGTATAGTTATAGGATATAGACAATTACAAGACATTATAGACATGCCTTTGCAACAAAATCGCAGAACATTGGTCTTCTATCCGAAACGGGAGAATTTAGACAATGCCTAGATACATTCAAACGTTGTCAAAGTACAGTAGTCTCTATACACAGTGTTGTCAGTCGAATTATACAAAGTATAGTTATAGGATATAGACAAAATCAAGACATTATAGACATGCCTTTGCAACAAAATCGCAGAACATTGGTCTTCCATCCCAAATGGGAGAAATTAGACAATGCCTAGATACATTCAAACGTTGTCAAAGTACAGTAGTATCTATACACAGCGTTGTCAGTCGAATTATACAAAGTATAGTTCTAGGATATAGACAATTACAAGACATTATAGACATGCCTTTGCAACAAAATCGCAGAACATTGGTCTTCTATCCGAAACGGGAGAATTTAGACAATGCCTAGATACAATCAAACGTTGTCAAAGTACAGTAGTATCTATACACAGCGTTGTCAGTCGAATTATACAAAGTATAGTTATAGGATATAGACAATTACAAGACATTATAGACATGCCTTTGCAACAAAATCGCAGAACATTGGTCTTCTATCCGAAACGGGAGAATTTAGACAATGCCTAGATACATTCAAACGTTGTCAAAGTACAGTAGTCTCTATACACAGTGTTGTCAGTCGAATTATACAAAGTATAGTTATAGGATATAGACAATTACAAGACATTATAGACATGCCTTTGCAACAAAATCGCCGAACATTGGTCTTCCATCCCAAATGGGAGAATTTAGACAATGCCTAGATACAATCAAACGTTGTCAAAGTACAGTAGTATCTATACACAGCGTTGTCAGTCGAATTATACAAAGTATAGTTATAGGATATAGACAATTACAAGACATTATAGACATGCCTTTGCAACAAAATCGCAGAACATTGGTCTTCTATCCGAAACGGGAGAATTTAGACAATGCCTAGATACATTCAAACGTTGTCAAAGTACAGTAGTCTCTATACACAGTGTTGTCAGTCGAATTATACAAAGTATAGTTATAGGATATAGACAATTACAAGACATTATAGACATGCCTTTGCAACAAAATCGCAGAACATTGGTCTTCCATCCCAAATGGGAGAATTTAGACAATGCCTAGATACAATCAAACGTTGTCAAAGTGCAGTAGTATCTATACACAGCGTTGTCAGTCGAATTATACAAAGTATAGTTCTACGATATAGACAATTACAAGACATTATAGACATGCCTTTGCAACAAAATCGCAGAACATTGGTCTTCTATCCGAAACGGGAGAATTTAGACAATGCCTAGATACATTCAAACGTTGTCAAAGTACAGTAGTCTCTATACACAGTGTTGTCAGTCGAATTATACAAAGTATAGTTCTAGGATATAGACAATTACAAGACATTATAGACATGCCTTTGCAACAAAATCGCAGAACATTGGTCTTCCATCCCAAATGGGAGAATTTAGACAATGCCTAGATAATATCAAACGTTGTCAAAGTACAGTAGTCTCTATACACAGTGTTGTCAGTCGAATTATACAAAGTATAGTTATAGGATATAGACAATTACAAGACATTATAGACATGCCTTTGCAACAAAATCGCAGAACATTGGCTTCCATCCCAAATGGGAGAATTTAGACAATGCCTAGATACAATCAAACATTGTCAAAGTACAGTAGTATCTATACACAGCGTTGTCAGTCGAATTATACAAAGTATAGTTATAGGATATAGACAATTACAAGACATTATAGACATGCCTTTGCAACAAAATCGCAGAACATTGGTCTTCCATCCCAAATGGGAGAATTTAGACAATGCCTAGATACAATCAAACATAGTCAAAGTACAGTAGTATCTATACACAGCGTTGTCAGTCGAATTATACAAAGTATAGTTATAGGATATAGATAATTACAAGACATTATAGACATGCCTTTGCAACAAAATCGCAGAACATTGGTCTTCCATCCCAAATGGGAGAATTTAGACAATGCCTAGATACAATCAAACGTTGTCAAAGTACAGTAGTATCTATACACAGCGTTGTCAGTCGAATTATACAAAGTATAGTTCTAGGATATAGACAATTACAAGACATTATATACATGCCTTTGCAACTAAATCGCAGAACATTGGTCTTCTATCCGAAACGGGAGAATTTAGACAATGCCTAGATACAATCAAACGTTGTCAAAGTACAGTAGTATCTATACACAGCGTTGTCAGTCGAACTATACAAAGTATAGTTCTAGGATATAGACAATTACAAGACATTATAGACATGCCTTTGCAACAAAATCTCAGAACATTGGTCTTCTATCCCAAATGGGAGAATTTAGACAATGCCTAGATACAATCAAACGTTGTCAAAGTACAGTAGTATCTATACACAGCGTTGTCAGTCGAATTATACAAAGTATAGTTATAGGATATAGACAATTACAAGACATTATAGACATGCCTTTGCAACAAAATCGCAGAACATTGGTCTTCCATCCCAAATGGGAGAATTTAGACAATGCCTAGATACAATCAAACGTTGTCAAAGTACAGTAGTATCTATACACAGCGTTGTCAGTCGAATTATACAAAGTATAGTTATAGGATATAGACAATTACAAGACATTATAGACATGCCTTTGCAACAAAATCGCAGAACATTGGTCTTCTATCCCAAACGGGAGAATTTAGACAATGCCTAGATACAATCAAACGTTGTCAAAGTACAGTAGTATCTATACACAGCGTTGTCAGTCGAACTATACAAAGTATAGTTCTAGGATATAGACAATTACAAGACATTATAGACATGCCTTTGCAACAAAATCGCAGAACATTGGTCTTCCATCCCAAATGGGAGAATTTAGACAATGCCTAGATACAATCAAACGTTGTCAAAGTACAGTAGTATCTATACACAGCGTTGTCAGTCGAATTATACAAAGTATAGTTATAGGATATAGACAATTACAAGACATTATAGACATGCCTTTGCAACAAAATCGCAGAACATTGGTCTTCCATCCTAAATGGGAGAATTTAGACAATGCCTAGATACAATCAAACGTTGTCAAAGTACAGTAGTCTCTATACACAGTGTTGTCAGTCGAAATATACAAAGTATAGTTCTAGGATATAGACAATTACAAGACATTATAGACATGCCTTTGCAACAAAATCGCAGAACATTGGTCTTCTATCCGAAACGGGAGAATTTAGACAATGCCTAGATACAATCAAACGTTGTCAAAGTACAGTAGTATCTATACACAGCGTTGTCAATCGAGTTATACAAAGTATAGTTCTAGGATATAGACAATTACAAGACATTATAGACATGCCTTTGCAACAAAATCGCAGAACATTGGTCTTCTATCCGAAACGGGAGAATTTAGACAATGCCTAGATACAATCAAACGTTGTCAAAGTACAGTAGTATCTATACACAGCGTTGTCAATCGAATTATACAAAGTATAGTTATAGGATATAGACAATTACAAGACATTATAGACATGCCTTTGCAACAAAATCGCAGAACATTGGTCTTCTATCCGAAACGGGAGAATTTAGACAATGCCTAGATACAATCAAACATTGTCAAAGTACAGTGGTATCTATACACAGCGTTGTCAGTCGAATTATACAAAGTATAGTTATAGGATATAGACAATTACAAGACATTATAGACATGCCTTTGCAACAAAATCGCAGAACATTGGTCTTCTATCCCAAATGGGAGAATTTAGACAATGCCTAGATACAATCAAACGTTGTCAAAGTACAGTAGTCTCTATACACAGTGTTGTCAGTCGAACTATACAAAGTATAGTTATAGGATATAGACAATTACAAGACATTATAGACATGCCTTTGCAACAAAATCGCAGAACATTGGTCTTCCATCCCAAATGGGAGAATTTAGACAATGCCTAGATACAATCAAACGTTGTCAATGTACAGTAGTATCTATACACAGCGTTGTCAGTCGAATTATACAAAGTATAGTTATAGGATATAGACAATTACAAGACATTATAGACATGCCTTTGCAACAAAATCGCAGAACATTGGTCTTCCATCCCAAATGGGAGAATTTAGACAATGCCTAGATACAATCAAACGTTGTCAATGTACAGTAGTATCTATACACAGCGTTGTCAGTCGAATTATACAAAGTATAGTTATAGGATATAGACAATTACAAGACATTATAGACATGCCTATGCAACAAAATCGCAGAACATTGGTCTTCCATCCCAAATGGGAGAATTTAGACAATGCCTAGATACAATCAAACGTTGTCAATGTACAGTAGTATCTATACACAGCGTTGTCAGTCGAATTATACAAAGTATAGTTATAGGATATAGACAATTACAAGACATTATAGACATGCCTTTGCAACAAAATCGCAGAACATTGGTCTTCTATCCCAAATGGGAGAATTTAGACAATGCCTAGATACAATCAAACATTGTCAAAGTACAGTAGTATCTATACACAGCGTTGTCAGTCGAATTATACAAAGTATAGTTATAGGATATAGACAATTACAAGACATTATAGACATGCCTTTGCAACAAAATCGCAGAACATTGGTCTTCTATCCCAAATGGGAGAATTTAGACAATGCCTAGATACAATCAAACGTTGTCAATGTACAGTAGTATCTATACACAGCGTTGTCAGTCGAATTATACAAAGTATAGTTATAGGATATAGACAATTACAAGACATTATAGACATGCCTTTGCAACAAAATCGCAGAACATTGGTCTTCCATCCCAAATGGGAGAATTTAGACAATGCCTAGATACAATCAAACGTTGTCAAAGTACAGTAGTCTCTATACACAGCGTTGTCAGTCGAATTATACAAAGTATAGTTATAGGATATAGACAATTACAAGACATTATAGACATTCCTTTGCAACAAAATCGCAGAACATTGGTCTTCCATCCCAAATGGGAGAATTTAGACAATGCCTAGATACAATCAAACGTTGTCAAAGTACAGTAGTATCTATACACAGCGTTGTCAGTCGAATTATACAAAGTATAGTTCTAGGATATAGACAATTACAAGACATTATAGACATGCCTTTGCAACAAAATCGCAGAACATTGGTCTTCCATCCCAAACGGGAGCATTTAGACAATGCCTAAATACAATCAAACGTTGTCAATGTACAGTAGTATCTATACACAGCGTTGTCAGTCGAACTATACAAAGTATAGTTCTAGGATATAGACAATTACAAGACATTATAGACATTCCTTTGCAACAAAATCGCAGAACATTGGTCTTCCATCCCAAATGGGAGAATTTAGACAATGCCTAGACACAATCAAACGTCAAAAAACAGTAGTCTCTATACACAGAGTTGTCAGTCGAATTATACAAAGTATAGTTCTAGGATATAGACAATTACAAGACATTATAGACATGCCTTTGCAACAAAATCGCAGAACATTGGTATTCTATCCGAAACGGGAGAATTTAGACAATGCCTAGATACATTCAAACGTTGTCAAAGTACAGTAGTATCTATACACAGCGTTGTCAGTCGAATTATACAAAGTATAGTTATAGGATATAGACAATTACAAGACATTATAGACATGCCTTTGCAGCAAAATCGCAGAACATTGGTCTTCCATCCCAAATGGGAGAATTTAGACAATGCCTAGATACAATCAAACGTTGTCAAAGTACAGTAGTATCTATACTTAGCGTTGTCAGTCGAACTATACAAAGTATAGTTCTAGGATATAGACAATTACAAGACATTATAGACATGCCTTTGCAACAAAATCGCAGAACATTGGTCTTCCATCCCAAATGGGAGAATTTAGACAATGCCTAGATACAATCAAACGTTGTCAAAGTACAGTAGTATCTATACACAGCGTTGTCAGTCGAATTATACAAAGTATAGTTCTAGGATTAGACAATTACAAGACATTATAGACATGCCTTTGCAACAAAATCGCAGAACATTGGTCTTCTATCCGAAACGGGAGCATTTAGACAATGCCTAGATACAATCAAACGTTGTCAAAGTACAGTAGTATCTATACACAGCGTTGTCAGTCGAATTATACAAAGTATAGTTATAGGATATAGACAATTACAAGACATTATAGACATGCCTTTGCAACAAAATCGCAGAACATTGGTCTTCTATCCGAAACGGGAGAATTTAGACAATGCCTAGATACAATCAAACATTGTCAAAGTACAGTAGTATCTATACACAGCGTTGTCAGTCGAATTATACAAAGTATAGTTATAGGATATAGACAATAACAAGACATTATAGACATTCCTTTGCAACAAAATCGCAGAACATTGGTCTTCCATCCCAAATGGGAGAATTTAGACAATGCCTAGATACAATCAAACGTTGTCAAAGTACAGTAGTATCTATACACAGCGTTGTCAGTCGAATTATACAAAGTATAGTTCTAGGATATAGACAATTACAAGACATTATAGACATGCCTTTGCAACAAAATCGCCGAACATTAGTCTTCCATCCCAAACGGGAGAATTTAGACAATGCCTAGATACAATCAAACGTTGTCAAAGTACAGTAGTATCTATACACAGCGTTGTCAGTCGAATTATACAAAGTATAGTTATAGGATATAAACAATTACAAGACATTATAGACATGCCTTTGCAACAAAATCGCAGAACATTGGTCTTCCATCCCAAACGGGAGAATTTAGACAATGCCTAGATACAATCAAACGTTGTCAAAGTACAGTAGTATCTATACACAGCGTTGTCAGTCGAATTATACAAAGTATAGTTATAGGATATAGACAATTACAAGACATTATAGACATGCCTTTGCAAAAAAATCGCCGAACATTGGTCTTCCATCCCAAATGGGAGAATTTAGACAATGCCTAGATACAATCAAACGTTGTCAAAGTACAGTAGTATCTATACACAGCGTTGTCAGTCGAATTATACAAAGTATAGTTCTAGGATATAGACAATTACAAGACATTATAGACATGCCTTTGCAACAAAATCGCAGAACATTGGTCTTCTATCCGAAACGGGAGAATTTAGACAATGCCTAGATACATTCAAACGTTGTCAAAGTACAGTAGTCTCTATACACAGTGTTGTCAGTCGAATTATACAAAGTATAGTTATAGGATATAGACAATTACAAGACATTATAGACATGCCTTTGCAACAAAATCGCAGAACATTGGTCTTCTATCCGAAACGGGAGAATTTAGACAATGCCTAGATACATTCAAACGTTGTCAAAGTACAGTAGTCTCTATACACAGTGTTGTCAGTCGAATTATACAAAGTATAGTTATAGGATATAGACAAAATCAAGACATTATAGACATGCCTTTGCAACAAAATCGCAGAACATTGGTCTTCCATCCCAAATGGGAGAAATTAGACAATGCCTAGATACATTCAAACGTTGTCAAAGTACAGTAGTATCTATACACAGCGTTGTCAGTCGAATTATACAAAGTATAGTTCTAGGATATAGACAATTACAAGACATTATAGACATGCCTTTGCAACAAAATCGCAGAACATTGGTCTTCTATCCGAAACGGGAGAATTTAGACAATGCCTAGATACAATCAAACGTTGTCAAAGTACAGTAGTATCTATACACAGCGTTGTCAGTCGAATTATACAAAGTATAGTTATAGGATATAGACAATTACAAGACATTATAGACATGCCTTTGCAACAAAATCGCAGAACATTTGTCTTCTATCCGAAACGGGAGAATTTAGACAATGCCTAGATACATTCAAACGTTGTCAAAGTACAGTAGTCTCTATACACAGTGTTGTCAGTCGAATTATACAAAGTATAGTTATAGGATATAGACAATTACAAGACATTATAGACATGCCTTTGCAACAAAATCGCCGAACATTGGTCTTCCATCCCAAATGGGAGAATTTAGACAATGCCTAGATACAATCAAACGTTGTCAAAGTACAGTAGTATCTATACACAGCGTTGTCAGTCGAATTATACAAAGTATAGTTATAGGATATAGACAATTACAAGACATTATAGACATGCCTTTGCAACAAAATCGCAGAACATTGGTCTTCTATCCGAAACGGGAGAATTTAGACAATGCCTAGATACATTCAAACGTTGTCAAAGTACAGTAGTCTCTATACACAGTGTTGTCAGTCGAATTATACAAAGTATAGTTATAGGATATAGACAATTACAAGACATTATAGACATGCCTTTGCAACAAAATCGCAGAACATTGGTCTTCCATCCCAAATGGGAGAATTTAGACAATGCCTAGATACAATCAAACGTTGTCAAAGTACAGTAGTATCTATACACAGCGTTGTCAGTCGAATTATACAAAGTATAGTTCTACGATATAGACAATTACAAGACATTATAGACATGCCTTTGCAACAAAATCGCAGAACATTGGTCTTCTATCCGAAACGGGAGAATTTAGACAATGCCTAGATACATTCAAACGTTGTCAAAGTACAGTAGTCTCTATACACAGTGTTGTCAGTCGAATTATACAAAGTATAGTTCTAGGATATAGACAATTACAAGACATTATAGACATGCCTTTGCAACAAAATCGCAGAACATTGGTCTTCCATCCCAAATGGGAGAATTTAGACAATGCCTAGATAATATCAAACGTTGTCAAAGTACAGTAGTCTCTATACACAGTGTTGTCAGTCGAATTATACAAAGTATAGTTATAGGATATAGACAATTACAAGACATTATAGACATGCCTTTGCAACAAAATCGCAGAACATTGGTCTTCTATCCGAAACGGGAGAATTTAGACAATGCCTAGATACAATCAAACGTTGTCAAAGTACAGTAGTATCTATACACAGCGTTGTCAGTCGAACTATACAAAGTATAGTTCTAGGATATAGACAATTACAAGACATTATAGACATGCCTTTGCAACAAAATCTCAGAACATTGGTCTTCTATCCCAAATGGGAGAATTTAGACAATGCCTAGATACAATCAAACGTTGTCAAAGTACAGTAGTATCTATACACAGCGTTGTCAGTCGAATTATACAAAGTATAGTTATAGGATATAGACAATTACAAGACATTATAGACATCCCTTTGCAACAAAATCGCAGAACATTGGTCTTCCATCCCAAATGGGAGAATTTAGACAATGCCTAGATACAATCAAACGTTGTCAAAGTACAGTAGTATCTATACACAGCGTTGTCAGTCGAATTATACAAAGTATAGTTATAGGATATAGACAATTACAAGACATTATAGACATGCCTTTGCAACAAAATCGCAGAACATTGGTCTTCTATCCGAAACGGGAGAATTTAGACAATGCCTAGATACAATCAAACGTTGTCAAAGTACAGTAGTATCTATACACAGCGTTGTCAATCGAATTATACAAAGTATAGTTATAGGATATAGACAATTACAAGACATTATAGACATGCCTTTGCAACAAAATCGCAGAACATTGGTCTTCTATCCCAAACGGGAGAATTTAGACAATGCCTAGATACAATCAAACGTTGTCAAAGTACAGTAGTATCTATACACAGCGTTGTCAGTCGAACTATACAAAGTATAGTTCTAGGATATAGACAATTACAAGACATTATAGACATGCCTTTGCAACAAAATCGCAGAATATTGGTCTTCCATCCCAAATGGGAGAATTTAGACAATGCCTAGATACAATCAAACGTTATCAAAGTACAGTAGTATCTATACACAGCGTTGTCAGTCGAATTATACAAAGTATAGTTATAGGATATAGACAATTACAAGACATTATAGACATGCCTTTGCAACAACTTCGCAGAACATTGGTCTTCCATCCCAAATGGGAGAATTTAGACAATGCCTAGATACAATCAAACGTTGTCAAAGTACAGTAGTCTCTATACACAGTGTTGTCAGTCGAAATATACAAAGTATAGTTCTAGGATATAGACAATTACAAGACATTATAGACATGCCTTTGCAACAAAATCGCAGAACATTGGTCTTCTATCCGAAACGGGAGAATTTAGACAATGCCTAGATACAATCAAACGTTGTCAAAGTACAGTAGTATCTATACACAGCGTTGTCAGTCGAATTATGCAAAGTATAGTTATAGGATATAGACAATTACAAGACATTATAGACATTCCTTTGCAACAAAATCGCAGAACATTGGTCTTCCATCCCAAATGGGAGAATTTAGACAATGCCTAGACACAATCAAACGTCAAAAAACAGTAGTCTCTATACACAGAGTTGTCAGTCGAATTATACAAAGTATAGTTCTAGGATATAGACAATTACAAGACATTATAGACATGCCTTTGCAACAAAATCGCAGAACATTGGTATTCTATCCGAAACGGGAGAATTTAGACAATGCCTAGATACATTCAAACGTTGTCAAAGTACAGTAGTATCTATACACAGCGTTGTCAGTCGAATTATACAAAGTATAGTTATAGGATATAGACAATTACAAGACATTGTAGACATGCCTTTGCAACAAAATCGCAGAACATTGGTCTTCCATCCCAAATGGGAGAATTTAGACAATGCCTAGATACAATCAAACGTTGTCAAAGTACAGTAGTATCTATACTTAGCGTTGTCAGTCGAACTATACAAAGTATAGTTCTAGGATATAGACAATTACAAGACATTATAGACATGCCTTTGCAACAAAATCGCAGAACATTGGTCTTCCATCCCAAATGGGAGAATTTAGACAATGCCTAGATACAATCAAACGTTGTCAAAGTACAGTAATATCTATACACAGCGTTGTCAGTCGAATTATACAAAGTATAGTTCTAGGATATAGACAATTACAAGACATTATAGACATGCCTTTGCAACAAAATCGCAGAACATTGGTCTTCCATCCCAAATGGGAGAATTTAGACAATGCCTAGATACAATCAAACGTTGTCAAAGTACAGTAGTCTCTATACACAGTGTTGTCAGTCGAATTATACAAAGTATAGTTATAGGATATAGACAATTACAAGACATTATAGACATGCCTTTGCAACAAAATCGCAGAACATTGGTCTTCCATCCCAAATGGGAGAATTTAGACAATGCCTAGATACAATCAAACGTTGTCAAAGTACAGTAGTCTCTATACTCAGTGTTGTCAGTCGAATTATACAAAGTATAGTTCTAGGATATAGACAATTACAAGACATTATAGACATGCCTTTGCAACAAAATCGCAGAACATTGGTCTCCTATCCGAAACGGGAGAATTTAGACAATGCCTAGATACAATCAAACGTTGTCAAAGTACAGTAGTATCTATACACAGCGTTGTCAATCGAATTATACAAAGTATAGTTATAGGATATAGACAATTACAAGACATTATAGACATTCCTTTGCAACAAAATCGCAGAACATTGGTCTTCCATCCCAAATGGGAGAATTTAGACAATGCCTAGATACAATCAAACGTCAAAAAACAGTAGTCTCTATACACAGCGTTGTCAGTCGAATTATACAAAGTATAGTTCTAGGATATAGACAATTACAAGACATTATAGACATGCCTTTGCAACAAAATCGCAGAACATTGGTCTTCCATCCCAAATGGGAGAATTTAGACAATGCCTAGATACAATCAAACGTCAAAAAACAGTAGTCTCTATACACAGCGTTGTCAATCGAGTTATACAAAGTATAGTTCTAGGATATAGACAATTACAAGACATTATAGACATGCCTTTGCAACAAAATCGCAGAACATTGGTCTTCCATCCCAAATGGGAGAATTTAGACAATGTCTAGATAAAATCAAACTTTGTCAAAGTACAGTAGTCTCTATACACAGCGTTGTCAATCGAGTTATACAAAGTATAGTTCTAGGGGATATAGACAATTACAAGACAAATTCCGTATAGACATGCATTTGCAACAAAATCGCAGAACATTTGTATTACATACCAGATGGGAGACCTTAGACAATTTTGTAGTGTCAACGCGTTGCAATACATTGTAGCCAGTGAGTCGTGAGGAATATTTATCATTCAATTGCTTTTGTTTATTTCGCTCAAGTTTTCTTTCCGATTGTTTTTATTATTTAAATAAAATGGCTACGGATAACGTTTTGTTTTTCGTGGAAGAGTTTCACTGTAAAAACTGTTTACAGGGAGTTACAAATAGCGATTACAAAAATCACAATAAAAAAGGCGATCGAAGAACTGGCAAAAAAATATGAAATATCCAGGGGGAGTAGAAAAAAATTCATGTATGGTAGAATTATTCCTCGAAATGTGTTTTCTCTTTTCCCAACATTTCTACATAAAAGCTGTAGCAAATCTTCAAAATTATTTAGAGTCAAACGGGAAAAGTTTCAGAACCCCATGGGGCCTTCCAATTTCAGTATTGGAAGTAAATTCCAACCAAAACCAGGACCCTCAGAAAAACCGCCTCGCCCCTGAAAACGCTCTCTTCCGTTTTCTTTAAATTATTTAAAATCATAACAGCACAAACAGAGATTCCAACAAGGTCGGCCATGTCCAGCAACTTACCAACAAGTGTGTACACTTTTTATAACAATCAAAACGACCACCCTATTTCTCCAGTAGATTGCAATTAGTTATTCTCTTCGATCTGTGAGTTGCGATCAGGAGGTGACGGACAGGTTGATCGTATAATCTGTGCACGTGAAGCAGAAAATCCTTGAATTTTATTTAACACACACTCCGTACTATCGTTATGAATTCTGTTTGATTATTTTGTCTTTGTGTTTCTATTCTGGTAATAAAAATTATATTAATATTTAAATAAAATGTTATTTGATATTTTAATAACTCCTAGTTCATTAGATTTGCATAATTCTTTGCGGGGGAGTGTAGCACGAAAGACGTCGTGTTCACCATTACAAGTTCTACCAAGAAGATTAATGTTCCCGTCGTAATCTTCGCTCTTTATATCCACGACCTTTTCCTGTCCGTCGTAGGGCGTGATAGTCGTAGTGGTTGGTCGCGATACAAATACAAACTTCCTTACTCGAACCTCCTACCTCTTCTACGCTCATGGACCCGGGGTTTAGGCTATGCGCCTCACAGTATGTCCTGGAGACCCCGTGTAGTTCACTCCGTATAACAACACAGACCGTATATTATATCGAATCAGTCTCACAAAAGGAACATTATTTAGGAGAGTTATCAAATATATATATATATATATATATATATATATATATATATATATATATATAATATCTACGAGCGTATTAAGCCTTATAAGAAACTATTTTGACTTTTGTTAGCGATCGGAACGATTCGGCTATCTCCGGCTCAAGAACACTTTACCTGTTCACCCGTATAAGTTCCCACTAGACACTAAAGTTTTGCGAAGAAAGAAGACCGTCTCTACACGAACATCTAGCGCCGTTATACAACGCGTAAATGTATTTCCGCCATTCCAGAGCCGACCAGTTTACCCATTGAGTCACGTACTATTTACTGCGCGCTCACTGAAGCGTCCATTGTGCTAAAACTTCATGGTTTACGCGAGCTGTTTGAAGTATACGACCGTGACATTAGTTTGTGGCGAGCGCCAAATCTGAACCAAAGATCAAACAAGGCGCGCAGAAAGGCTTCCGTTGAGAAACATTAATTCAGCTTATACTGGCAAGGCAGTCTGTCGTTGGGGCGTTACAAAGCTATTATGGCTTTTGTTTGAAGAGAATAAATTCAATTGGTTTTCGTACTTGCTTCGGCAGAATATAATCGGGACGGTAAAGAGGTGTAACTCTTTGTGACACCGATAGAGAGTAGGTCTATGTATGAGAACATGCACACAGGATGACACGATTCTACCTTAGCAGTCCCTTCTTACATTCCTACCCTCTCCGTACTGGCTGACCAGAGGTGGGAATAAATACTACAATCTGTGCTTTGTTGGCGTTGCCACAGCGCCCTATGCTGCTTTAAGAATAAATTTTACTCCATTATTGTAGTTACAGTGCTTTATCCAAGTACTGCTTTATTGCGTGTTCATGTACGCCGAGAGTTTTGTGAATATACGTGCCCTGTCACGGTCATCTTCATACGGTTTTATGAGCTATCTTCGATAATTTCTCTCTCAAGGGGTCTCCATTAGCTTCGCACATGTCTGTTAGTCTAGGGTAGGCGAAGAGACCAATTAGGAAGCCGCCTTTGTGGTCCTTTGGTGGTGCCCAGACGCATGTAAACGGACACACTATTCCTGGTTCAAGGAAAAGGACAGCCATTTCCCTCCGGTTTCCAGAAAGTAAATTAGCCTCCTAATTTCACTCTGTACCGGGACCCTAAGCATGTCTCTACGAACCGAAATTCTAAGAGATATGTTTGTCTCGATTCAAACCAAGATTATCGGTGAGTTTTGGCGCCACCACAAAATTGTGGAATCTGGCAGTATCTCCACTTACAAAATTATTGGCAATATCTGAAATTTCCAGCAAAGTTTATAATTACAGGAAAACTTTACATTGCCAGGACGATAGTAAATTGGGCTACACACCTACCGTGCGTGACAAATCTCCGGGTAAAGTTAATGCTTGGGCAGTGACCTCAACACCACGCGCGGTACGAAGCCCTGCGGTCTCATTAGGAGTGGGAATATGATCAGCGGGAAACTTGAAAACTGAAAATGGTTATTTCATGGAAACATTTTCTTTTAATATCTGTTTTAAACAGAATAAAAACTATAAAATAATTTATCTTACATTCACACAGAATCATAACCCCTCACATATTGTTATTAAAATTTGTAATAATGAATTAAATTAGATGATATAATTGTAAAATAATTAGCAAAATAATAATTACATAATTATAAATCTGAAAATAAAAAACCTCTAAGCGGTAAAACAAATAAATATTATATAAAAACAAAAAAAAATTAAATAAATAAAACGTTTAATAACTATATTTTTTAAAAGACTTTTATTTAAACAATTATTTTATATAAATATTACATTTCTAAAAATTGATATTTCCTGAAAAGCCTGACTATATTCAATCAATTATTAACATTTTATTTGCGTGATCAAAGGAAATTCAATTTAGATTTATCGTCCTGTCCTGTCGTAATTCCCTGCCCACATCGGCATGGAACGATTTATTAATAACATTCCCTCTCCAGGGATATTTTTATTTGTCCCCAAACCGTTTCTTACGTGCGACTGTGATGCCCGGATTGCTGCTCCGTGAAGCGGACCTTCTACAGCGCATAATTAAAGTAGTTGGAGCAGTTTTCTCAGAATACAAAGAGAGTTGTTCTCTTCCAATGATCATCGCTAGAAAGGCATATCTTTCGGCAACATTCGGGTATATTCGGAACAGATAATGTGAGTAGGCCAAGCGTAGGTTTTGTGTCTCCCCCAGATGATTATAAATTTTCTTTTCAATATTTTATAGTATAAAAAATTACTTTAAACGGTCCATTTCTGTACCATATTTCTTATTAACTCTTGTAAGGAAATTAAATATACTCGAGTTATAGTTGATAGCACACTAAGAGCATTATATAAGACGACAGACATAATACTTGACAAATGCGCCTACAATATAATGGATAGGTTGCCCTGTAGGCGTTACAGGATCGCTGTAACACACGACGGTATTTCTAACAGACGTACAAAACCATTTTGAAGGCTCAATAATTCTTTATACTTTTGTGTTAAGTTAATTAGAGCTTAGTGACAACAAATCACAACGTTAACTTACAGCGATATGATTAGATGAAATTTGTTAGTAGTAGTCAATCATTGATGAAGGCGACATCGTCGTCGAAACTAGTATATATGTATTATTAAACAAGTGTGGAGTGAAATTTTGAGTGAATTCCTTTAATAGTAAACGTTGTAAAATGTTTGTACAATTGTAATTGATGGAAATGATATTTAAGAGTTTGGTTTGAAGGCGTTTATATTCCTGAGAGGTGTGACGTAACCACAATACAAGTTCCCCGGCCCGCATTTTGACTAGAAAACAGTTTAGTTGACATCTAACAAACTACTATTTAGGGTTTACAGCAGACAAAAATTAGCCTAATTGGTAAAGTAAATATTTAATCGGATGTTCCGATTTACAAATATAAATATAGAAACCATATTAACGTGTACATATATATATATATATATATATATATATATATATATATATATATATATATATATGATGATGAATAGTTGTTATATGGAGTACATCCGTTCATTCTTCAGTGCATAAAATCGCAGGTTCGTCGTTTCGCTAGAATCTCAACTATCATTGTCGAGGTGAACCCAACAACAGTTGAAGTGCGATAGACGAGCTCAGACAACTGTATATATATATATATATATATATATATATATATATATATATATATATATATGTACGTTATTTAAAATATAACCTTTCCCTTAGGTTATATATCTAATTACCTTAACACTCTTTTGTCTCACCTTCAGGTTTCTAATTAATTAACACCAATATCAATTTTAACATAACTTGCATTTATTCTTGATATTTAATTAATACACATTATACATTTACCTTAATACTCTTTAGTGACAAGATTGATTCCTTAACTAATTTTAGAATTACAAGGTGGACTCTTGAGGCTTTAGATTATTACAAAAAACGTTTAATAATGACAGTGTTAATTTCTCTTTCTCTGGGGTCGTTATTACGGATCATTTTATAAATTAGAACGTGGTGAAAAAAACTAGATTATTATTTTATACTATAAATTTTAAAATTGTTTTGAATTTACTGTTTATTAAGCTCTGTTGGCTAATTTTAATGTAAAAAAAGAAAGTACTTATTGTTTGTTGATTTCCATGGATCTTGACCATTGATACTGCTTGGATGCACTTTCACATAACTCACTTATTTTTCCTAATTCTTTACTAAGTTATTCACGTTGCACTTTTTTTACATTATACAAATACAAAAACATACATTTCCCTTAATTCTATTAACAAAATTTTACCCCTTATCAACAAAACTGACACTTGGTCCCCCCAATACGTCTGCCCTCTTCTGAAGTTCCTCCAAGACTCCTCGATCACTTCCTTTTCCAACCTCGCATCATCTCTCCCCATCACGTATTTTTAGTTAATTTGGTTATTCCCATACCCATCTACAAAGAGCTTTCTCTAACGGTGCAGTGTTATTATAACCCAGGTATTTTGGTCCTTGGAAAACCGTATGTTAAATTAGTTGGACCCTTCTTTTGTTAAAGATTCCGCAGCCCCTTTATGACTACACTCGAAGTAGAACAATGGTTAAGTACTTTGTCCGTATGTTTTTAGTAACTATTTTCGTCGCTTAAAGGTTAAAATGAAACACTGCAATGATGCTGGAAAAACTGTACGACTGACTGGAAGAAGGAAGAACAGAAAGTTTTAAAAAAGTGACAGGAATCGTTCATACACCTCCTGGAACCGAAGACTTGAATGAAAAAGGCTTGAACGAATGGATCGTTGCAGATGGCTCCAAAGAACTCACAGACCAAGACATTGAAAATCAGTTTAGCAGACAGCTAGCAACGAAACAGAAAACTCCAATGTAGACGACGTGGATGACGGCATCGGTAGGGTGACTGGTGGCGATGGATTTGATGCATTAGAGATAGGCCTAAAATAAGCACCAACTCTACTCAGTCGTTGTAGGTTTGTTTATTTAATATTTATTTTAATAACAGTCAAAAACTACATTAGATTTTGTGATTTTAGGTTGTCCTCAAGTTTGTTAAACAACGCAAAGAATCAACACATCCTGATGTTCTGTTAATAAAAATATGGAGGGAGATCGCAGCTCAGAAACATTTTGAAACACAAAATTCACAGCGCTTTGTAAACATACATAAGTGTGAGTTTAATACTGTATCTACCAAAGCCGCTTTCGCCCATTTATTTCGGTTAACAGGACCTCTAATGTATATACACATAATTACTGACTCTGCACATACACAAAACAAACTCTTGGAATTTATTAGCTACAACACATAATCCGTAACACATGTGCAACAACAATAGAGTTCTGAACAAGCAAGTTGCAACTTGACAAGAAAACAAAGAACTTTGCACCCCGCTAAACATTTGAAATGGGTGTGGGGGAACGAGAAGGCATTCATGAATAACAAATAGAGATATACAGCCCCAAACCTTTACATGCCGACTCCAACAAACAATTCTCTGACAGGAGGAGGTGAGCGTTTAGACCGACACTTGTGCGTAAGTAATGGCTGGCCTGCGCCTAAACAATACGTCCTTTTTATATCAAAGGAAACACGTATATTTATTTTTCTTTGAAGTACTTTATTTTTAACTTCCTGCATATTACCCCCAAATACTTCGAAATTAACCCGCAATATTCTCCACATCATCTCCAAATTTCAAGGAGAAACATTAACTTAACTTATTCAATAGAAAACGAGAATACCTTTTAAGGATTATATCCTTGCCCATAGATATATGTTAATACATTAGCATCATGGTCTGATTACACACAGTCTAAATCGTTCTAAAGCTGGCATGATTGTTTTTACAAAACCCTTGCTTAGTGAAACCATCAATGGACAGCACACGTCTCGATGGTTGTTTTAATACCGTTCGTTAACATTTCTATGGATACATAGGGTACCGTTCGTTAACGTCTCTATGGATGCCTTGGATACCGTTCATTAACGTATGTATGGATGCCTTACATTACCATCATGGTCTGATCATACACAGCCTAAATCGTTCTAAAGCTGGCGTGATTGTTTTTACAAAACCCTTGCTTAGTGCATCCATCAATGGACAGAACACGTCTCTATGGTTGTTTTAATACCGTTCGTTAACATTTCTATGGATACATAGGGTACCGTTCGTTAACGTCTCTATGGATGCCTTGGATACCCTCCGTTAACGTATGTATGGATGCCTTACATTACCATCATGGTCTGATCATACACAGCCTAAATCGTTCTAAAGCTGGCGTGATTGTTTTTACAAAACCCTTGCTTAGTGCATCCATCAATGGACAGAACACGTCTCTATGGTTGTTTTAATACCGTTCGTTAACATTTCTATGGATACATAGGGTACCGTTCGTTAACGTCTCTATGGATGCCTTGGATACCGTTCGTTAACGTCTCTATGGATGCCTGGGATACCGTTCGTTAACGTCTCTATGGATGCCTGGGATACCGTTCGTTAACATCTCTATGGATGCCTTGGATACCGATCGTTAACGTCTCTATGGATGCCATGGATACTGTTGGTCAACGTCTCTATGGATGCGTTAGATACCGTTCGTTAAAGTCACTATGGATGACTTGGATACCGTTTGTTAGAGCCTCTATGAATGTCTCGGAATCCGTTTGTTAATGTCTCCACGGATACCTTGAATTGCGTTCGTTAACGTCTCTATGGATGCTTGGATATCCTTCGTTAACATCTCTGTGGATGCCTTGGGTACCGTTCGATAACGTCTCTATGCAAGACTTGGATACCGTTCGTTAACGTTTCTATGGATATCTATAATACTGTTAGTTAACGCCTCTGTGGATGCCTTGGGTACCGTCCTTTAACGTCTCTATAAATGCCTTGGGTACCGTTTGTTAACGTCTCTATGCAAGACTTGGATACCGTTTGCTAACGTTTCTATAGATGACTTGGATACCGTACCATCTCTATGGCTGTTTTGTGTACAGTTCGTTAATATCTTTGGTATTCCCAAGACAATAACTGGCGCCACAGTAAAACAACGTTTGTAGCCCTTCTTTGTTTTTAATGGAAACGTCTCATATGTGTTTGTAAATTGTGCGACGTTATTTCTTCTCTTCGGAAGCAAAAAAAGGTTAATCCTCGTCACGCACCTTTGGTCACGATTTCATACTAAACATGAGAAAACACCAAAAAGGGTGAATTTAATAATTAAAACCGGGATCCGCATTCCACGCGTAAATATTTTACGTCAACAATAATGTTTTCTCTCTCTGTAAAGATCGAAGATGTCCTCTACGTCGCCCGCCATATTGAAATTTCACAGAAAAGCAATACCAAAATACTGTATTTTCAATTACCTCTTGTATTTCTCTTTTTTTCAAGTAAAATTAACAGTTATATAACATGTAAGAAAGGAAAACTAATTCCCTAACAAGCTTTTCTCATAAAAGATTTATTCTACTTCCTTTTATTCAGTTGGTTCTGTGTGTCCAGGAAGTTGATGTTTCCACATCTTATAACGCTACCCGCTATGAAGGAATTCTATTACACAAATCTAACGTCTTATAAGCTATTTCCAATACATATTGACACAAGACAATAACTGAATAACCAGTCAATTTAATATTCCAGTCATGTTCTCTCCTTGTGACAATTATCAAGATGTCAATTTTACAAAACGTAAAGTTAAACTTTTTTTGTATTATAATACGTTGAGACTTTGTACCCTGACGTTTTATCCATCAGACGCGCAATAGCTTAAATGTTTCTGTTATTTAGCCAAAAATACGAAAATTATCGTTATTTCTTAATTTCGTTTATGACATCATTTCTCTTGCGTGTAGAGTTAGGAGATATTGCGTGAGGATAGAAAGGAGGTCGTAACAAGTAGAGGTTTTATCTGCAATAAACTGAGACCCTTCCTTTAAGCCAAGATTGATTACCTTTTGCTTTCATTGGCAAGCGATCACCGTCTCTTCGTGTTACGAGAAGTGACTTTAACGCGCGATATACAATCAACACTTATACTGTTCTATATATATATATATATATATATATATATATATATATATATATAGTTAGGAGAGCGACCGTATCGGGGGATGGATACCAAGGTAATTTGTAGGGGTGATTGAACTAACTATGGTGTGAATAAAGTGTGTTTAATATAAGGGTCACTATAATGTACGTTCTAACAGATGCAGATTATTATAAATTTCCATTCTTTAGAGAATATTGTCGCAAATAGATATTATTTAAGTTGTAACAAACTTATAAGTTGTGATTGTAGATACTTTTTCAGATTTTTTCGTATACGAGGATTCCTCGTTTTTAAATTATTAAAAAAGTATGGATAATTATTAAAACGGGGATTATCCCAAGTTTTACATGTAAGTAGATTTTTATGTCAGTTATTACCACGCAAGCAATGATCACTAAGAAACTAGACCAAAATATTGTTAAAATAATATCTTTATGGAGAGACTGTGAATTGAAGAGAGTTTTGTACTGTGTACAAATAATACATTTGGATTACGATGGACAGGTTTCTACTAAGATTAAAGCAGGTCTAGCAACCGTTTCTATTTTGCTAAAATGGAAATTAAAATAATTGTAAAATAATACTATAAACAACGAATATATATTCATTAAATATTAGAATAATAATGCAACGAACTTAAAAGTACTCATAAGAGACTGACACAAGATTATGAACTGTATTTAAATATATTCAAGAAATAAAACTTAGAAATAAAAAAAGTTATAAAAATGTTATTCAACGTCATTTTGTAGGGTTAAGCCAACGACAGTATTTAGGTGTGTTTCCAACAACTATGATGCAGTTTGCAAAGGGTGAAAGCGCGTATGTAGCCTACAAGGTAGGTAGAAAGAGTGGGTTCACTAGCTAGCCTATATCTCGAGTCTAACGAGATTGTATTTCTTGTGGCGTTCAACTTTGTAAAGCTCTAGGCTCCGTGTTGGGAATATGTCGAGTCTCTTCAGTCTATATATGAAGATGAACCAAGTAGGGACTTGGACCTAATGTCTAGGTACCACTCGCCACTAAGTCATGCAGAACGACATTTAATTTACCGACATCCATAAATCTACAAGTTAACTTTAATTAATACAATAGATAAATACAAAATAGGAAATGTTAGGCACGACTAGCATGGATTTGTAATTGAAAAGCATGGAAGGTAAGGCATAGCGACCTAGAAGGGAAGGGGTAGATACCCCGAAGGGAAGGGGTAGACACTCCGGAGGGAAGGGACAGAATATCGAAGGTAAGTGATAGACACCTAGAAGAGAAGGAATAGCAACCCTGGAGGAAAAGAGAAGCAACCCCGGAGGAAGGGTAGCAACCCTGAAGGGAAGCGATAACAACCCCGGAGGGAAGGAATAGCAACCCCAAAGGGAAATGATAGCAACGCTAAAGGAAAGGGATAGCAGCCCCGGAGGGAAGGGATAGTAACCCCGGAGGAAAGTGGTAGCAACCCTGGAGAGAAGAGGTAGAAACCTTGAAGGAAAGGGGTAGCAACCCCGAATGGAAGGGGTAGCAATCTCGGAGGATTGTTCGTAGGGTTGTAAACTAAGTGTTTATAGTTTGTTGTATTTAGTTGCATTTGCTTGTAGTAGCTTCTAGAGGTACGCTGATGAGGTGTGAGGGAGAGCGATTATTGTAAAGCTGCTATTCAACGTAACAAGCTTCAATAAACCGAAGGATTTCATGTTTATTGTGCGACCAAGCTTTGCATTGGTGGAGCGCTAATTGGTTTACGAATGAACAGCTTTAGTCGAGCGTACTTTCACAGTGTTGAAACAAACTCATTTCGTAGTTAGTTTCATTGGCGCTTTTATTCTTGTTTATTGCAACAATAAACCTTTCTTTGCTGGAACTGTGAGTAACTGTTTAACCCTGTGATTGTGGCATTCAAGTCTCTAAATATTGCGCAATCCTTGTGAAACTATTTCCACAGTAACCTACCGGAAATGTATTTAATTCCCTTTAAATTTGTATGTAACTATTTAGAGGAGTTAGTTTTTAGAGACAAAATACAGAAATAAATAATTAATATTTTGTTAGTGTCTACAGCATAGTTTGTAGTTCCATTATATATTTTCCTTTGTGCATTACTTTAATATGTGTTTCTATTTTTAGCAGCGACCCAGGACTTAGACTTGATCTCACAGGCAAACTAGGTATGTAACTACAGCACTGTGTAAATCTGTTTATAAACTCATAGTGATCTATATAGTGCCCTATAATACTGTAAATACTATAGGACTCTGCATCTCAAACTCATGTAGGTACGAAAAGGGTTTTATATTCTTTGCATAACTGAATTCCATTCGCAGTTAATAGGCGCTAAAATTATACTACTAGAGTTTTGCTGTGAATGTAAATTTATTTAAATAATTTTATTTAAAATGGTGGACAGGTTTAATGTAACTGCTATAGGAAGTCACATACATACACTGCAGACTCAAACAGATTTTATACGGCGCTATATAGGCAATTTAATATCATAGTATATACCGTGAACCGGTGACGAAATTATTCGCAAATATAGAGTAGCCATTGCCAATCTTAGTAACGGTGGCGTTTTACAGAGGTTGTATGCAAATAACGAGGTATTTTCAGAGTAAAAAGACCTTCTATTACACTCATCTTGGGACCAAAATAAAAGCGTGTCTTACCGCGGTACCACTGTACACCACATCGAAATATGTGGAGCTTAGTAGAGTCAATGTTGAATTATAGTTTCGGGTCAATCTTTTGACAAAATCGCAGTAAGTCTCATGTATTACATGTACTACATTAGGTCTGTTTAATAAAAATTATTCGGTTGCACAATAGCGGCTGCTAAGTCACTAAACATACTCCTACATAATTTCAAACATGTTTTGGGGGAAAACACTGTAATATAAGATCCTTAGTAAAGAATGAATTGTTGACAAGTGTTTAGTAGTACTTCAGTAGTCCCTCCTAAATAAAGAGACCCGTTCTACTTTCGTAATTCCGCGTCGAAGTCTCTAGAACTCGGAGAGAGTTGAATTTCCTTCATCGTGGATAATTTGGAATCGATAGAGGCCGTCTATGGAATCTTGTGCAAGATAATCACCGTATGATTATACTTGAAAGGCATTATCCCCGGCATTAGGGCTCCGAGCTCATGTTGTGATGCTACAGCAGTATGCGGTACGGCCATTGCTCCCCTTCCCCACCCAGGGGTTACTACATGGCCGTAACCACTCACTTCATCAAGTAGTGATGAATCCTCAACACTCGGTCTGTTCAATTATGGAAATGCCGAAGGTTGTTCATGAATTTCTGTATAATATATGTGCGTTTTCGTGTGTGTATATGTGTGTGTGTGTGTGTGCGTGCGTGCGTGCGTGCGTGCGTGTGTGTGTGTGTGTGTGTGTGTGTGTGTGTGTGTGTGTGTGTGTGTGTGTGTGTGTGTGTGTGTGTGTGTGTGTGTGTGTGTGTGTGTGTGTGTGTGTGTGTGTGTGTGTGTGTATGTGTGTGTGTGTGTGTGTGTGTGTGTTGTGACGGGCAGCATCGGGATTAACAACAACCGTCGCAATGATATAGAAATTTCGTAGTTAAAATATATGAAAGCTAAGCCATTAGCAGGGAAAAGGGGTTTAGTATATTTTTAAAACCAAGGGAATTACATGGAAAGGAGAGAAAAGCTAAAAATACACCTACAACCGCCATTAACATTCGAGGAGACGAGGTTTTTCAAGAGGAAAGAGAAACGTCCTGTACCGAAAATCACGAAAACGCCAAATAAAGGAGTTAAACAAAAATTAAAGAAACAGACAAGAATTTGATCATTTTAGAGTGAGGCCTGACTTGTGTGAGAAAGGTAAATAAAAGCGACGGTTATTGTAGCCTGATGTCGTGACGTCATTTTACAGCCCCCCCCCATTGGTAGAAATACGTGGTGTGATAGTAGCCGCTGTGGGAACCAGAAAACCTAGCGGGGGTAGAGCGAGCAGCGTGACTTGAGACTTCGAACGGTTAACGACGCGTAAGTGCGCTCCAGGTCACAAGCCTTTGTTTTAACTTTTGTGATCTGTTAATGAAGACGTAGCTAATGTCGGGCTAAGAGCGAGAGTGTTTGTCGCCGAAATGTAGCTGCAAGTGTGATGGGAACCCTTTCGGAGAAAGGACTTTCTTCAAAAGTCGTTTTCCAAGTTAACATCGACGCGGTGGTGTTCTTAGAAGTTTTTTAAGTTTTAAAAGGAGAACATTAGTCAATGTAATAATTTTTAAAGGACAGTGCTTCTAAATTTTAATAAAAACTTTTTATTAATGAACAGTGAAAACAAAGGTAAATTAAAGTGGACCTCAAAATTTTAAATTCAAATTATATAATAGAACAGTGAAAAAAATGTTAACTAAATTTTAAATAGGACGATGCAAATAAATAAGTGGAAAGTGGAAGGTCAAATGTTTTCTGAGTTTCGAAGTAGGGACATAATATTCTACCTCTACAACATACAAGGAACATCCTGGGCGTTGGAGACAAAGGCTTCCCAGTAGGGAAACTCACTTCAAGATGGCCACCCCAGAAACAATGACCTCGATTGAAAAGAAGGAGTAATCAACCTGGATTTAGGAGTGATCCTGAGTGGAAGGTCAGATGTTAATTTCTCTCTTTTTCATTTGAATAAAAATTTTATATTAAAAATTTTTGGGGAAAGTTGACATTCTATTAATTTAAATTCATATAAAATTTCTTTTTAGAGTTGAAGAATTTTCAAAAAATGGCTTTGTTTATAGAGTAACTGAGAGGGGGTAGTGTTATGGAAGGGATCCCCCTCTACAAAATGGAGGGCTTCTCCAACCAAGATTACACATATTAAATAAAATTAAAATTGTTATTAAATAAAAAATGTGTG
Source organism: Prosapia bicincta (assembly GCA_036971475.1). Classification (NCBI taxonomy): domain Eukaryota; kingdom Metazoa; phylum Arthropoda; class Insecta; order Hemiptera; family Cercopidae; genus Prosapia; species Prosapia bicincta. Next base: position 9,519,627 of record JBAIZL010000011.1, on the reverse strand, counting down.
TGTTTTTTTATAAAGAAATTCAGATATCAGTAGAAATGAAAATTAATTAAAATTATTTTATGAAAGTTAATTAAAATAAAAAGTTCAAAGAAAATTAATTAAAATTATTTAATGAAAATTAATTAAAATTATTTTGGAGTTTTATTATATCATAAAGGAATTAAAGAGTTGTAAAATTGTGTGTCTAGTAAATAAATGGCTACGTTAAGAATCTTAGACAAAATGTAAGGTTTTGGGTTTAATTAGTTACCTAAGCATAAATATTTCCTTTTTTATTATTGACAAATCAAGTGTTCAAAATATTTATTAAACTAAATAGAGTAAAATAGTTTATTGAAATAATTTCTGTTTTAAGAAAAATATCAAGGATTTAGTTCAAAGGGTTACATTGTTTGTGAATATAATTGCTGGTTTTTAAATATATATTAATTAGTTAAAGGGTTAAATGGCTAATTGCTATGACAAATAATTTCATGTTTTTAACTGTTTTTGAATAGAGAAAATTTGCTTATTGCATTAATTTATAAATTAAAAGTAACAATTGTTTAACTTAAAGGGTTACATTGTTTTTTAATATAATTGCTGTTTTTTAAATACGAGTATATTAATTAATTAAAGGGTTAAATGGCTAATTGCTATGACAAATCATTTCATGTTTTTAACTGTTTTTGAATAGAGAAAATTTGCTTATTGCATTAATTTATAAATTAAAAGTAACAATTGTTTAACTTAAAGGGTTACATTGTTTTTTAATATAATTGCTGTTTTTTAAATATATTAATTAGTTAAAGGGGTAAATGGCTAATTCCTACGACAAATACTCGTAGTTTCATATTATTGATTGTTTTGACCGGATGTAAATTGTTTACAAAGGTCACTTATGTTTAAATGATTAAATATTGAATTAAAAGTAGCATGAAAAAGTAAGGACAGTTTTGTTTATTTAAAGAATTGTGTAATTTTGATTTTAAATATTAAAAGATTAAAGGGAACTTGGCTAAAGTAAAATTTTCCATCTGAAATTAATAATTGAAGATAAAATTTCTCAGAACTTGTAGTACAAAAAAGAATAGACAAAGAAAGATTGAAATAAATGTAGTATTCAAAATTTACTGAGCTAGTAGATGTAAGATGGTTACAAACTGTGCTGTAGTAACAAATTAAAACGTAAATAAAAAAGGTATTTTTTACTAACTTGCAAACAAAGCAATAGTGTTATTATTGAAAACAGATTTCTTACACATTCCTAAAACTAAAGGGTCATTTCGCCATAAAGATGTCTTCAAAGATCTCATTCCCCGGGAAATACGTACCCAAAAGGTTAAATTTCAGCAAGTTAGGTTTTTTTTTTGACCACAGGTGGCGGATAGTGGAACGGCCTACAGATATGTAGGTTACTTTTCCGGAAGGTTTCTGAATAAGCAGGCCTGGACCAAGGCAATGGTTCAAGGTGAGGAACTATCCCTCCTCATCAGTCAACCGGTTGGGTGTGGTAGAAATAACTGCTCTAACTGTGGAGACTGGGGTAGTTGGGAATTAAGTCCTCACGATGCTACTCTCACCTCCCAGGTGAACCAAGGGCAATGCGGCAGTGAAGTATGGGCGGGAAACTACCCTAACGACACAGTTGTAAAAAAGAGAGTAAAGCAGGCTGTTCGCTCCATGAGCAACAGTTAATAATGTCCTGAACTTGGGGTATGCCTCAAGGTCAGTGACTGAATACCCAATCCAAGGTGGAAGGCATCGTGCCGAAGGATGAATGGCTGCAGGGTATAAAATGCAGTCGCACACGATCCCCTTGAGAAACCAGACAAAACCTCATTGTATGTTGTCTTGCCAGGGCAGTGGGGGCTCTGCTCTGGTCGACCGTTATTTCCCCCATACTCGTGGGACCTTAATGGACCAAACAAGTAAAAAATTGATTTTGAGACTGCACAGACAGCGGGAGCCAATGAGACGGCAAACCGTGAGTCTGTAGCAGATGTGTCAACGGCAACCATCACTGGGGGTGCGGGGGCGGCTTTCAAGCTGCCAACTGCAGAAACCGGTGAAATGGCTGTAGAGTTGAGCACGCTGTCTTTACGGAGAAAGAGTATGAGTGGAGCGGCTAAAAGGCGGCTCCGAAGAGAACAGTTGAGAGCAGCGGGAGGGCCAATAATCCTGACAAAACGAAGGGGAGGCCAAAACCGAGCCGAGCTTGTCAAAGTCCAGGGCTTGGATGTTGTGAGGAGGGAGGTGCAACAGGGAAGCAATCAACCAAGAGCACCAAACCCCAGCACGTCCAAAAGGCCTAGGAGTTCGACGTCCAATCCCTCTCCAGTGGAGGGAGGAAAGAAGAAAGTAAAGCTGGGACAAGGGAGGGGATACTGCAGTGTCTTTGGGCACATACGGTGATACCCTTCGGCAAACGCTAGCCATTGTCCCAGTTAGTTACCCAGAGAGACAACTCTCGGAAGAGATGGCGTTGGAGCTAGAGGAGCTGTTCTTCTCAGAACTGCTGTCCGCTGAGACGGAGAGTGGGATAGAGGGTTCAGGACAGCATACTTAGAGAGGGGGGGCTCTAAATGTCGTATGCTCCTCAAGGGAGAGCCTGGAGTGGGTCCTTCGGGTCTTGCCAAGCTTCGCCCTGAGTGAGGGGGTAAAGTTGAGGGCAAGGCCAACCAAGGAGATCTTTTGCATTGCAAAGGTTTCAATATGGGAGCCCAAACCCTACAATGACAAGGAGCCGGAAGAGATCCTGAAGGTGGTCAAAACCCAGAACCCTGGGATAGTTCAGGATACTTGGAAGGTGATTGTTAGGAAAAGGGAGGATGCAGGTCTTACCCTTATACTGTATATAGGAGAGGGCTCTCTCAGGGCACTGCGGAACAACAACCTGAGTGTGAACGTGGGGCTGAGACAGGCCACGTTCAAGGTGCTCTCTAGTCCTGGGGCTGCTTTGCGGACACAGGCAACTGCTAAGTAAGCAGAACGATCTAAGTGAACCTACAGCATAGCAGGGCGGCTAGTGCTGTCGTGTGTAGGATGCTGGGCAGGGGAGAGGTGGACTTGGTTCTCATCCAGGAGCCATGGATTTCTGGAGGACGAATATGCGGGCTGGCGACATCTGGAGGTATGTTGTTGTATGATAAGAACTCCGGTGTTCCCAGGACGTGTATCCTGGTTAGGAGGGGGTTGAGTGCTTTTGTACTAACGGACTTCTGCTGCAGGGACTTGATAGCAGTGATGGTGGAGCTGCGGGCGGAGGGGAGGATGTAGAGGCTGAACCTGGCCACGGCATTACTTCCCTATGAATACGCGGGGGCTCTACCAACACAAGAGCTGAGGAGGCTGGTCGAGCACTGCGGGGATGTGGATGAGGAGCTGCTGGTGGGGATGGATGCTAACTCCCATCACACTTCGTGGGAAAGTACAGGTACCAACACTAGAGGTGAGGAACTTTTAGCTTATCTTAGCTCTAAGAAATTACTAGTCTTAAATCAGGGGGAAGAGCCGACGTTTGTCAATAGGGCCAGACAGGAGGTCCTGGACATTACGGTGGCATCGAACCAAATGACTAGGTATGTACTAAATTGGCATGTGTCGGATGAACCATCTTCTTCTGACCACAGACATATTAGGTATGATATCTCCCTCAATCCAGCCATGCTTCGGCTAACCAGGGATCCAAGAAGAACAAACTGGAACTCCTACAAGAGGGACCTGGGTGTTCGGATTGAGGAGGCTGGGTTGGAGTATGGTGGGAGGAGAGAGCTAGAAGACTCTGCCACATTGGTTGGCGAGGTTATAGTAGAATCCTTTACTGATAACTGCCCTCTCAGTGAGGGGAGAAAAGTAGGGGATCCGTGATGGTGGAATAAGAAGCTAGCCAAACTTCGGAAGACCACCAGGAGACTCTTTAATAGAGCAAAAAAGAACGGGGAGTGGGACCAGTATAGGAAAACACTAACCGAATACAACAGGGCAATTAGAGAAGCACGCAGGAAGACCTGGAAGAAGTTTTGTCAAGAGATTGACAAAACTCGGGAAGGGGCACGACTGCATAAAGTGCTCTCTAAGGACCCAGTTAACCCGGTGGGGATGCTAAGAACTCCACTGGGAAATATAACAAAAACTGCAGGGGAAACTGTGGAAGAATTAATCAGAACACATTTCCCTTCCAGTACTCTGAGGAAACTTGGAGGAGCAGACACTGAACCAGTTGCCAAACTCTCCACAAGACGTGGTAAGAGGGAGGACTGGGAAGTGGCAAGGAGGATAGTAACTCCACAAAGGGTAAGATGGGCTATTGGCGCATTTAAACCCTACAAATCTTCAGGTCCAGATGGGATCTATCCTGTGCTGCTGCAGCAGGGAGTGGATATGCTGGTGCTGGTACTTACTAAACTATACAGGCTAAGCATTGCTCTAGGGCATGTGCCGGCAGCCTGGAAATCTAGTAAGGTGGTCTTTATACCTAAGCCCACCGGTAACCAATCGGAAGGGAAAGGATACAGACCTATTACACTCATGTCCTTTGTTCTTAAGGGACTTGAAAAACTGGTTGATAGGCATATTAGGGTGTGGGTGGTTTATCCATAAAACCACTGCATTGGAACCAGTATGCTTATCAACCGGGGAAATCCTGCGAGGGAGCTCTCCATCAAGTGGTTGGTAGGATTGAGCAAATGATCGCTAAGAAAGGTTGTGCCATAGGTGCCTTCCTCGACATTAAAGGGGCTTTCAATAACCCCTCAGTGGAGACGATGGTAAGTGGTTCAAGACGTCATGGAGTGGATGTGACCACTTGTGGTTGGATAAGTTCCATGTTAACAAACAGAAGCATTTCTGTAGAGGTAGCAGGGGAGGTCAGAAGGGCGAAGGCAGGTCTGGGCTGTGCACAGGGGGGTTCTCTCTCCTCTGTTGTGGTGCCTAGTGGTTGACAACCTTATTGAACTCCTGAATGAACAGGGGTACTTCTGTCTGGGATAAGCGGACGACATAGTTGTTCTGATCCTGGGCAGATTCCCTGATACAGTCCTTGAGGTAAACAGAAATCCTCTACGACTGATTGAAGAGTGGTGTAATAAGGAGAACCTTAGGGTAAATCCGAAAAAGATTGCTCTCATTAACTTCATCAAACAGCGAAAAGACCTGACGACCAGGATGCCTCGCTTGTTTGGTGAATACCTTGAGTTTGTGGGGGAGGTGAAGTACCTGGGAGTTACTCTGGACAGGAAACTCACCTGGAACCCACATCTTGAGAGGACATTTAACAGGCCAAAAGGGCACTGATGACAGTGAGAAGAATGGTGGGTAAGAAATGGGGACTGAAGCCATCAATGATGCACTGGGTGTATCTGAGGGTGATAAGACCTATGATTACCTATGGTGCTCTGGTGTGGTGGACAAAGGCCAACCAGGCACAGACAAGAGTTCAACTGAGCTCTATCCAGAGATTGGCTTGTCTGTGCACACTGGGAGCGATGTCAACTACACCTGGTGCAGCAATGGAAGTAATGCTTAACCTCCCCCCCCCCCCTCGAGCTTGTCCTTAGGGGAGAGGCGAGGCTGGCGGCATGGAGATTGCGCAACTCGAACAACTGGGCTAACCTCCCAGATGTTTCGGGACATATGAGTATTGAGTGCGTGGTCAAATAACCCGTCTTGGAAATGGGCAGCGACCACATTACTCGAACGTTTGCACCTGACCAGGCCCACCAAACTATGATGGAATGGTCAGGGACATTAACATCGGGAGCTCAGATCTGGTACACAGATGGCTCCAAGATGGACTTCGGCACTGGAGCGGGGATGTATTGTAAAAACCCAAGGGTAAAGCTAGTTTTTTTTCCTTGGGGAGGCATACCTCTGTCTTTCAGGCCGAAATATATGCTATAAATGCCTGTCTGGGAGAGATAGCGAGAAGGGGAACACGCGGGACCCGGATTGCTATTTTCTCCGACAGTCAGGCAGCAATTAAGGCACTAAACGGACATGTGGTCACCTCGGCCATAGTCAGGGAGTGCCTAAATAACCTACAAGCCCTGGCAAGGTACAATCAAATCAAGATAGGTTGGGTGCCAGGGCATAGGGAATATTTGGAAATGAAGCCGCAGATGCGCTGGCCAGAGAGAATCTTCGACTCCCCTGGTTGGACTGGAGCCGGCGGTAGGCATTTCCAAATCTATGGTCAAGATGGCAGTGCGAAGGTGGATGGCGGAAAGACACTGTGAGCACTGGATCAGGGCTGAAGGGATGAGATACAGTAAGCTAACCCTTAGGAAACCTTCCTTGGTTCTGCAGAAGAGGCTTATCTATCTGTCTAGGCAGGAATTGAGGACAGCCACAGGTCTACTCACGGGACACGGTGGACTAAGGAAACATCTGCATAAAATGGGTATCTACAAAGATTAACCAGTGTGTAGATTATGCGGGCAGGAACTGGAGACTGCCACACACGTCATTTATAGATGTGAAGCACTTGCCGAGAGGCGCTTCAACCTCTTTGGTGATAGCACAGCTCTGGTGGATGCTGAAGGTAAAACACTAGTCAGGAAACTCCTAAATCTGGTAAGAGGGAAGGGGCTATTTGACTACATCAGGGAGGTAAGTACAATATACCTTAAGGTAGCAGTGCTCGGGCAGTTCAAAACCCGCTCCCAAGCTAATAAAAAAAAAAATATATAGGATTTTTAAAACCAAGTCCTGTGACCTGTTCTCTGGCAGATTTTGGCGGGTCATTGCACAGTATCCTAGTCTTGGCAAAGATAGGCCTTGTCAAAGTACAGACCTTGCGGCGGGGCTGGAGGCAGCGGCACTCGGCCCGTGCGGGGAGGGACGGCCAGCGGGCGGCGCGGTTCGCGCTCCGCTGCAAGTACAGATGACGCCCAAAACGCACGGCTCGTGAAAAACAGGCCATAAACAAATTGGTAGTATTCACGATCCTGCGTAGAGACCGACTGGTTAAGTCAAGGACTTACCCGTAAACTAATATGGTTTTTAATTAACAAAAAGTCATGGTTTAATTCGAGCTAGGAAGTGTAAGAAATACAAAATAAAAAGGTAAAGAAAATTATGTATAAATAATTTGAAAGCACAAACAAATTGATAAAATAGGTTAGTAGTTAAATTAAAATTACAGTAAGAAGAATTAGTTACAGGGATAAAATAAGTAAGTAAAAATTGGAGATAGAAAAAAGGAAAAAACTGGAGAATGCACGCACACAAATCACACGGGCTACATGACGCGACACAAAAATTTATAAGGAGTATATATATAGATAGATTTATGGTCAAGCAGGAGGTATAGATAGGGTAAGAAACAATGTAAGAAATACAACAAAATAGAAGGCATGGCATCACAAAAGCAGCAGGAGAAGAGTGAAATGGAGAAGTAATAACGATGTTAAGGAGAGAGAGAGAGAGAGAGAGAGAGAGAGAGAGAGAGAGCAAGAATGAAAGGAAGAAGAAATAAGAAGAAAACAGGAGAAGGAGCAAAAAGAGGCCAAGAGACTACAAAAAGAAGAACAGGAAGAAGCAAAGAGACAGAAGTAGAACAAGAAAAATTAGAAAGAAAACAGGAGAAAGAACAAGAAGAAACTAGGAGGTATAAGAAAAATGCCGATGGTTTTTCATGAATTTCTGTGTAATATATGTGCGTTTCGTGTGTGTGTGTGTGTGTGTGTGTGTGTGTGTGTGTGTGTGTGTGTGTGTGCGCGCGCGCGCGTGCGTGCGTGAGTGCGTGCGTGCTTGCATGCGTGCTTGCAACTGTCCCGGACGGTTTTGTATGCACTGTTGCCAGATTGTCCATGATTTTACTCACTGTCCCAAGTTTTGCATTAAGTTTCACCAGTTTCTGACTGGATTTGAAAACGTATTTAATGTAATGCACTGGGGAGGGGGGTTCAGCCGAAAGCACTGCATTTTTACAGTGCATACATTGAGCCAGAATGCAACAACATAGTCCGTAAATTATTACCACAATTGATAAAACTTTAACGTCACCGCTAAAATATAATTGCATTGTACGAGACGGTAATCTTTTTGTTGAGACACAACCTAACCTCAACCCTTTTTAGTGAACCATTGGCGCCTGTGTAAAGATAAATGTCCTTTCCCTTTCATGCTTCGTAACAATGCGCTGGATTCCCCGCTATTTATTGTCCAACAATGGAACGCGATCTCCCTTTTGTTGCCCCGCGCAAAGTGAAATGTCGCTGCAAGTAAATGCATTGTGATCTTACCAAACCATGTTTAATGAAAATCGGCTCCGCGGTTCTTCACTATCTTTAAATAAATCTTGCTCTAAACATACGGACATAAATGCCAACGAGAGTTGGGCGATTTTATCGGTGCATAGTTACCATTACCTCTCCCATCCCCCGGAGACTGTCGGCCATAATAGTGTGCCATATGTGTCGCCTTAAAGTATGTTCTGCTTTTAACTAGATTAAGTGTTGCGCAGAGGTAAACCTCACTCACTTCGGCCAGAGAGTGTACAGCAAATACTACACACGGTTGAGATGGAACCTTAGAGAAATTGTACAGTCGCACTGCGGGCTTTTTGTATTTCGTCACTTTATTATCACTTTCGTAAAAGTCGCCACACTATCCCGGAGTAAAATATTTTGGTTCGAAGTCAGACGTTTTAGTAACTTGTATGACTTTCAATTATAAAAGAAAATATTTACAAACAACAATTTGGGATCAGAAGATTTGAACAAGTGGTCAGAAGCATGTTGTTCGATGTGATTAACTGAAGTAAAATTTTGACTTCTGCCTTGACTTGAAACGGACAACAAACACTTTCATTAGTCGCTCTAATTGGGTTGTAACCTGGACGCGATACTGTAACCACTTGAGACGCGCGCGCACTCTATATTTATAACATTACATTTCCATCTGCTTTAATTTAAGCTTTATTACTCTTGTTAACATCAAGGGGAAACTGAAAGGTCTTGTAATATTATTACATTACAGCACTATTGTTGAAAAATTATATTACATAAGAAAATGCTTTTATTTCATTTGAAATATAAAAGCTGGTCCCTTAGGAAATATCCCGTGCTTTCTGAATTATTGCAGGACACTGACATTTGACTAAGCCTTTTATTTTATATTTTTTCACTAAACAAACCTTTCGTTTTATTTCTAACCTTACATTTTTAATGTTTTTTTTAGTATATTTGAAATTGTTTTTTTATTGTAGTTTTTATGAACGATATAAAAAGATACTTTACTAAAAAAATATTAACACTTTTATTCTCCTGTAACTCGGGACATCAAAGACGGTTAATAAATTTAATGTTTTTGTTATCCCTAATACAAAGAGGAATATTTTTTCTAAAATATTAAACCTCTTTGTATTTTATTTCGGTCATGCTTCCAAAGTATATTACAGTTGAATGTTTCAAGACCTACTTATTTATAAAAGTACCAGGAGCAATTTGTATAACTATCAGAAATACTTGAAGGAGTAACAGGAACACCTTAACAGGCTATCAGGAGCCACGTAGCCTACTTGCGTATCAGGAACTCTTACGTGGGATTTCTTTTAGGAGTATTGGAAATCTATTTCTGGAATATCAGAAAACATTGAGTGACATGAATCCCTTACAGAACTATCAGGAGAAACTCCCTATACGAAAAGCACTCCACCAGCCACCCTCACAGAAGCTATAAATAATGATTTATAGGAGCGTCAGTAATGACTTAAATCAGTCCTTTTGAGTTTTATCAGGATATTGGTGCCATCCACGACGGCTTTAACAGTCCTCCCCTGTATCTAACACTAGTGGATGTGTATAGGTTTTTTCACTCTATATTCGATAATACCAGGAGCAAGAGATTGTACAAGTTTGGAAGGGCCAGGAGATGGGAAGCACTGCCCAATCGCTGCGTGACAAGGTTTCTCTGCCCCTTACATAATAATATCTCCTGCACATTGTATCGCGGAGCAAAGGGTTTCTTTGTGGTCTTTAATTCTTCGCACTTCTACTCTATTCCACTCTTCCATGTGACGACCCAACAAATTGGGACATCTTGAAAACCTCCATCGTGGGACTAGCAAGAGGGGCCTAAGTCCGGCTAGAAGAACACAGACCCGCATTAGAATATTTTTGTTTAAACAAGATTACGACACTATGCTAGGTTGGTTCTATCAATAAAATTGTTACTTTTTATTTTAACTTAAAATGGAGCTATGTGAATCGGTGTTGGGAAAAATTTTAACAATTCAAGAAAAACCTTTTAAAAAATAAAAATTCAAAAAAATAATTATTAAATTTTTTGTTTAGCTACTTAAAGTCTTCAAGTTCTAGATCATTTTGAAATTTTTAATTTTATTCACATCCAAAAGACAAAGCCCCGTGCGTCCCTTTAAAACTTTCTCGATAACAGGAAATCTGGAAATTTAATAGCGGTGGGTGGAAGATGAAAGAACGCGCTTCCGCCCTACAACAATGCGTTGCGTTCCTGCGTCTAACAATGGAACACGGATTGTCGCTTCGTCGGATTTATCAATTCCAATGCGCCCCGGCGATTTGCCTTCTGCTGACAGCACGAAGTGGAATGCCATTGACAAATAAATGTTCTGTCGATTCATCCGATAGAGCCATATTGTGACCCGAAAACTTGCTGTGACTATGCATTGTGTTACTCGCTGCTTCCAACATGGAGACGAGTATTTACTTAAAGGGAAGTCTTACTTTCTGCTATATAATTGCAACACACCTGTGAGCAGCCCGACATGTGGGGGGCGAACACTTTCCCTTTAAGGGCTACTCTAAGGTACGCGTAAATGCATTTTACAAGTTTATTACTTTGGGCGATGACCAAAATATCCACATAATATTAAAGTTATTGCGGCGAACATATTAGTTGTCCAACGGTAATACTGCGAGAAGTGGGAAACGACATAAACACAAAATCTCGTGTGTTAGTAAAACAAACCAAAATTCGAGCTTAGGCTGCGAGCAACGGGATAAACTGAAAACCAATAATGCATTTTCCTATACGCGTTTCAATTGTGAACCCATCATCAGGACGTAAAGGAGTAAGAATTCTAATCCGTTATATTAGTAGGCAATGTGTGTGTAGTATTATAATACAAAGATGTCCCTCGTGCGCGCGTGTGTGTGTGTGTTGATGTCTGGATAACAGATAATTATCCACAATCATATTTGTACAAGATAAATAAACAGTAAAATAATTTAAACATTTTGAGAATACATTAATAATAATCATATTAATAAACACATGCTTAGGATTTAAACAAAGTTTCCTATTTTCACAAATCAAATTGTCTTTAGCAAAACGGAGCAAATAATTGGTTTTTTGCAAACCTAATGCCCAAAAATTGTACTGAGAAAAATTATATTTATTTATTTTAATTTTAAAAAAAAGTCTACACGCGTTTAAGGTCAAACTGCAATTCCGTTGAAGAGGATTGTATTATTGTGTAGGCCTACAATGAAGTATTTACTTTGCTCTGCCTCGTCTTTAGACGCGAAGACACTTTAATTAAATAATTGAACTAAACACGACACAAGCTTCAGAAATACGTCGTTAAACACACTCGAATCTCTCCAAGAACTTTGTCTACACCCCCAAATAACCCCCGACCGCAGAGCACAATTAAACCTCATCTGTCTTCCCCTTAAACTCGTATTCCCGATCTTCATAACAAGAGCCGAACTTATCCACTTATGTAGTCAATGTTGTTAGTACAATGAAGGCTTTATCAACGCTATACGCGAGAACTTGCAGTGACGTCACTCGGTACCGTTGACGCACGGTTTGAACGTAGCCCCGCGACGCCCGTACGAGTCGTTCAGAATCTATAGAAAAAACATCAACTTATAAACTGGTTTAACTGGTGTTTTAGCTTTAGATAGAATTTGATCTTATATTTTCATGTCCTATATAAAAGACAAAACTAATGAAATACAGTCTTGTTTTTTCTTAACCTTAAAATTTATAATTAAAATTTTACAAATAAATTTAACTACTTTTCTCTGCCTGACGCGTTTTGAAACAACTCCAATCCAAAACCTTTATTAGTACCCTATTTTTAATAGTACTATTAAAGTTTTGAGAATGGAGGTATTCTGAAACGCGTCAATAAAGAAAAATATTTTAACGTTAGAAAAGGCAGAAAAATGTACCTAAATGTATTCAAATATCCCTAACAGAATTAAAGGTGAGTATACTATATTAGGAATTTTAAACTTTAGAATTTATCGTATTTATATATTTTTTGAATTTTACTTATAAATTTTATTATATAGGCCCTATCGATTATCTTAATTAGTAAGATATAAATTAATAACAAGTAATTAACACTACATAACTTCATCGGAAACGTATTAAGAAATAATCACTTTAACAAATAGTTTATGACTATCCGAACTCCAACTATTGTTAAAGTGGTTAATTAAGATTCACCGAACGTAAGGGACTACAAAATTCAAGAATTTAAGAAATAACCTTTACATATCAACTTTTAAACTTTATAAAAAGAGGACTAGTCAGACATTTTGTGCAAAGAAAGTCCCAACGTAAAGGTTTCACCGTTACGGAACTCAAGAGACGCATTTATACTTATCTTGCTGCTAGTGTACACTACAAAAAGTAACAAAAACCACGGTAAATCATACATTATCAATCAATTTAATCCAATACATTTGCAAATTACTTTAACTTAGCCTCCAAATAACCTCTAAGTATAGACGAAAAGGCTTTTAGCATTTGTGACTTTCGGAACTATTTGGTGACCTCATGGTGTTACATCCTTACTGATATCGGGAGAAGGTATCAGCCTGTCCTAATGGAGAACTGGACGTGGTGCTAACGAGACCCTGGGAGCTGAGCAGCACAAAATGTTTACTTCTTACTACTTAATGTTAAGTCTATCTGACCGAAGGTAGCATCTGTTTCATTTTGTAAAGCTATCCTGTAACTCATATTAAATTGTTTATTCTGTAACTCGTATCTTGGTATTTTCTTTATATCTTTGTATTTTTTATACCTTTGTATTTTCAGTGTATCTTTGTATTTTCTTATTTATCTTTGTATTGTCGTTATATCTTTAAATTTTCTTTGTTTCTTTATATTTTCTTTGCATTTTTGTTATACTTTTGTATTTTTTGTATATATTTGTAGTTTCATTAAATCTTTGTATTTTCTTTGCATCTTTGTAATTTCCTCGTATCTTTCTATTTTCTGTGTATCTTTGTACTCAAGTTATATCTTTGTATTTTATTTGTATGTTTATGTATCTTTGTATTTTCGTTATATCTTGTATTTTCTTTGTATCTCTGAATTTTCTTTGTATCTTTGTATTTTTGTGTATATTTGTACTTTCTTTGTATATTTTTATTTTCTGTGTATTTTTGTACGTTATATCTTTGTATTTAATTTATATGTTTTGTATCTTTGTATTTCTTTGTATCTTTCTATTTTTTGTGTATCTTTGTATTTACGTTGTATCTTTGTATTTACGTTGTATCTTTGTATTTTATTTGTATGTTTTGTATTTTTGTATTTTATTTGTATGTTTTGTATTTTTGTATTTTCGTTATATCTTTCTATTTTCTCTGTATCTATATTTGGTGTCTTGGTATTTTTGTTGAATTGTTGTATTTTCAAAGTTAAATATTTGTATCTACCCATCGGTATACAGCTTTGTATTTACCATATAATTCCACATTATATGCCACAAACTGTAACTCGCAAGCATGCTCATACATGTAAGTATGATGAATAAAGGAACCCAAAGCTAGTCAGTTAGACCCCCTCAGCTATAAACAAACCTTGTCCCCCACAATAAACTCGTCTTTGTCTATTCAAACAAAATAACTTCCTGCCCATCCCCAGATCCAGCCCTGTTCCCATATTCCTACCCCCCAACCAAAGACACTGGTCCTGGACGACCGAAGCTGCCCTCCTTTTTAACTCACTGAGCCTTTAGCTTAGCTTAATAACACTTTCGTATTTACACCCTCTTATGGTGATGACTAGGTGGTCGTCCAAATGTACGAAACCGTCTCGTCTGGATAATTTCGTTAGTTGGCTATTTGTTATATAGCTTTGTTGATCCATTACATCTTGTATTGTGCTGCTTGTGGAGTTTGATTACTTGTGATAATATAGGTGTTCCTATTTTCTTGGTAAATTTTATTTAAAATTAACTTTGGCTAAAATCTATATTAGGCCAAATATTATTAATATATTTTTATAAATATTCAATATTGAATGTAAAGTTACTGTTATAAGTTCTGACGTTAAGGTTTAGTTGACGTCATCGACAACACGATCCATTTAAAAATTAAATGGTGGCCGTGAGTTCCGCCGGATGGGTTTCCTTTAAGCAGGAACTTGTCTGTCTTTAACCTTGTCCGGAACTAAACTGCACCCCGTGACGCACTTCAGAGTATGTTCGCTTCGGTCAGAGCATTTCCGCGCATCTTGTAAACACATCGTCTCAAGATGCAACGCAAGGTCGAGAGTGATGTTTTTATTATTAATTTTGAGCGACGCGCGACCCATTCAAGTAAGCGAGGGAGGAGATCGATTTGAGCGTTCGATATATGCTGCTACTCCGAAGCGTGATCGGATCTAAACGCATTCCGTGACCTAAATACCGGAACTATCGATTGTTGCTTCTAGTCTAGGGTGTAAATCTTGTAGGATGAAGGTTTCGTTGTCACCTTTTCATTGTAACCCAGGATTAGAGAAAACTGCAGCTCTGGTTTCCTTTGGGTTATTAAAACATTATCAGCGCCGAGGACGTGTCCATTGTCCGGACTCCACGAGAAATATTTAGGTCTACACATTCTTTAATACACATAAAAATATTAACATTTATCTTGTAAAAGCCTGGAATACAGTCAAATAAACAGTCGTGAAATACTTCATAAGACCTTCCCTTTCACCTATTTTGGATCAGGCTCTTAAAGCCTGGAATACAGTCAAATAAACAGTCGTGAAATACTTCATAAGACCTTCCCTTTCACCTATTTTGGATCAGGTTCTTAAAGCCTGGAATACAGTCAAATAAACAGTCGTGAAATACTTCATAAGACCTTCCCTTTCACCTATTTTGGATCAGGTTCTTAAAGCCTGGAATAAAGTCAAATAAACAGTCGTGAAATACTTCATAAGACCTTCCCTTTCACCTATTTTGGATCAGGTTCTTAAAGCCTGGAATACAGTCAAATAAACAGTCGTGAAATACTTCATAAGACCTTCCCTTTCACCTATTTTGGATCAGGTTCTTAAAGCCTGGAATACAGTCAAATAAACAGTCGTGAAATACTTCATAAGACCTTTCCTTTCACCTATTTTGGATCAGGCTCTTAAAGCCTGGAATACAGTCAAATAAACAGTCGTGAAATACTTCATAAGACCTTCCCTTTCACCTATTTTGGATCAGGTTCTTAAAGCCTGGAATACAGTCAAATAAACAGTCGTGAAATACTTCATAAGACCTTCCCTTTCACCTATTTTGGATCAGGTTCTTAAAGCCTGGAATACAGTCAAATAAACAGTCGTGAAATACTTCATAAGACCTTCCCTTTCACCTATTTTGGATCAGGTTCTTAAAGCCTGGAATACAGTCAAATAAACAGTCGTGAAATACTTCATAAGACCTTCCCTTTCACCTATTTTGGATCAGGTTCTTAAA
This sequence comes from Prosapia bicincta, assembly GCA_036971475.1. NCBI lineage: Eukaryota > Metazoa > Arthropoda > Insecta > Hemiptera > Cercopidae > Prosapia > Prosapia bicincta. Next base: position 9,503,960 of record JBAIZL010000011.1, on the reverse strand, counting down.
GCCTGGAATATAGTCAAATAAACAGTCGTGAAGAACTTCAAAAAGTGTGTAATATCCAATGTAATGGATGCTACGGAGGACTGCAAGCTCTGGAATAATGAAGGCTCACGAGAATGAAGGAAGTCCGCCACCTTCGGAAAGTAGTGATCATGAGGGAAAAATTGTGCATGTTAAAAACAAACCAAATATAGATATTGCTAGTTTCGTAACTGTTCGTGATTGGATATTACAATTAAAAAATTTACTAAATACAAATTATTAGCTATTTACTTTGTCACATTTGCCCCAACATGTTGTAAATAAATACGGGTGCGCGTTATAGACGCCTAAATACGGTATTTCTCAAACAGTGCAACATATGTAGCTCAGTATGTTACAGCTTGTTCCCCTGTAACTCCTGAATGTAATTGTATAAGGAGAAAATGTTTTGCGCGTGTTATGCCTTAAAAAAGATGATAAACTGTTATTATGGAAGTTCATCGATTTTTGCTTAATTCTGTTAAAAATATAGAATTCTTATTTAAATAACACAGACAACACCAAATGTTTCGTAGATTCTCACAGATTTTACCTATTCTTTGTACTTAGAGAGTTAGGCGTGTTTAAAGGATTGGGTGTAATGCCTAATGTGGATCACCTAAATGAATGTGGACTACCATTTAGGTGGAAATGTGGCCAAAATGTGACAGATGGTAAATAATCTCTAATTCCAAATTAAATGTCTAAAACTGTATCTGCGGTTGGAATTTAGGTTTTACCTTATATATTTCTTGATATATTTGAAGGGTAGGGACAAACATCTGCAAACATTTTTTTTATTGAAAAATACAAACATTGAACAAAGATAAGAATTTCAAATTTTTCCTGTGAACCGTAAGGTCCTCTCTCTGGGCCTATTACAAACCCCCAGTTTACCCGAGATTCAACCCTTGATGCGCCCTGATCCCTCTAATCTTCCTGACGAATGGGATCTGCACACGCTACCACTGATTGCCCTATCCTCCCGGCTAATACAGACGTGTTGTCAGCTAGTCCATAGAGGCGTATTAACATGGATACCCTTAGACTATTGGTTCAATTACAAAATGGAAAAAAATAAAACTTGTTTTTCTTCTTGATGAAACGTATTGTTTTCTTTCGGTACGATTTCTCGCATTACGTCAGCAAACGGTTAGCCCTCTAGGCGACAAGCAATGTTCATCTTACGGCCTCTTTAAGCCAGCCCAAAGCTCTGTGGATATATGCTGCCAGGAGTTCATAGTATTTCGGATGGGAACAAGAAACAAGCACTACCAACGGACCTGTGAAAGAGTTGGAGGATAAAGGAGAGAAGCGACGAGAAACGGAGGCGCAAGGGTAGAACTCCGCAGGTGGCCGGAATGTAAGTAGCTGAGGTTCATTCTGTGTTCTCCAGTCATAGTCTGTGGTTCGGCCACCTCTCCAGAGCCTTGGGACCAGTAGAGCCTTACGCTGGTTGATGCAGACAGAGACATCTGGTTTCCTTACACAACATACACGACATTCCACAGTAATAGCATTTATCTATTGGGGTGGTTATGTCCCCTTCAAAGCTTGCAACGTCTACCAAAGCTTCCTCCTATTCCTTTAACTCCCTGTAAGTTCCGACTGCTGTATGTCACATGGAACTGTTTCCCCTGCAGTTGAGCCTTATAATCTCTTTAGAACGTCTACTTTTACGCGCAATGAAATCTCTTTCGATCACAGTAGCCGGACGTTTGCCATTAACAGAGGGTAAATCTTAGGTTTTACAGTGACACATAGACTAGGCTGTAACGTTGCTATGACAACGACATCCAATGTGGAGCGAACCGTCCAATCTCTACACGAATACACATCCAACCCAGCGTTTGTTGCTTTGACGTAGCGTTTTGCCTTCGGAAATATTATCGGACGTTAAGGTAAACACTATCGATATGTTACGTGTCGCCATCTTGTGGAGGCGTCGCGACGGGTCGGCGAGTCGTGGCCGACAGAACAAAAAGACCTCCATTACATGCATGCATCGCTACATATTGTTATACTTATTTTAAAAGTAATTTGTCATAAACTAGGGGCAATAGAAAGAATTTTCTTTATTTTTCATTATTAGTGTATAAGGTTTACTAAAGAAGGCAGCTTTGCTGTGGAAACTGTATAATCACTAATAAATTCTAAGTGCTTTTTAGAATTGAGTACTATAATACGAAATATGTATTTATGGTAATTTTGTAAATAAAAGTTTCTGCCTATATGTATAAAGTAGCCCAGAAACTTTCGCCTTACAAGAGTTACGTTGAAACGTTTAAATTGTTTCCTTCAAAACTAAATTAATACTACTTTAAAATATGTTTTTCCAGATTTATTATTTTTATATTTACGAGAAAAAGATGAAACCTATGGCCTACTTTAGATTCAAAATTAAATGAAACATTTAAATGTTTTTATTAAATAATCATAATAAAATATGACAAAACACCTCAAGATACATTGCTGTAAATGTAAGCTTATTTGGATACATTTTTGTTTTGCAAATCGGTTGACATCATTGCGTTGCGCCAAGCCTTGCCCTATCACATTCTTCCTACTGACGTGTCTCCGCCAATCAAAACGTTCTATACGCTCCGTGTGTTTTGTTTTATATCGTTGGTTTTATTTTAGCCCCATCTCAAAATTATGAATGTTTTTATAAACTGTGTCAAGAAATGACTGTAAGGGAGGTTGGCCTGACTCGGGAATGCTACCTCTCACACACTATGCTCCCCGTGCTCGCAATTGACCCAGCACATATTGCAACCTCTACAACTTTGTCATAATAAAAAGAATGAGCCTTTTCCAATAACACACACAGGCTTTATATGGAAACACAAGGCTCCAAATGTTCTGTTCGTTTGGTGGGGGGGGGGGGAGAGAAGAGGAACCAAGACCACTCCAAGCTTCTTCCTTCGTCCAATAAGAAAATTACAGACAACTTAATTATTAAGTACACTTTTTCTATCAACTAGTTACTGAGTTTCAAACATGTTTAAAGAAATTTTCAAAAAATTCCTTTTACTAGTTCACACTCTCCTTATATATATATATATATATATATATATATATATATATATATATATATATATATATATATATATATATATATATATATATACTATAATATGTATACTTGTGTATTAATAAAGAAATAAAACAATTTCCAAATACAAGATTAATTTTTCTATTATTGGTAAATTGTTTTATTTCTTTATATATATATATATATATATATATATATATATATATATATATATATATTGTTTAAATTTTCGATTGCTAATAAAATATTTTTTACTTATCAGCTCAGTTTCAAATACAACTTTTAAACTTGTAGTGGGTGACACCTGATTTTAATACAGCTTTTAAACTTGTAGTGGGTGACACCTGATGTTAATACAACTTTTAAACTTGAAGTGGGCGCCACCTGATGTTAATACATCTTTTAAACTTGTAGTGGACGACACCTGATGTTAATACAACTTTTAAACTTGTAGTGGGCGACGCCTGATCTTAATACAACTTTTAAACTTGTAGTCGGCGACACCTGATGTCAATGCAGCTTTTATACTTATAGTGGGCGACACCTGATGTTAATACAGCTTTTAAACTTGTAGTGGGCGACGCCTGATTTAATACAACTTTTAAACTTGTAGTCGGCGACACCTGATGTCAATGCAGCTTTTATACTTATAGTGGGCGACACCTGATGTTAATACAGCTTTTAAACTTGTAGTGGGCGACGCCTGATCTTAATACAACTTTTAAACTTGTAGTCGGCGACACCTGATGTCAATGCAGCTTTTATACTTATAGTGGGCGACACCTGATGTTAATACAACTTTTAAACTTGTAGTGGGCGACGCCTGATCTTAATACAACTTTTAAACTTGTAGTCGGCGACACCTGATGTCAATGCAGCTTTTATACTTATAGTGGGCGACACCTGATGTTAATACAGCTTTTAAACTTGTAGTGGGCGACGCCTGATTTAATACAACTTTTAAACTTGTAGTCGGCGACACCTGATGTCAATGCAGCTTTTATACTTAAAGTGGGCGACACCTGATGTTAATACAGCTTTTAAACTTGTAGTGGGCGACGCCTGATTAAATACAACTTTTAAACTTGTAGTCGGCGACACCTGATGTCAATGCAGCTTTTATACTTATAGTGGGCGACACCTGATGTTAATACAGCTTTTAAACTTGTAGTGGGCGACGCCTGATTTAATACAACTTTTAAACTTGTAGTGGGCTACACCTGATGTTAATACAGCTTTTAAACATGTAGTGGACGACACCTGATGTTAATACAACTTTTAAACTTGTAGTGGGCTACACCTGATGTTAATACAGCTTTTAAACTTGTAGTGGGTGACACCTGATGTTAATACAGCTTTTAAACTTGTAGTGGGCGACACCTGATGTTAATACAACTTTTAAACTTGTAGTGGGCTACACCTGATGTTAATACAGCTTTTAAACTTGTAGTAGGTGACACCTGATGTTAATACAGCTTTTAAACTTGTAGTGGGCGACGCCTGATTTAATACAACTTTTAAACTTGTAGTGGGCTACACCTGATGTTAATACAGCTTTTAAACTTGTAGTGGGTGACACCTGATGTTAATACAGCTTTTAAACTTGTAGTGGGCGACACCTGATGTTAATACAACTTTTAAACTTGTAGTGGGCTACACCTGATGTTAATACAGCTTTTAAACTTGTAGTAGGTGACACCTGATGTTAATACAACTTTTAAACTTGAAGTGGGCGCCACCTGATGTTAGTACATCTTTTAAACTTGTAGTGGGCGACGCTAGATGTAATACAACTTTTATACTTATAGTGGACGACACCTGATGTTAATACAGCTTTTAAACTTGTAGTGGGCGACACCTGATGTTAATACAGCTTTTAAACTTGTAGTGGGCTACACCTGATGTTAATACAGCTTTTAAACTTGTAGTAGGTGACACCTGATGTTAATACAACTTTTAAACTTGAAGTGGGCGCCACCTGATGTTAGTACATCTTTTAAACTTGTAGTGGACGACACCTGATGTTAATACAACTTTTAAACTTGTAGTGGGCGACGCCTGATCTAAATACAACTTTTAAACTTGTAGTCGGCGACACCTGATGTCAATGCAGCTTTTATACTTATAGTGGGCGACACCTGATGTTAATACAGCTTTTAAACTTGTAGTGGGCGACGCCTGATTTAATACAACTTTTAAACTTGTAGTGGGCTACACCTGATGTTAATACAGCTTTTAAACATGTAGTGGAGGACACCTGATGTTAATACAGCTTTTAAACTTGTAGTGGGTGACACCTGATGTTAATACAACTTTTAAACTTGTAGTGGGTGACACCTGATGTTAATACAGCTTTTAAACTTATAGCGGGTGACACCTGATGTTAATACAGCTTTTAAACTTGTAGTGGGTGACACCTGATGTTAAAACAACTTTTAAACTTGTAGTGGGCGACGCCAGATGTAATACAATTTTTAAACTTGTAGTGGTGACACCTGATGTTAAAACAACTTTTAAACTTGTAGTGGACGACACCTGATGTTAATACAGCTTTTAAACTTGTAGTGGGTGACACCTGATGTCAAAACAACTTTTAAACTAGTAGTTGGCGACACCTGATGTTAATACAACTTTTAAACTTGTAGTGGGCGACACCTGATGTTAATACAGCTTTTAAACTTGTAGTGGGTGACACCTGATGTTAAAACAACTTTTAAACTTGTAGTGGGCGATCCCTGATGTTAATACAGCTTTTAAACTTGTAGTGGGTGACACCTGATGTTAATACAGCTTTTAAACTTGTAGCGGGCGACGCCTGATGTAATACAACTTTTATACTTATAGTGGCCGACACCTGATGTTAATACAGCTTTTAAACTTGTAGTGGGCGACACCTGATGTTAATACAACTGTTAAACTTGTAGTGGGCGACACCTGATGTTAAAACAGCTTTTAAACTTGTAGTGGGTGACACCTGATGTTAATACAACTTTTAAACTTGAAGTGGGCGCCACCTGATGTTAATACATCTTTTAAACTTGTAGTGAACGACACCTGATGTTAATATAAATTTTAAACTTGTAGTGGGTGACACCTGATGTTAATACAACTTTTAAACTTGAAGTGGGCGCCACCTGATGTTAATACATCTTTTAAACTTGTAGTGAACGACACCTGATGTTAATATAAATTTTAAACTTGTAGTGGGCGACGCCTGATCTTAATACAACTTTTAAACTTGTAGTGGGCTACACCTGATGTTAAAACAGCTTTTAAACTTGTAGTGGGTGACACCTGATGTTAATACAACTTTTAAACTTGTAGTGGGCTACACCTGATGTTAAAACAGCTTTTAAACTTGTAGTGGGTGACACCTGATGTTAATACAACTTTTAAACTTGAAGTGGGCGCCACCTGATGTTAATACATCTTTTAAACTTGTAGTGAACGACACCTGATGTTAATATAAATTTTAAACTTGTAGTGGGCGACGCCTAATCTTAATACAACTTTTAAACTTGTAGGGGGTGACACCTGATATTAATACAGCTTTTAAACTTGTAATGGGCGACACCTGATGTTAATACAGCTTTTAAACTTGTAGTGGGCGACGCCTGATTTAATACAACTTTTAAACTTGTAGTGGGCTACACCTGATGTTAATACAGCTTTTAAACATGTAGTGGAGGACACCTGATGTTAATACAGCTTTTAAACTTGTAGTGGGTGACACCTGATGTTAATACAACTTTTAAACTTGTAGTGGGTGACACCTGATGTTAATACAGCTTTTAAACTTATAGCAGGTGACACCTGATGTTAATACAGCTTTTAATTTTGTAGTGGGTGACACCTGATGTTAAAACAACTTTTAAACTTGTAGTGGGCGACGCCAGATGTAATACAACTTTTAAAATTGTAGTGGACGACACCTGATCTTAATACAGCTTTTAAACTTGTAGCGGGCGACGCCTGATGTTAATATAAATTTTAAACTTGTAGTGGGCGACGCCTGATCTTAATACAACTTTTAAACTTGTAGGGGGTGACACCTGATATTAATACAGCTTTTAAACTTGTAGTGGGCGACACCTGATGTTAATACAGCTTTTAAACTTGTAGTGGGCTACACCTGATGTTATTACAACTTTTAAACTTGTAGTGGGCTACACCTGATGTTAAAACAGCTTTTAAACTTGTAGTGGGTGACACCTGATGTTAATACAACTTTTAAACTTGTAGTGGACGACACCTGATGTTAATATAAATTTTAAACTTGTAGTGGGCGACGCCTGATCTTAATACAACTTTTAAACTTGTAGGGGGTGACACCTGATATTAATACAGCTTTTAAACTTGTAGTGGGCGACACCTGATGGTAATACAGCTTTTAAACTTGAAGTGGGCGCCACCTGATGTTAATACAGCTTTTAAACTTGTAGTGGGCGCCACCTTATGTTAATACAGCTTTTAAACTTGTAGTGGGCGACGCCTGATCTTAATACAACTTTTAAACTTGTAGTGGGCGCCACCTGATGTTAATACAGCTTTTAAACTTGTAGTGGACGACACCTGATGTTAATACAACTTTTTAACTTGTAGTGGGTTACACCTGATGTTGATGCAGCTTTTAAACTTGTAGTGGGTGACACTTAATGTTAATACAACTTTTAAACTTGTAGTGGGCGCCACCTGATGTTAATACAACTTTTAAACTTGTACTGGACGACACCTGATGTTAATACAACTTTTAAACTTGTAGTGGGCGACGCCTGATCTTAATACAACTTTTAAACTTTTAGGGGTGACACCTGATATTATACAGCTTTTAAACTTGTAGAGGACGACATCTGATGTTAATACAGCTTTTAAACTTGTAGTGGACAACACCTGATGTTAATACAACTTTTAAACTTGTAGTGGGCGACGCCTGATCTTAATACCACTTTTAAACTTGTAGGGGGTTATACCTGATGTTAATACAACTTTTAAACTTGTAGTGGGCTACACCTGATGTTAATACAGTTTTTAAACTTGTAGTGGGTGACACCTGATGTTAATACAACTTTTAAACTTGTAGTGGGCGCCACCTGATGTTAATACAGCTTTTAAACTTGTAGTGGACGACACCTGATGTTAATACAACTTTTAAACTTTTAGGGGTGACACCTGATATTATACAGCTTTTAAACTTGTAGAGGACGACATCTGATGTTAATACAGCTTTTAAACTTGTAGTGGACAACACCTGATGTTAATACAACTTTTAAACTTGTAGTGGGCGACGCCTGATCTTAATACCACTTTTAAACTTGTAGGGGGTTATACCTGATGTTAATACAACTTTTAAACTTGTAGTGGGCTACACCTGATGTTAATACAGTTTTTAAACTTGTAGTGGGTGACACCTGATGTTAATACAACTTTTAAACTTGTACTGGACGACACCTGATGTTAATACAACTTTTAAACTTGTAGTGGGCGACGCCTGATCTTAATACAACTTTTAAACTTTTAGGGGTGACACCTGATATTATACAGCTTTTAAACTTGTAGAGGACGACATCTGATGTTAATACAGCTTTTAAACTTGTAGTGGACAACACCTGATGTTAATACAACTTTTAAACTTGTAGTGGGCGACGCCTGATCTTAATACCACTTTTAAACTTGTAGGGGGTTATACCTGATGTTAATACAACTTTTAAACTTGTAGTGGACGACACCTGATGTTAAAACAACTTTTAAACTTGTAGTGGGCGACGCCTGATGTTAATACAACTTTTAAACTTGTAGTGGGTTACACCTGATGTTAATACAACTTTTAAACTTGTAGTGGACGACACCTGATGTTAATTTAACTTTTAAACTTGTAGTGGACGACACCTGATGTTAATTTAACTTTTAAACTTGTAGTGGGCGACGCCTGATCTTAATACAACTTTTAAACTTGTAGTGGGCGCCACCTGATGTTAATACAGCTTTTAAACTTGTAGTGGACGACACCTGATGTTAATACAACTTTTTAACTTGTAGTGGGTTACACCTGATGTTGATGCAGCTTTTAAACTTGTAGTGGGTGACACTTAATGTTAATACAACTTTTAAACTTGTAGTGGGCGCCACCTGATGTTAATACAACTTTTAAACTTGTACTGGACGACACCTGATGTTAATACAACTTTTAAACTTGTAGTGGGCGACGCCTGATCTTAATACAACTTTTAAACTTTTAGGGGTGACACCTGATATTATACAGCTTTTAAACTTGTAGAGGACGACATCTGATGTTAATACAGCTTTAAAACTTGTAGTGGACAACACCTGATGTTAATACAACTTTTAAACTTGTAGTGGGCGACGCCTGATCTTAATACCACTTTTAAACTTGTAGGGGGTTATACCTGATGTTAATACAACTTTTAAACTTGTAGTGGGCTACACCTGATGTTAATACAGTTTTTAAACTTGTAGTGGGTGACACCTGATGTTAATACAACTTTTAAACTTGTAGTGGGCGCCACCTGATGTTAATACAGCTTTTAAACTTGTAGTGGACAACACCTGATGTTAATACAACTTTTAAACTTGTAGTGGGCGACGCCTGATCTTAATACCACTTTTAAACTTGTAGGGGGTTATACCTGATGTTAATACAACTTTTAAACTTGTAGTGGACGACACCTGATGTTAAAACAACTTTTAAACTTGTAGTGGGCGACGCCTGATGTTAATACAACTTTTAAATTTGTAGTGGGTTACACCTGATGTTAATACAACTTTTAAACTTGTAGTGGACGACACCTGATGTTAATTTAACTTTTAAATTTGTAGTGGGCGACGCCTGATCTTAATACAACTTTTAAACTTGTAGGGGTGACACCTGATATTAATACAGCTTTTAAACTTGTAGTGGACGACACCTGATGTTAATACAGCTTTTAAACTTGTAGTGGTGACACCTGATATTAATACAGCTTTTAAACTTGTAGTGGGCGCCACCTGATGTTAAAACAACTTTTTAACTTGTAGTGGACGACACCTGATGTTAATACAGCTTTTAAACTTGTAGTGGGTGACACCTGATGTCAAAACAACTTTTAAACTTGTAGTGGGCGACACCTGATGTTAATACAACTTTTAAACTTGTAGTGGGCGACACCTGATGTTAATACAGCTTTTAAACTTGTAGTGGGTGACACCTGATGTTAAAACAACTTTTAAACTTGTAGTGGGCGACCCCTGATGTTAATACAGCTTTTAAACTTGTAGTGGGTGACACCTGATGTTAATACAGCTTTTAAACTTGAAGTGGGCGCCACCTGATGTTAATACATCTTTTAAACTTGTAGTGGACGACACCTGATGTTAATATAAATTTTAAACTTGTAGTGGGCGACGCCTGATCTTAATACAACTTTTAAACTTGTAGGGGGTGACACCTGATATTAATACAGCTTTTAAACTTGTAGTGGGCGACACCTGATGTTAATACAGCTTTTAAACTTCAAGTGGGCGCCACCTGATGTTAATACAGCTTTTAAACTTGTAGTGGGCGCCACCTGATGTTAATACAGCTTTTAAACTTGTAGTGGGCGACGCCTGATCTTAATTCAACTTTTAAACTTGTAGTGAGCGCCACCTGATGTTAATACAGCTTTTAAACTTGTAGTGGACGACACCTGATGTTAATACAACTTTTAAACTTGTAGTGGGTGACACCTGATGTTAATACAGCTTTTAAACTTGTAGTGGGCGACGCCTGATCTTAATACAACTTTTAAACTTGTAGTGGGCGCCACCTGATGTTAATACAGCTTTTAAACTTGTAGTGGACGACACCTGATGTTAATACAACTTTTAAACTTGTAGTGGGTGACACCTGATGTTAATACAGCTTTTAAACTTGAAGTGGGCGACGCCTGATGTTAATGCAGCTTTTAAACTTGTAGTGGACGACACCTGATGTTAATACAACCTTTAAACTTGTAGTGGGCGACGCCTGATGTTAATACAACTTTTAAACTTGTAGTGGGCGACTCCTGATGTTAATACAACTTTTAAACTTGTAGTGGGCTACATCAGATGTTAAAACAACTTTTACACTTGTAGTGGACGACGCCTGATGTTAATACAACTTTTTAACTTGTAGTGGGTTACACCTGATGTTGATACAGCTTTTAAACTTGTAGTGGGTGACACTTAATGTTAATACAACTTTTAAACTTGTAGTGGGCGCCACCTGATGTTAATACAACTTTTAAACTTGTAGTGGACGACACCTGATGTTAATACAACTTTTAAACTTGTAGTGGGCGACGCCTGATCTTAATACAACTTTTAAACTTTTAGGGGTGACACCTGATATTATACAGCTTTTAAACTTGTAGAGGACGACATCTGATGTTAATACAGCTTTTAAACTTGTAGTGGACAACACCTGATGTTAATACAACTTTTAAACTTGTAGTGGGCGACGCCTGATCTTAATACCACTTTTAAACTTGTAGGGGTTTATACCTGATGTTAATACAACTTTTAAACTTGTCGTGGGCTACACCTGATGTTAATACAGTTTTTAAACTTGTAGTGGGTGACACCTGATGTTAATACAACTTTTAAACTTGTAGTGGACGACACCTGATGTTAAAACAACTTTTAAACTTGTAGTGGGCGACGCCTGATGTTAATACAACTTTTAAACTTGTAGTGGGTTACACCTGATGTTAATACAACTTTTAAACTTGTAGTGGACGACACCTGATGTTAATTTAACTTTTAAACTTGTAGTGGGCGACGCCTGATCTTAATACAACTTTTAAACTTGTAGGGGTGACACCTGATATTAATACAGCTTTTAAACTTGTAGTGGACGACACCTGATGTTAATACAGCTTTTAAACTTGTAGTGGGCTACACCTGATGTTAATACAGTTTTTAAACTTGTAGTGGGTGACACCTGATGTTAATACAACTTTTAAACTTGTAGTGGGCGTCACCTGATGTTAATACAGCTTTTAAACTTGTAGTGGACGACACCTGATGTTAATACAACTTTTAAACTTGTAGTGGGTGACACCTGATGTTAATACTACTTTTTTTTAATAATAATTTATTAATAAAATGTAGTAATCGAATAATTTTAGTTCTATAAGCGATGAAATATTTCAAAAAAGGGGCAAGGTATGCAATACAGTTATTTCGTCGCTTTGGCCTAAAGTGATATATGCTTTCATAAAACAGCTAATTGTATGGTATAGGTTAAGTGGTAGAACGCTTTTTCAACACATAGGTTATGTTACTTTATTTATATTAATTTTCATTATTTAATAAAAAGTAAATAAAATAAATCGTTTCTTTGAAGACATAAGTAGGAATTGACAAAAAAAACTAGTTATTTTGTTAAAAGCTAGAAAAATATGCGTATATCAGCGTTACGACGGAGAAAAGTCAGTGGAGGGGGGCAACGGCAACAAGTAACCCGGGTTTACACACCAGTTGCTTCGACACTTGAGGCAAGAATAAACATCAAATAGGCGTTATGCAAGTTATATCGCCCTTCATAGACGTTATCTCCAGCGCGTCTGGACCGGCTTCATTCACGACCCTCCAACGTAGTCTTTGTGAGAACGCATTAAAGTCCCCAAAGTAATGATACTTGTTTACACTCCGTATCTGGATGATGCCTGGAGCAATGACTACCTGCGAACACCCCTAATAAACTTCCCCACACTCGCAGTCATCTAACATCTGTGCATTAAAGTCCCCAAAGTAATTATACTTGTTTACACTCCGTATAGTTCTGGATGATGCCTGGAGCAATGACTACCTGCGACCATCCCTAATAAACTTTCTCACACTCGCAGTTATCTAACATCTGTGCAACAAAGTCCCCAAAGTAATTATACTTGTTTACACTCCGTATCTGGATGATGCATGGAGCAATGACTACCTGCGAACACCCCTAATAAACATCCCCACACTCGCAGTTATCTAACATCTGTGCATTAAAGTCCCCAAAGTAATTATAATTCAGGATGATGCCTGGAGCAATGACTACCTGCGAACACCCTTAATAAACTTCCCCACACTCGCAGTTATCTAACATCTGTGCATTAAAGTTCCCCAAATAATAATTATTGTTTATACTCTGAATAGTTTTGGATGTTCCCTGGAGTAATGGCTACCTACGTCCACGCCTAATAAACCTTCTTACACTAGGAGTTATCTTACTTCTTTACAATGAGGTGTCCAAGGTAATTATACTTGTTTATACTCCATATAGTTTTGGATGGACCCTGGAGTAATGGCTACCGGCGACCACCCCTAATAAACCCTCCCACACTCGGAGTTATCTTACTTCTGTGCATTAAAGTCACCAAAGTAATTATACTTGTTTATAATCCGTATAGTTCTGGATGAGCCCTGGATCAGGGGCTACCTGCGACCACCCCTAATAAACCCTCCTACACTCGGAGTTATCTTACTTCTGTGCATTAAAGTCTCCAAAGTAATTATACTTGTTTATACTACGTATAGTTCTGGATTAGCCCTGGAGCAGGGATTACCTGTGACCATCCCTAATAAACCTTCCCACATTCGTAGTTATCGTACTTCTGTGCATTTAAGTCCCCCCAGTAATTATACTTGTTAATACTCGGTATTGTTCTAAATATGCCCTGGAGCAGTGGCTACCTGCAGCCCTTCACACGCACTTAACTTACATCTGTGCATTAAAGTCCCTAAAGTAATTATACTTGTTATTACTCCGTATTGTTCTGCATTAGCCGTTGAGCAGGAGCCATCTGCGACCACTCCTAATAAACCCTCCCACATTTGAAGTTATCTTACTTCTGTGCATTAGTGTCCCCAAAGGAATTATACTGGTTAATACTCAGTATTGTATTGGATGAGCCCTGGAGCAGGGGCTACCTGCTACTACTCCTAATAAACCCTCCCACACCCGGAGTTATCGTACTACAAAGATAAATTTGTTTTATAAAACATAACATGATTATTTTCATCAGTTAATTGAGTAATTTCAACTCAAAATTTTCATAAGTAACGCTAACTATTAAAATCATTGTACATTGTTGCACTCACTGGGCGTGGCCGAAAAAGTTAAAACTTCACTTATAGAATCTAGTAATGAAGGTTTTAATATCTAGTTAATGTGGGGGTAATGTTGAAATACTGAATAGAAATTTTATTTAACAAATTTAACTGAAATAGGTTTTTAACTATCAGATGCGCTTAAAAGAGGTTTTCAGATTTAAAACTGTAAATAAAATATATATCTCAAGATCATTATATTTAATTAATTCTTTTTTATAATTAATAATAACAATAAATTATTAACTAATAAACTTACTCCTTAATAACATTTTAATTGTTTACAATGATTAAACTAATATAAATTATGCATTAAAACAGCTGTTATACTACATAACCTATAACATAAAATCAGCTGTTGTGTGAAACCATATGTTATAACTTAATTGAAGCTAAAATAACTGTATACAGGGCGTATATACAACTATAAAGGTATCTTAGAGCTTGACGCTATCTCGACTGTATACCCGTACAGTTTTTCACTTTAACAAAGTGTTGTAATTTTCGGGCAAGATTGTTTGGCCTAGTAACAGCTGATTAGTGAGTTGTTACCTCGGATCGGCCGAATCGCCTCGGCACAGAACACACGACCAATCATTGAAGCCCAGATCTGCCCTAATTTGTTTGGAAATAAAAGTCCCACAGTTAACGCTATTTTTAGGCTTTACGACTTACGCAAAGCTGTGATTTTACAGCCGCGTCTGTTTCGTTGGGAGATTTGAACGTGAGTGTGCGTGCGTGCTTACACGAGGTCTCAGACTGCGTACGTCTAATATAGTGCAGAAGCCGTTGTATTTAGCCGGGTCGTGATTGCCACGAACTGTAAAACATTCGTACACTACAAATTAAAGCCCCTAGACATTTTTAAGTAATAAATACACAAATACGAATGATTTTCCCTTTACGAGAATTACCAACATTGTCGTAATTTCAATACTATCAACCAATATAGTTACTACCCCGTAAGGTGCCCCCCATAATGGCGCTTGGATAAACATTTGTAGAGATAAAAGTAGTGATTGAAGAACGGTTTTTTTTAACATAAAACAAAATTTATTTGCCTTAATAAGTTAAATAATATATGTACCTTAAGGATATTCGGTAAAGCCTATACTTCCCAAGAAATGTTTCTATACTTTACGTGCCTCTTTCTCAGGTACCACGGGTTCAATCATGATGATATTTTACTACCTTTCTGTGTGGTCCTTCCTCGTCATTTAGAGCGTAAAACATTTTCAAAAATTGTTGATTTTTATTATTTTTGCTCTCTAAAATAATTATTTTTTTCACAAAACATTTTATAAAATATTTTTTTTTTGTAAATTCATAAAGGATATTTTTACAACTTATTGTGCTAAATATATGCAGTAATAGTATGTACAACTGTATGTTTTCTTAAGAGAATCCGTCCACTAGATTCTGAAAAAAAAGTACATAAGTGGAAAAACCCTCGGTAAATTAAAGGTAAGGACAATACCTACGTAATGGTTTTACTTGGTAAGTTATAGAGCTAGTTTTAGCGGCATCCTGCTCCATAACTGGGGTCATTAGGACCCTCCATGTTTTCCCCCTTATCTTCCTGCTTCCTCTTACCCCTTGCACAGGCTTTTCGGGGCTTTCTGCTAGATCAGAGGCCAAGCGCTGAGCTTTTTGTAGTCTGTTTTTCATTGCTTCACAAAGGTTCTTCCCGACAATCATTCCCAGCTGTTTTAAAACCATGCATCTTGCTATATTTATTGATAGAGTTTTTCTGCATCATATGTTTCAAGGTAAAGAGTGTGTACACTTGCAAGCACGTTGCATGTCCACGTGTTTGCCACGTGCTATCGATGACAACAGACAAGTATCTGTTACCATTATTCAATGTAACCGCTTCTTCTTCATCCTCCTTCGTAGGTTCAAAAGAAATATCTTCAGTAGCAGACCATAAAGTTTCTATATAATTAACAAACTTAGTGGGAGGCTTAGGCAAGTTTAGTTCCCCATGTAGAGTCTCGGCACCTAAGTGGCCTCTGCCAACTGCACGCAACCATGCACTACTCTAATATTTAAGTCATAACCTTCAGTTATTTGCTTGGGGGCTTATTAGGTAGGGTAATACAGTTTTAATAAGATGCCAATGTTTTTATATCGCATCCTGCACATGTAAAGTTGCCTGAAAAATGTAGGCCAATGCGATTCATTACTGCGAAGTCAATCGCTTCATTACAGTATGCTCTGATCAGCTGTATATTATGTTGTTCTGTTCCCACAGGTGTACCAACAGCTGACAGCAAAACACAACAGTTTATCTAATTCATTACTGTGATAAATATGTTCATCACAACAGCTGCAGAAGTCGAAAGAGTTGTATAGAGAATTTGTTATATAGCCTACTTTCGCTTATTAGTTCCCGTCATAGGATGTGTTTGCCAAAAATGTTCACTAAACAACATATTTTTTTTATTTTGCATTTACTGAATTTGATTACAAACTTAAAGCGAGTGAATGTTGCATTGTCATCCAGACCTGGCCTGTACGTAAAATTTTAAGTCTGTAGCTCGTCGATCAAATTTAATTTCTTTAAATAAATGTTGTTTAAACAATCTTCCGGACAAGGAACACAAGAGCTATCATGTTATTATTCAGTTCTGACATATATTTGAAAATTTCCAAATTTCTAGCTTATCGCTCAAATTCGATTTGCTTTAAGAACTGTTGTTTGGACAAATATAGAGACAAGAAACCGAGTGAAAATAATTTTGTCATCTAATTCTAAAGCATGCTTAAAATGTCAGGCCTCTAGATCTTCGGGAAGTTAGTTTAAACTCGATTAAATTCCACCCGGACAGACAGACAGATATGACAGACCGGGCTAATAAAACGTTGGTAAAGAAAAACTGTTGTGATACGATGTCGCATAAAGTAATCCAATACACGATATTTCTTGATATTCAGTAAAATGTATTTTTATAAATTTAGGTTGTGGTACTCGGGGAGGACCGACACAAGTGAAAACGTTTATAGCGACGTCAACAGAAATTATGAATTGAGAAAAACATTTTATTTTCCGTAGCAAGAAATTACCTAAACATTTTTAGTATCAGATTCTCCTAAGAATGTTTTCATTTCATTAATAATGCTTAGCTTATTATTATTATTATTGAATTATTTCTATTAAGATTTATCAAAATTTAAATAATTCAATACATTTATTAACTGATCAGAACTATTTAATATTAACCTTTTTGTCCCTTCATCATTTAAGATGTAACGAGTCCTTAAAACCCCGATAAAGAGTGGGTTACTTCGGATGTATGACTCACCTCATCTAATTCCATGATCCCTCCTAAATCCTGTATCAATGTATTTAGGTTCCTGCCTTAACCCTACCTATGTCCGCGACCCTTTCATATCCGTCGTAGAGGCAATAATAATTAAATTCGCTGAGCTCGCAAAAACCAGTAAAAATAAGTAGTACAGCAACAAAATAAACCCGCGTTTGGTGAAGTATCGCACTAGAACAATGGGAAATTTTAATGCCTTTAAAGTGGGATTTTATGTCTCTTCTCCGCGTTTAGTGAAGGTTTTCACCGGAACAATTTTAAATTTTAATGGCTTCAGTTAGAGTGTTGTATGAAGGTTCTCACAAGGAACGATGGGAAATTTTAATGCCTTCAGTGGAGGATGTCGTATGAAGGTTCTCACCGGAACAATGGAAAATTTTAATGCCTTTAGCATAGGATGTTGTATTGTATGAAGGTTCTCGCAGAAACAATGGGGAATATCAATGCCTTTAGCGTTCGATGTTGTATGAAGGCTCTTGCCGAAACAATGGGGAATTTTAACGCCTTTAGCATAGGACGTTGTATGAAGGTTCTCGCCGGAATAATGAGAATCAGGGAACCAGGGAGTCCAGTTAGCGTAGGATGTTATGTTGCTTCCAATTAATTTCATTGCTTCTATTTGGAGTGTTAAATGTTACGGATTTTAAATTATTTTACCATCCTCTAGACTATGACACAACGATTCGTTATTGTTGTTTCAGAAAATTGGGGAAGGATTTTTCGCCTTTAAAGGAGACAACATAATTTTAATAACCTAAGAAAAAACCGTAGTTTCATGATGTAGTAATGGAAATAGAAATTTGTCTAAATCGAGAGACATAAGACCCAATCTAAGCTTAGGCGATGGGAGATTCAGAGTAGACCTTTATTACACAATCCACAGTCGAGAGCTCAGTTAGCTAAGAGCTTTATGCTCTACTTTAGGGCGTTAGAGACGCTACGGCCATTATTCGCTTAATAGAAATGCGCCTTGTCTGCTGGAAAATAAAATCTCCAGCGAGTGTGATTTGATGCTGTCGCAGGTCGTAAAAGCGTTCATTAAGTATCCGCCCTTTTGATTTCATCAGTAAGTGATAGTCCGCCGACTGCTGGGCGCTTGTTTTAAACACAACCAGAAAATACGTCTTTTGGGTTATTGAGGTCATTTCCCGTTTTACTTGAAAAGTACACTAATCTGTAACGCATGTTCCTTCTATTGAAATAACTTTACGACCTAATTAACAGAAACGTTTTAATAGTATGTGAGACACAAATACGAATGGTTCGGCAAAAACCAATTTATCTATTAAATAAACAGAGCCATTACGATTCTTAGAGTTTCTAAGAACTTACTCTTAACTGTTTCGGAAGTTTGAAACTATTTTAAAGTTTTAGAATTTGTATATTGCCATTGGTCTATCCCGCCCTTCGTATTTGCATATCTCACTTGTGTTAAACATAGACCCTGACTATTAGGCCTGAGTTTATGTTATTATTCAACATGTAACATTCACTCCTACTGTCGGCCTTAAAATATAAACATATTGAACCTAAACCAAATGTAAAACAAGTAGTTTCCGTCTCCCATTAAACTAAAAAGAGTTACATTTAGAAATATTAACAAACTTTACACCTAACATATAACAAGTAGTTTTCGTCTTCAATTGAAATAATAAGAGTTACATTTAGAAATATTAACAAACTTTACACATAACATATAACAAGTAGTTTTCGTCTCCCGTTAAAATAATAAAAGTTACATTTAGAAATATTAACAAACTTTACACCTAACATATAACGAGTAGTTTTCGTCTCCAATTGAAATAATAAGAGTTACATTTAGAAATATTAACAAACTTTACACGTAACATATAACAAGTAGTTTTCGTCTCCGTTAAAATAATAAGAGTTATATTTAGAAATATTAACATACTCTACGCCTAACATATAACAAGTAGTTTTCGTCTCCCCTTAAAGTTATAGCAGTTACATTTAGAAATATAACAAACTTTACACCTAACATATAACCAGTAGTTTTCGTCTCCCGTTAAAATAATAAGAGTTACATTTAAAAATATAACAAACTTTAAACCTAACATATAACAAGTAGTTTTTGTCTCCCCTTAAAGTTATAGGAGATACATTTAGAAATATTAACAAACTTTACACCTAACATATAACAAGTAGTTTTCGTCTCCCGTTAAACTAATATGAGTTACATTTAGAAATATTTACAAACTTTACACCTAACATATAACAAGTAGTTTTCGTCTCCAATTGAAATAATAAGAGTTACATTTAGAAATATTTACAAACTTTACACCTAACATATAACAAGTAGTTTTCGTCTCCAATTGAAATAATAAGAGTTACATTTAGAAATATTAACAAACTTTACACCTAACATATAACAAGTAGTTTTCGTCTCTCGTTAAAATAATAAGAGTTACATTTAGAAATATTAACAAACATTACACCTAACATATAACAAGTAGTTTTCGTCTCCCCTTAAAGTTATAGCAGTTACATTTAGAAATATAACAAACTTTACACGTAACATATAACAAGTAGTTTTCGTCTCCCCTTAAAGTTATAGCAGTTACATTTAGAAATATAACAAACTTTACACGTAACATATAACAAGTAGTTTTCGTCTCCCGTTAAAATAATAAGAGTTACATTTAGAACTATTAACATACTTTACACCTAACATATAACAAGTAGTTTTCGTCTCCCCTTAAAGTTATAGCAGTTACATTTAGAAATATTAACAAACTTTACACGTAACATATAACAAGTAGTTTTCGTCTCCCGTTAAAATAATAAGAGTTACATTTAGAAATATTAACATACTTTACACGTAACATATAACAAGTAGTTTTCGTCTCCGTTAAAATAATAAGAGTTATATTTAGAAATATTAACATACTTTACACCTAACATATAACAAGTAGTTTTCGTCTCCCCTTAAAGTTATAGCAGTTACATTTAGAAATATAACAAACTTTACACCTAACATATAACAAGTAGTTTTCGTCTCCCGTTAAAATAATAATAGTTACATTTAAAAATATAACAAACTTTACACCTAACATATAACAAGTAGTTTTCGTCTCCCGTTAAAATAATAAGAGTTACATTTAAAAATATAACAAACTTTAAACCTAACATATAACAAGTAGTTTTCGTCTCCCCTTAAAGTTATAGGAGTTACATTTAGAAATATTAACATACTTTACACCTAACATATAACAAGTAGTTTTCGTCTCCCCTTAAAGTTATAGGAGATACATTTAGAAATATTAACATACTTTACACCTAACATATAACAAGTAGTTTTCGTCTCCCCTTAAAGTTATAGGAGATACATTTAGAAATATTAACATACTTTACACCTAACATATAACAAGTAGTTTTCGTCTCCCGTTAAAATAATAAGAGTTACATTTAAAAATATAACAAACTTTAAACCTAACATATAACAAGTAGTTTTCGTCTCCCCTTAAAGTTATAGGAGTTACATTTAGAAATATTAACATACTTTACACCTAACATATAACAAGTAGTCTCCGTCTCCCCTTAAAGTTATAGGAGATACATTTAGAAATATTAACAAACTTTACACCTAACATATAACAAGTAGTTTTCGTCTCCCGTTATAATTATAAAAGTTACTTTTAGAAATATAACAAACTTTAAACCTAACATATAACAAGTAGTTTTCGTCTCCCGTTAAAATAATAAGAGTTACATTTAAAAATATAACAAACTTTAAACCTAACATATAACAAGTAGTTTTCGTCTCCCCTTAAAGTTATAGGAGATACATTTAGAAATATTAACAAACTTTACACCTAACATATAACAAGTAGTTTTCGTCTCCCGTTATAATTATAAAAGTTACTTTTAGAAATATAACAAACTTTACACATAATATATAATAAGTAGTTTTCGTCTCCCGTTAAACTAATATGAGTTACATTTAGAAATATTTACAAACTTTACACCTAACATATAACAAGTAGTTTTCGTCTCCAATTGAAATAATAAGAGTTACATTTAGAAATATTAACAAATTTACACATAACATATAACAAGTAGTTTTCGTCTCCCGTTAAAATAATAAGAATTACATTTAGAAATATATACAAAATTTACACCTAACATATAACAAGTAGTTTTCGTCTCCAAAGGGAGACGAAGACTACTTGTTATATGTTAGGTGTAAAGTATGTTTATATTTCTAAATGTAATTCTTATCACTTTAAGGGGAGACGAAAACTACTTGTTATATGTTAGGTGTAAAGTTTGTTATATTTCTAAAGGTAATTTTTATAATTATAACGGGAGACGAAAACTACTTGTTATATGTTAAGTGTAAAGTTTGTTATATTTCTAAAGGTAACTTTTATAATTATAACGGGAGACGAAAACTACTTGTTATATGTTAGGTGTAAATTTTGTTAATATTTCTAAATGTAACTCCTATAACTTTAAGGGGAGACGAAAACTACTTGTTATATGTTAGGTGTAAAGTTTGTTATATTTCTAAAGGTAACTTTTATAATTATAACGGGAGACGAAAACTACTTGTTATATGTTAGGTGTAAAGTTTGTTATATTTCTAAAGGTAACTTTTATAATTATAACGGGAGACGAAAACTACTTGTTATATGTTAGGTATAAAGTTTGTTAATATTTCTGAATGTAACTCCTATAACTTTAAGGGGAGACGAAATCTACTTGTTATATGTTAGGTGTAAAGTTTGTTAATATTTCTGAATGTAACTCCTATAACTTTAAGGGGAGACGAAAACTACTTGTTATATGTTAGGTGTAAAGTTTGTTATATTTCTAAAGGTAACTTTTATAATTATAACGGGAGACGAAAACTACTTGTTATATGTTAGGTATAAAGTTTGTTAATATTTCTGAATGTAACTCCTATAACTTTAAGGGGAGACGAAATCTACTTGTTATATGTTAGGTGTAAAGTTTGTTAATATTTCTGAATGTAACTCCTATAACTTTAAGGGGAGACGAAAACTACTTGTTATATGTTAGCTGTAAAGTATGTTAATATTTCTAAATGTAACTCTTATTATTTTAACGGCAGACGAAAACTACTTGTTATGTGTTAGGTGTAAAGTTTGTTATATTTCTAAAGGTAACTTTTATAATTATAACGGGAGACGAAAACTACTTGTTATATGTTAGGTGTAAAGTTTGTTAATATTTCTGAATGTAACTCCTATAACTTTAAGGGGAGACGAAAACTACTTGTTATATGTTAGGTGTAAAGATTGTTAATATTTCTGAATGTAACTCCTATAACTTTAAGGGGAGACCAAAACTACTTGTTATATGTTAGGTGTAAAGTATGTTAATATTTCTAAATGTAACTCTTATTATTTTAACGGGAGACGAAAACTACTTGTTATATGTTAGGTGTAAAGTATGTTAATATTTCTAAATGTAATTATTATCACTTTAAGGGGTGACGAAAACTACTTGTTATATGTTAGGTGTAAGGTTTGTTAATAATTATAAATGTAACTTACAATTTTAACGGGGGACGAAAACTACTTGTTATATGTTAGGTGTAAAATTTGTTAATATTTCTAAATGTAACTCCTATAACTTTAAGGGGAGACGAAAACTACTTGTTATATGTTAGGTGTAAAGTTTGTTATATTTCTGAATGAAACTCTTATTATTTTAACGGGAGACGAAAACTACTTGTTATATGTTATGTGTAAAGTTTGTTATATTTCTAAAGGTAAATTTTATAATTATAACGGGAGACGAAAACTACTTGTTATATGTTAGGTGTAAAGTTTGTTAATGTTTCTAAATGTAACTCTTATTATTTTAACGGGAGACGAAAACTACTTGTTATATGTCAGGTGTAAAGTTTGTTAATATTTCTAAATGTAACTCTTATTATTTCAATTGGAGACCAAAACTACTTGTTATATGTTAGGTGTAAAGTTTGTTAATATTTCTAAATGTAACTCTTATTATTTTAACGTAACATAACATATAACAAGTAGTGTTCGTCTCCCGCTAAAGTTATAAGAATAACACCTAGAAATATTAACAAACTTTACACCTAACATATATAATACCACAAACAGGAAACTAAATATTTAGTAATTGTTTAGCGCTCTGTAAAATAAAAACAGTGTAAAAAGTATAATAATTGAAATAATCAGGTTTATTTAAAAACTTTACGTAGGGAAGGTATCCCACTGAACTCACCGTGCTTATCTGGCGTGACGTCTTCATCCCCTGATGGATGTTGCACAACACTATAACAAACAAAGGTCAGAGAGCACTAATATCTATACAAAGTTACGGACTCTTTACAAACACAACTCTAAACGACTTAACTATATAGCGCCTATATACGAGTGGTTGGGGGAGTTAGTGTGCATCTGACGCAGAGAACTGTCGGGCACTGAGCGTCGAGGCGCTACCGCAAGGCAGAAAGTGTTCCTCCCACCACCACATCGATCATTTTCTGCGCCCGCTCAATCACATCTCGTATTTACCC
>JBAIZL010000011.1:9319914-9474914 GCA_036971475.1 Prosapia bicincta | reverse complement strand
CTAAAAGCAGCATATGATAAAGTATGGAGATCTATGCTGCTCCACTAGCTCAGTCGACTACATGTGACTGGTTATATGTACAAGTGAATAAAGCACTTTCTACTAGAAAGATATATCCGAACCAGATATCAAAATAATGTATCAAAGTACAAAGTCTGTCATGGGCCACCACAGGGGGGCAGTCCTTAATTGCTTGCTTTTTAACATCATGATCGACGACGTTAAGCGCGCCATTAAAAGCATACCCGGTGTTAACAGCCCTCTTTATGCTGATGACAGCCATATAGGCAACGGGTGGTAACATTTCAGGATTAGAGGGAACCTTGAACAATGTGTTGGCTAATGTTTCGGAGTGGTGCAAACATAATAAGATGGAGGTACAGGAAATACTGAAAAAACAGTGTTTCAATTGTTCACTCTGTCCACTAGACAATACAATCTGAAACTTAATTACAATGGAATAGAGCTGAAAAAAAACAAATGTTGCCAAGTACTTGGGTGTTAACTTTGACAACAGACTTAGTTGGTCCAAGCAAATACAAACCACAACTGAAAAAGCTCAAAAGAGAAATAACCTCCTAAACAGACTAGCAACTACGAAGTAGCGAGCAAGGCAACATGTGATGATGACAGCCTATAAAACCTATATACGCCCAGTTATGGAATATGCTTCTGAAGTCATCACTCTCTCTTCCGATCTTAACTTAAAAAATTAGAGGTTGTCCAGAACAACGCTCTGCGAAAGATAACTGGTGGAGCAACATCGACACCAATATCTGTGATGCAATTGCAAGCGGACGTGGAGCCACTACAAAGCCGCAGGGAGAAATCAGTGCTCAAGTCCTGGGAGAGGGCAAAGAGAATCGACTACAGACACTGGGAGAGATATAAACCTGCGACGTCGCGACTCAAGACACAGATATCACCACTCATTTATGCAGAGCAACTTGGAATTAAATACAACCTGAAACTGGGGCAAGCACCTAAATTCCCAACCTGCCATACGGTTTTTCCTTCATTACCAGAGAGAAGACAGTCGCTTCTAAATCACAAAGACTCCAAGGCTATTAGTGATCCCCACATCCTGAAGGCCGCTGCTTTGGAAACAATTGCGGATCTATACAGTAAAGATAACTGGATCCATGTATACACCGATGGGTCAGCGGTAAAGCATGCCTCTGGTGCTGGCTTTTACAGCGACCACTTTGAGGGCTGCAGCCCAGTTGGAATTAATGCCAACAACTTCGACGGTGAGATTGCGGCTATAGTACAAGCTGCCGGAAAACTGTGTCCGATCTCCGGAAAGACGGCAAGAGTTGTATTCTTCGTGGATTCACAGGCTACTATAATTGCACTAACTAGTAATATCTCCACCGACTGTGTGCAAACAATGAATGGACGAAGGGCCTTGGCAGGGATGATTGAAGAAGGGTAGTGCATTGTGCTGCAATGGCTCCCTAGCCATGTCGGTATTGAAGGAAATGAACCCGCAGACCAGATAGCGAAGAAAGGTAACACCTTGTCACAGCCTGACAATCGTATATCTCTATTGACAGCAAGAAGCCTGATTGAATCTACAATCAATTAAAAAACAAAGGAACCCTAAATGAAATGAGCGCTGGAAAGATATGGAGGGGCCTGGCGCACACAGTGCTGATACCACATAGCCTACCTAGAGTGGAAGCTGTTGCCAGATTCAGAATGCTTAAGTGCCATGACTATCTGCAAGCCCACCTATATAAATCGGAATTGCACAGCGTTGCAAGATGTGAAAGACCGAAGCCAGCATTGTCTGTACTGGGAGGCTAGGAGGAGAATGGCAGAAATGCAAAGATCTGCCATTGGCTAAAGTAAAGATAAGTAGTTAATTCCGCTTTCTATTTTGCCACTTAATATTGTAATTCTGTTATATGTGTATACATATTTATATTGTTTGTAATAATTTAATAAAAAGTAACACAAAAATTTGTCTTTGTTGACCTAAGTAGGAATTGCCTTTAATTTTATTTTATTATACTTTTAATTTGAAAACTTGAAAACTTTATTTCGATTCTTGAAATAAGCAAAAGAATCCATATTGAATGTCTTTAGAAATAAGTTGGCAATTTGAGAATAAACAAATAAATAAAACTTGCAGTTTTTGTGTTGTACATCTTGAGGTGTTTGTGCAATTACACTTTTTGTATTAACTTGGCAAAATAAAACCACTACTTACTGATTTATTTAGCAGATGGGTTTCGACAAGGTGTGAGACGCGTCAGAGGAAAATATCAGTAAGTAGTGGTTTTTTTACCAAGGTAATACCAAAAAGTCTATAAATAAATAGTTCGCAGTTACATTTTTCAGCTCAGGAGAAAATGAAATACACAAACCAGTTATATCAATATTAGAGCACAGTGTATAGGCAGCAAGCCCATTACAAAAACATTTAGTTATGGCAATGGATTGTTGCTACTTCCAACAATCCTAGAATAAATAGAAAGGTATTCTTCCTGAATGTGAATTAGTTTACCCACGGACTTAAGCATTCGTTTGCTCTGCTGGCTGAATGCTATGGAATGTACAGACTTTGAACTAATAAAACTTTGAAAATTAAAATATTTCATAAACATATACCACATACGTCTATTATAATCAATATATGACTAATTCAAAGCATTTGTAGTTTCGTTTTTGGAGGTCAACCTCTGCGCCCAAGTAGGGGAGGAACCTCCACACTTAAAGGAGGTTCTGGATCCGCCCTTTGTCAATATTCGTCCACGCGTTGTGCTTTTCATTTAGACAATCTTAATCTTTGATCTTAGACAATTTAAAATCTTTGATGTCATATTTTAGTTGAAGTGTTTAGCGATTCCCAAGACTTTCACAATTACAACTTTCTTTTATAGAATGAAAGCATGCTAAGAAAGCATGTACCTGTATTTCCTTGAGCGTTATATACACTTTTTATAACCATTAGAAGGAAACCATAAAGGAAACCACCGTAACCATATAAAGCACCATAACGGAAACAGCGCCTGTAACTGTTGGGTACATTTCCGATCTATTGGGTAGGGCCACATTACATTTGTCAAACCTATGCCCATCGTTAAACCAGACGTGTAAAGCAATATATAAAGCCACATCTCTTAAGCAATGTGTTTTTCTCTTCTTTTCTTTCTCTTAACCGTCGTCTGTTCCTTCTGTCCCGGAACTTTGTACAACTCTCTCTCTCTCTCTCTCTCTCTATATATATATATATATATATATATCCCTCCCTTCCTCCCTCCCAAAAATCCCTCCCTCCCTCCCTCCCTCTCTCTCTCCCTCCCTCCCTCCCTCTCTCTCTCTCTCTCTCTCTCTCTCTTTCTCTCTCTCTCTCTCTCTCTTTCTCTCTCTCTCTCTCTCTCTCTCTCTCTCTCTCTCTCTCTCTCTCTCTCTCTCTCTCTCTCTCTCTTTACCTCCCTCCCATGTAATCACACAATACACATAAGGAGATACTGTGTATGTGTGCTGGAGCGGTATTTAAGTTATTAATAATATAACCACAATAAAAGGTAATGAATATAAATAATTCAATATTCATAAAATATTTATAGTCCATTAGATTCATATAATATTAGAATCTAGTTTATATTATGTTAATGGTGGCCCTAACATTATTATTCAAGAGTTAATACTGTCTCCTTTTTCTCTACCTTTTTTTTTACTTCTTTCACTCTCTCTTTTATACTTAGAATATTATTTGACGGGCATAATTCGAAAAAGGATTGCACCGCCTATTTCAAGTTCCAAGGCAATGATAAAACTATAAAACCGAAAAGTTTTAATGATTAAAAACGAAAAACAATGATGACTTGTTTTTATGTTGATGAAAGGCTTTAGATTACAATGTAACCCGAGCACAAGATGGGATATTTAGTTTTTACTTATATGCTTTTTAATCAAGCTAAGCCCAACGGCTTCCCAGACAATGTTCGCTTTAAACAGCCACCAACACGTTAGGGCCCGTTACTAACGACCCTCCAACCTGTTTTCACAACCCTAGACGGGTCATTTTCTTTTCATTTATTTCAAAAATATAATACCATGGTTTTGTTCCATAACTAGGAAAGATAGAAACCAAATTTTGTTCTAAAATAAAACGACCCATAAAGTTTTTAAATTTTTTGGAGAAATAAAATTGAGGGTAAAGTAAATTCCAGTATTACGAGCCATTCGACCTAGTGTCGCCAGGATAAACGGTTTCTTTCAGTTTTAAAACGAGTTCACCTGATGAGGGTGTCAACTCAGTTTTATGATGAACCTTGAAAATAACATTTGTGGTTGCCGAAACATGGAGGAAAATCAGAGCCAGCTTGCCCATTCAGTTTTATGATGAACCTTTGAAGATGAAAATTGTAGTTGTTAAAACGTGGGAGGAAAATCAGAGCCAGCTTGCCCATTCAGTTTTATGGTGAACCTTTGAAGATGAAAATTGTAGTTGTTAAAACGTGGGAGGAAAATCAGAGCCAGCTTGCCCATTCAGTTTTATGGTGAACCTTTGAAGATGAAAATTGTAGTTGTTAAAACGTGGGAGGAAAATCAGAGCCAGCTTGTCCATTCAGTTTTATGATGAACCTTTGAAGATGACAATTGTAGTTGTTAAAACGTGGAAGGAAATTCAGAGCCAGCTTGTCCATTCAGTTTCATGATGTACCCTTGAAGATGAAAACTGTGGATGTCGAAACGAGCAGCTATAACTGAATCTATCGCGATAAGTTCGGCTATATATTGTATATTAGTTTTTTAATACTGGCATTTCTAATGCCCATGAGGAGCTATTTAATCACACGTAGACAGTACGTTGTTCTTTTCTCTTTGCTGTCTATCTTGTTCTTGTCTCCCGTAATTGGGTTTGTGTTTACGAAGTGTTGTAAAGTCCCGACATCATTAATGGCGTGGGTTTACGTCTCGATCTTTTAGCATCGATTCTACCAATCCAGACGTCATTGAAGAAGAAACGTGCGGATTTGAGTTCTCATGATCCCCATTCTGTTCCAATTACATCCAGTTAAGGTTTAAACCTTTCAAGCCTGCGTGTATTATTGGTCTACCACTGGGCCTAATTCTTCTGCAGATATTTTCCTATATTTCTTTCTCAAAATAAATATTTAAAGTGTACCTCAAAATACATAGCCTCTTTTTCCTCCTGTTCTTCTTCTTACCAACGATCTACTCCTTACTTTTTACCATTTTAGTTCTTTATCCATTTACTCTCTCTTCTCTTTTACCTCATACTCTCTTTACAATTTCCAGCTCCTTTTCCTTGTAATCATCCTTTATTTTTGTTCTTATAATCTTTATCAATTTCTTCTCGTCTTCTCTTATTCCCTTTATGATTCCCACCTCTTTTCCCTCTTCTCTTTAGCCTTTGAATTTGACGCGTGTTGTTGTTTCGCTTGGTTTTCATTCAGGCTACTATGACGTACCTGAGTTCATGCCTGAGTTCATGTTGTTGTAGGCTCTCCCTTGAATATTCAGCAGATTTCTAAAAAGCCCACAAAAATACTTTGCCCCACGGTAATAAGCTATTCTAAACGTAGAGCCTTTCCATTCAGACGTGCACCTAGATTGCAGACCCTGGGCCCCTGAGAAGCAGATACTCTTGCAATATTCCACGTCTCTGCCTCTGACTTTCGTAGTCACGTCTTACCCTCTGCAGTCGACGCATTGGGGCAGTTCTACCAATACAAGGATAACCTTAATACACAGATGGTTCTGAAAGACAGACATCATTACACTGGAGACGGCTTCCCTTCAAAGTTCAAGCTACGCCTTCAAAGCCAGTGGTTATGCAGAACAGCTAGCTTCCAGGTACAACTATCTGAATAGTACATTTTATTAATTAGGTATAAACTGAAGAATGTGTCAGGTTGTTAGGTGCTCTAATTCCGAAACGACGAAGTGTGTGTGTGTGTGTGTGTGTGTGTGTGTGTGTGTGTGTGTGTGCGTGTGCGCGCGCGTACGTGCGTGCGTGCGTGCGTGCGTGCGTGCGTGGGTGCGTGTGTGCGTGTGTGTGTGTACGTACGTGCGTGCGTGCGTGCGTGGGTGCGTGTGTGCGTGTGTGTGCGTGTGTGCGTGTGTACGTGTGTGCGTGTGTGCGTGTGTGTGTGTGTGTGTGTGTGTGTGTGTGTGTGTGTGTGTGTGTGTGTGTGTGTGTGTGTGTGTGTGTGTGTGTGTGTGTGTGTGTGTGTGTGTGTGTGTGTGTGTTACCGAATATTAGCAAATCTGTTTCAAACCCATTTTAAACATACACATTGTTGCTGCAATTACAATATGGAGAGATTTTAAAGTAAATCACAGTTTTACAGAGTTAACTTCAATCTATACACTTAAAGTGGATTTATAAATTGAGGTTATGTCATGCACGATTTTAAAATTTGAACCACTAATTAGGGTTTTAAACATTTAAAACCTTTTCTCTTTAATGTATTTTAATTTTTTTATCAAGTTTGGTTCAGTCATTGTTTAAAACCATTTAAGTAATTTAATGGAGCCAGTTTTTCGTTGAATGTTGTGCTAAAAAACCCACCATTGTACTTTGGTAAACATAACCGAATACTCTGTTATTAAATAGTATTTCAGCTATTTTAAAGTAGCTATGATATTTTAATAGTTCTCTGTTTCATAATCAAATCTTCAGTTTATACTGTTTCGTATAATTGTAAATTAAAAGTACAAATATAGACTTAATGACGTTGGTTCTAAAATTTTTTCTTTGTTTTTAAATTACTCGTTTTAATGTGTAGAACACGAATATCAACTTTTTTTCCGCGGAAAATAAGGAAAGTTACGTTTTTCACATTTTAAATGTTAGGTTGTAACGGCATGTATAGCGTAAACGAGGCATTGATATTGTTCAAATTTTTTTTTAATCACTCATTTCAATGTGTAGAACACTAAAATTAACTTTTTTCCGCGGAAAATATAAAAAGTTAATTTTTCTGCACATTTTAAATGTTTTCTATAGTTGCATGTATAGCGTGAACCGGCCGCGCAGTAGCTACAGCGCACTGCACTTCGTCAAAGTCAGTTTATTTTAATACTAAACTTAAAATGAAAATATTTAACTTTTGGTTTTAATTTTATACAACATTACTATCTACCTATATTAAAATATACCTATGAAGTATCCAGTCAGGATAGATTTGGTTGTAATTTTATACAACATTACTATCTACCTATATTAAAATATACCTATGAAGTATCCAGTCAGGATAGATTTGGATATAATTTTATACAACATTACTATCTACCTATATTAAAATATACCTATGAAGTATCCAGTCAGAATAGATTTGGTTGTAATTTTATACAACATTACTATCTACCTATATTAAAATATACCTACGAAGTATTCAGTCAGGATAGATTTGGTTGTAATTTTATACAACATTACTATCTACCTATATTAAAATATACCTATGAAGTATCCAGTCAGAATAGATTTGGTTGTAATTTTATACAACATTACTATCTACCTATATTAAAATATACCTATGAAGTATCCAGTCAGGATAGGTTTGGTTGTAATTTTATACAACATTACTATCTACCTATATTAAAATATACCTATGAAGTATCCAGTCAGAATAGATTTGGTTGTAATTTTATACAACATTACTATCTACCTATATTAAAATATACCTATGAAGTATCCAGTCAGAATAGATTTGGTTGTAATTTTATACAACATTACTATCTACCTATATTAAAATATACCTATGAAGTATCCAGTCAGGATAGATTTGGTTGTAATTTTATACAACATTACTATCTACCTATATTAAAATATACCTATGAAGTATCCAGTCAGGATAGATTTGGTTGTAATTTTATACAACATTACTATCTACCTATATTAAAATATACCTATGAAGTATCCAGTCAGGATAGATTTGGTTGTAATTTTATACAACATTACTATCTACCTATATTAAAATATACCTATGAAGTATCCAGTCAGAATAGATTTGGTTGTAATTTTATACAACATTACTATCTACCTATATTAAAATATACCTATGAAGTATCCAGTCAGGATAGATTTGGTTGTAATTTTATACAACATTACTATCTACCTATATTAAAATATACCTATGAAGTATCCAGTCAGGATAGATTTGGTTGTAATTTTATACAACATTATTATCTACCTATATTAAAATATACCTATGAAGTATTCAGTCAGGATAGATTTGGTTGTAATTTTATACAACATTACTATCTACCTATATTAAAATATACCTATGAAGTATCCAGTCAGGATAGATTTGGTTGTAATTTTATACAACATTACTATCTACCTATATTAAAATATACCTATGAAGTATCCAGTCAGGATAGATTTGGTTGTAATTTTATACAACATTACTATCTACCTATATTAAAATATACCTATGAAGTATCCAGTCAGAATAGATTTGGTTGTAATTTTATACAACATTACTATCTACCTATATTAAAATATACCTATGAAGTATCCAGTCAGGATAGATTTGGTTGTAATTTTATACAACATTACTATATACCTATATTAAAGTATACCTATGAAGTATCCAGTCAGGATAGATTTGGTTGTAATTTTATACAACATTACTATCTACCTATATTAAAATATACCTATGAAGTATCCAGTCAGAATAGATTTGGTTGTAATTTTATACAACATTACTATCTACCTATATTAAAATATACCTATGAAGTATCCAGTCAGGATAGATTTGGTTGTAATTTTATACAACATTACTATCTACCTATATTAAAATATACCTATGAAGTATCCAGTCAGGATAGATTTGGTTGTAATTTTATACAACATTACTATCTACCTATATTAAAATATACCTCTGAAGTATTCAGTCAGGATAGATTTGGTTGTAATTTTATACAACATTACTATCTACCTATATTAAAATATACCTATGAAGTATCCAGTCAGGATAGATTTGGTTGTAATTTTATACAACATTACTATCTACCTATATTAAAATATACCTATGAAGTATCCAGTCAGGATAGATTTGGTTGTAATTTTATACAACATTACTATCTACCTATATTAAAATATACCTATGAAGTATCCAGTCAGAATAGATTTGGTTGTAATTTTATACAACATTACTATCTACCTATATTAAAATATACCTATGAAGTATCCAGTCAGGATAGATTTGGTTGTAATTTTATACAACATTACTATATACCTATATTAAAGTATACCTATGAAGTATCCAGTCAGGATAGATTTGGTTGTAATTTTATACAACATTACTATCTACCTATATTAAAATATACCTATGAAGTATCCAGTCAGAATAGATTTGGTTGTAATTTTATACAACATTACTATCTACCTATATTAAAATATACCTATGAAGTATCCAGTCAGGATAGATTTGGTTGTAATTTTATACAACATTACTATCTACCTATATTAAAATATACCTCTGAAGTATTCAGTCAGGATAGATTTGGTTGTAATTTTATACAACATTACTATCTACCTATATTAAAATATACCTATGAAGTATCCAGTCAGGATAGATTTGGTTGTAATTTTATACAACATTACTATCTACCTATATTAAAATATACCTATGAAGTATCCAGTCAGGATAGATTTGGTTGTAATTTTATACAACATTACTATCTACCTATATTAAAATATACCTATGAAGTATCCAGTCAGAATAGATTTGGTTGTAATTTTATACAACATTACTATCTACCTATATTAAAATATACCTATGAAGTATCCAGTCAGGATAGATTTGGTTGTAATTTTATACAACATTACTATCTACCTATATTAAAATATACCTATGAAGTATCCAGTCAGAATAGATTTGGTTGTAATTTTATACAACATTACTATCTACCTATATTAAAATATACCTATGAAGTATCCAGTCAGGATAGATTTGGTTGTAATTTTATACAACATTACTATATACCTATATTAAAGTATACCTATGAAGTATCCAGTCAGGATAGATTTGGTTGTAATTTTATACAACATTACTATTTAAACATTCTAATTTAAAAACAAAGAAAATTTTTTTAAACCAACGACATTAAGACTATATTTTTAACAAATTAAATTATGTTTGTATATTTTCAAATTTTAACTACTATTTATTGTTAAAATCTTAAACTTCAATATCTTTTATTAGTTCAAACTCTCAACATATATATATATATATATATATATATATATATATATATATACATTCGTTTAGATTTTATATCGTTAATAAAATACTTTTTTATTCATCCACTCAAGTTCGTATAGATTTCTTTAAACCTGTTGTGGATAACAATTAATGTTAATAGTCTTTCAAATATTTATTCATTAATTAATTTTTAAAAAGTATAAGACTATATCTGAATCGAACTGAATTACTACATGTTTGAAATCCAGAACTTTGGCACTGAGTTAGCTTTCTCATGACTAAAAATGTATTTCTCAAAGATGTATATGAATTTGTATTTTTGCCCCAAAATGGTTGTCGTCGAAACCTCCATTGTACAACCTTATTTTGTTGTCATGGTTACCACACAATATGGTAAATATTGTATTATAAATATGGTTATGTAAATATTATACCTTGCTTCACATCCGAACAATGTAAAAGGAAAACTAAAAGAAGGAATTGACATTTTTATAAAAATTATATTTTAACAGAACTTTAAAATGAAAACATTAAGGTGTTTGTCAAGTACTGCCAACTTTCCGCCGCTCAAACTAATCCCTCGTTAACTTTTTTAAAGCGTTTCTTTCTTACATAAACTCACTACGAATCATTCAGAACCCGTCGCAATAAACTTCACGCATTCAAACATTTGTGTTTAACGATTAAAATAACATTTAGGCCAGGGTTTAAGTTTAAAGTGTAAACGTACTATTGACACTTCCATAACCTTAAAGTCTTCAAGTGTTTTGAAAAGTTCTTAGATAAAGAAATATTTTGGACAAAACTTTACCAAATGAAGACATGAAAACTTTGTAGACATGAAAATTAATCAGTTATCAATTCAAGTAAAATTAACTAAATTTTAAATCAATTACTTGCTTAAATTTTTAATGAAGATCACTTATTGCGCCAATGTTGTAAACTTTAGCCGGCTTCTATTGTTAAGATTTGCTGATGGATATTTCAGTTGTCATTTTAGTTCTTCGTGGCGCAAAAATATATTTTAACAGTTTGTCTCTAGTGGGTTTAGTTTCTAGTGGAAACAAATCCGTGGGTTTAGTTACCACGTTTAAGTCTGGAAACTTCATTGTACAGCAAGATATAGAGAAACCATTATCTCACTTTTACGGCAATAGTCTGAAAACGTTTGGCCAAGGTCATGTGACATTTTACTAACCTGAAAATATTGAGGTAATTCAACCATCTGTATTTAAATTAAACACACAATTTTCCGATCAACTGAAACATTTTTAAACAACCAACTGCTTAAAATCTAACCAAAATAAAAATCCTCGCCAAATAACTTTATTTCTTACCTTGAAATACTCAGAGCCGTGTATAACCTTAAAACGAAGAAGTTTGTTATTTCACATAATTAATCACTATTTAACCACACTCCATTATTACACACTAACAACATTTTTTAAATTTAATTACACCAACAAACGCGCTATCTTAAACAACACAATACTGTTTCAAACTCAACTGCAAACGACCACCAACTCGGACAACAAACAGAACAAAAAGACATTGCAAGCCGATGTAAGAGGGCGGTGGAGGGGAGGGGAGGGGAAAGGAAGTCATGTTTGCGATTCGATTCCAACAATGTGAAAAGTTAGACTTGGCGACCGGTGTAATGTAAACATTTTGACTTAATGTTTGTCCAGCGTTGTCAATTTAGAGGTTATGCTTTTAATAGTCATAGATTCAGCAAAATATCCCTTCTCTTAGAAGCAGTATACGTACATACCTTTTCATACAAATCGTTATTATTTATTTAATAAAGTTTTATTATTATATATTATTACTAAACTATTACGAATTTTCTAACACAAAGTTCCCATATAAATTGGTAATACTTTATTAGGACTATCATGTAAGATTTTTCTTTTCTACATATGTTACATAACAAGTAATAGAAAAAAATTCTACTTCCAAAAAAAATGTTAATTTCTACTAAGGTCAACAAAAAAAAATTGTATTTTAGCTACTTTTTATTTTATAATTACAATTAATATAAATATGTATATACATATGTCAGAATCACAATATTAAGTGGCAAAATAGGAAACGAATTTCCTTGCAATTTTCCTTTTTCCTCTCTATACCGTTAGGCCTATATGGTGTTGGACTATTAATTTTTTTAACCGACTTCAAAAAAGGAGGAGCATCTGTATTCTATCCGTACGTTTTTTTTCTGTTTGTTCCACGATAACTTTGGAAGTACGAGATTTACCCTATCAAAGTGGTTTTGCTTGCACGTGACAGAGTAAACCTTCCCGGTGGTCACATTATAGCTACATCATAATCCATCTGCTTTGGAGACAAACGCTATTTTAAATTTTGTTTGGAGTGATTATTTTAAATACGGATTATGAATTATACGTTAATTAACAACCGAAATAAAGGTACAGCATTTATTTTATGTATTATTCTACTACATTAAAAATAACAGAAAAATCTGTATAAAACGAATAGATTTTATTTTTAATTTCTTGCTTGAGGAAGCTGCTTAGAACAAGCACCATCGGATACTAATGAATGAATTTTCCTTATAAAAGCGGCTTTTTCGGTGGTCTATATATATAATTATATAACTTGATATATGCCTAACTCAAATGACATGAGCCAAAAAACATCCACTGAAAACCGATTGATTTCATTTACCATAATCAAGATATTCAGTAATCCTCAGGTGAAAACCTCATTACTTTACTAAATATCAAGAGATAAATTCATTACACATAACTTCACTATCAATTTTCACTTTTATTTTTTATTAATATTTTATGTGTACAAAATGTTTTTCCTAGTAATTATTAAAGACAGGATTCTTGTACATTTGCTTGCATTACGGGATTATTAACACTTTTTTAAACGGAAATGAAAAATAATAATAAAATAATAATAATTAATATTAAAATAATAATAATAAGTTAAATAAATAATAAGTTTTCCTAAATTTAGGAAAATTTGTCAAGAGAATTTCAAACATAAATTACTCAATGTATTCATGTGACATCTGATATGTTTATCGTATTCTTCAAGGACGTGTCAATTATCTGAATAGCGATCAAGTAATATGATTAGAGGGATATACAGCTCGGAAATTTGTGTGGATAAAGAGTGGCAAATTTGCGGGCATAATCAACAGCATTAAACGAAATTCTATTATAATGTAAATAAAAATTAAAACTCATTCCTCTAAAAATGAAGAAATAAAAATTTTATTTAGAAAAACAGAACCGACTTCAAGAAAAAGGACCCGAATATATAATTTTTAACTCACTAAAACGTAAAAATAATTTTCCAATTACAAAAAAATAATTTATCATAAGCTTACTACCTACAAAATTTTGAAATTGGCGCTGCAATCATGGCTTCTGTTTTGCTATTCCATCAAATCTATTCTAAACATATCCTAAACAATCAACTTTTTGATTGCTTGATTTCCC
This sequence comes from Prosapia bicincta, assembly GCA_036971475.1. Classification (NCBI taxonomy): domain Eukaryota; kingdom Metazoa; phylum Arthropoda; class Insecta; order Hemiptera; family Cercopidae; genus Prosapia; species Prosapia bicincta. Next base: position 9,461,242 of record JBAIZL010000011.1, on the reverse strand, counting down.
ATGATTAATTATAGCGAGCCGTAGAGTCTTCTCACGAAACAAAAATTACGTTTGTTTGATATTATGAGACTATGTGAGACAATAATTGATTCTTGCTCTCTGCTAAGATCATACAATATGTGATTGCATATTTTTCGTTCAGCTATACAGACTGCAGACAATTCAACCTTCTTTGAATGATGTACACGGAATGTGATTACTGTAGATTCGTATAAGTATAGGAGATCGTATTTCCTTAAACCTTTTGTATCATAAATTTGCTAAATTTATTATACTGTATCTATAAAATAAGGGTATGAGAGAAATGATTGAATAGCCTGTGTGTATATCATAATTTGTTAATTTGTTAGTATACATACCAAGGAGATCCAACTTCATGTGAAAACCGTTTATTTATCGCTTTCTGAATGTTAAATATGAGTTCAAGCATAAAATTCGGCGCTGACTTCAAACTTTTGTGGGTAGTAAGATTACGATGAGTTATGTTTCCGTTATTGGAAAAATATTTATTTTATTTTATTTATTCGCTTTCTTATTGTGCAATCCCTTATATTAGCTCACACTCTCCTGATATATATCTTCACGTACAAATTTTCAATCGTTAATAAAATACGTTTTTATTTATCCAACCAAGTTCAAATTTTTTTTTCTAACCTGTAGGGGATGACAATTGATGTTAATAAAGTTTGTTTCAAATATTTATTCAATACTTGAATTTTGTAGTCCATTACTTTCGGTGAATCTTATTAATCACTGAAACAATAGTTTATGACTATCCGAACTTTCGAAAAGTTCGGATAGTCATAAACTATTGTTAAGTTGATTAATTTATTCATTAATTAAATTATGAAAATTTCAGAGGTCTAGCAGGATTTGAAATGAGAATCCTCATGTTCGATGTCTAGCGCTCTTTGGCAATGCGCCAACTTTTCAATACCTAGAAACTTACTTCTCAAATATGTATATGAATTTTTTCCATCTGGTTGTCGTCGAAACCTCCATTGTACAACCTTAAATTGCTGCCATGGTTATTACACGATTTCATAAACACTGCTGTAGGGTTAAAAATGATTGAAAAGAATAAAATAAACAAACTGGAAATAGACAAACAATGCCAAAAGAAACTACGACACAACGTAAGCGACGGTTAGAAAAAGAAAAACAAAAGCCCCAGGAAAGGTTTGCAAAAGAAACCGAAGAAGCTAAGCTCTTACGCCTAGAAAAACAAAGTATATTATTACAGTGCAAACTCGAATATTAACTGATCGTCAAAGGCATCCATTATTATTAAAAAATGTAGCTCAAGGACAACGCAAATTACGATTGCTAGATCTACGACGTAGATAAGCATTAATAATAGAAAATGAGACGCAAGAACAACGCAATTACGATTACTAGATCTACGACGTAAAGAAGCATTAATAATAGAAAATGAGACGCAAGAACAACGCAAATTACGATTGCTAGATCTACGACGTAAAGAAGCATTAATAACAGAAAATGAGACGCAAGAACAACGCAAATTACGATTGCTAGATCTACGACGTAAAGAAGCATTAATAATAGAAAATGAGACGCAAGAACAACGCAAACTACGATTACTAGATCTACGACGTAGATAAGCATTAATAATAGAAAATGAGACGCAAGAACAACGCAAACTACGATTGCTAGATCTACGACGTAAAGAAGCATTAATAATAGAAAATGAGACGCAAGAACAACGCAAACTACGATTGCTAGATCTACGACGTAGATAAGCATTAATAATAGAAAATGAGACGCAAGAACAACGCAAATTACGATTGCTAGATCCACGACGTAAAGAAGCATTAATAATAGAAAATGAGACGCAAGAACAACGCAAATTACGATTACTAGATCTACGACGTAGATAAGCATTAATAATAGAAAATGAGACGCAAGAACAACGCAAATTACGATTGCTAGATCTACGACGTAAAGAAGCATTAATAATGGAAAATGAAACGCAAGAACAACGCAAATTACGATTACTAGATCTACGACGTAGATAAGCATTAATAATAGAAAATGAGACGCAAGAACAACGCAAATTACGATTGCTAGATCCACGACGTAAAGAAGCATTAATAATAGAAAATGAGACGCAAGAACAACGCAAATTACGATTACTAGATCTACGACGTAGATAAGCATTAATAATAGAAAATGAGACGCAAGAACAACGCAAATTACGATTGCTAGATCTACGACGTAAAGAAGCATTAATAATAGAAAATGAGACGCAAGAACAACGCAAATTACGATTGCTAGATCTAAGACGTAAAGAAGCATTAATAATAGAAAATGAAACGCAAGAACAACGCAAATTACGATTACTAGATCTACGACGTAGATAAGCATTAATAATAGAAAATGAGACGCGAGAACAACGCAAATTACGATTGCTAGATCTACGACGTAAAGAAGCATTAATAATAGAAAATGAGACGCAAGAACAACGCAAACTACGATTACTAGATCTACGACGTAGATAAGCATTAATAATAGAAAATGAGACGCAAGAACAACGCAAATTACAATTGGTAGATCTACGACGTAAAGAAGCATTAATAATAGAAAATGAAACGCAAGAACAACGCAAATTACGATTACTAGATCTACGACGTAGATAAGCATTAATAATAGAAAATGAGACGCAAGAACAACGCAATTACGATTACTAGATCTACGACGTAGAGAAGCATTAATAATAGAAAATGAGACACAAGAACAACGCAAATTACGATTGCTAGATCTACGACGTAAAGAAGCATTAATAATAGAAAATGAAACGCAAGAACAACGCAAGTTACGATTACTAGATCTACGACGTAGATAAGCATTAATAATAGAAAATGAGACGCAAGAACAACGCAATTACGATTGCTAGATCTACGACGTAGAGAAGCATTATTAATAGAAAATGAGACGCAAGAACAACGCAATTACGATTACTAGATCTACGACGTAGAGAAGCATTAATAATAGAAAATGAGACGCAAGAACAACGCAAATTACGATTGCTAGATCTACGACGTAAAGAAGCATTAATAATAGAAAATGAGACGCAAGAACAACGCAAATTACGATTGCTAGATCTACGACGTAGAGAAGCATTAATAATAGAAAATGAGACGCAAGAACAACGCAATTACGATTGCTAGATCTACGACGTAGAGAAGCATTAATAATAGAAAATGAGACGCAAGAACAACGCAATTACGATTACTAGATCTACGACGTAGAGAAGCATTAATAATAGAAAATGAGACGCAAGAACAACGCAAATTACGATTGCTAGATCTACGACGTAGATAAGCATTAATAATAGAAAATGAGACGCAAGAACAACGCAAATTACGATTGCTAGATCTACGACGTAGAGAAGCATTAATAATAGAAAATGAGACGCAAGAATAACGCAAATTACGATTGCTAGATCTACGACATAAAGAAGCATTAATAATATAAAATGAGACGCAAGAACAACGCAAACTACGATTGCTAGATCTACGACGTAGATAAGCATTAATAATAGAAAATGAGACGCAAGAACAAAGCAAATTACGATTGCTAAATCTACGACGTAAAGAAACATTAATAATAGAAAATGAAACGCAAGAACAACGCAATTACGATTGCTAGATCTACGACGTAGAGAAGCATTAATAATAGAAAATGAGACGCAAGAACAACGCAAATTACGATTGCTAGATCTACGACGTAAAGAAGCATTAATAATAGAAAATGAGACGCAAGAACAACGCAATTACGATTGCTAGATCTACGATGTAGAGAAGCATTAATAATAGAAAATGAAACGCAAGAACAACGCAATTACGATTACTAGATCTACGACGTAAAGAAGCATTAATAATAGAAAATGAAACGCAAGAACAACGCAATTACGATTACTAGATCTACGACGTAAAGAAGCATTAATAATAGAAAATGAAACGCAAGAACAACGCAATTACGATTACTAGATCTACGACGTAGAGAAGCATTAATAATAGAAAATGAGACGCAAGAACAACGCAATTACGATTACTAGATCTACGACGTAAAGAAGCATTAATAATAGAAAATGAAACGCAAGAACAACGCAATTACGATTACTAGATCTACGACGTAGAGAAGCATTAATAATAGAAAATGAAACGCAAGAACAACGCAATTACGATTACTAGATCTACGACGTAGAGAAGCATTAATAATAGAAAATGAAACGCAAGAACAACGCAATTACGATTACTAGATCTACGACGTAGAGAAGCATTAATAATAGAAAATGAAACGCAAGAACAACGCAATTACGATTACTAGATCTACGACGTAGAGAAGCATTAATAATAGAAAATGAAACGCAAGAACAACGCAATTACGATTACTAGATCTACGACGTAGAGAAGCATTAATAATAGAAAATGAAACGCAAGAACAACGCAATTACAATTACTAGATCTACGACGTAGAGAAGCATTAATAATAGAAAATGAAACGCAAGAACAACGCAATTACGATTACTAGATCTACGACGTAGAGAAGCATTAATAATAGAAAATGAAACGCAAGAACAACGCAATTACGATTACTAGATCTACGACGTAGAGAAGCATTAATAATAGAAAATGAAACGCAAGAACAACGCAATTACGATTACTAGATCTACGACGTAGAGAAGCATTAATAATAGAAAATGAAACGCAAGAACAACGCAATTACGATTACTAGATCTACGACGTAAAGAAGCATTAATAATAGAAAATGAAACGCAAGAACAACGCAATTACGATTACTAGATCTACGACGTAAAGAAGCATTAATAATAGAAAATGAAACGCAAGAACAACGCAATTACGATTACTAGATCTACGACGTAGAGAAGCATTAATAATAGAAAATGAGACGCAAGAACAACGCAATTACGATTACTAGATCTACGACGTAAAGAAGCATTAATAATAGAAAATGAAACGCAAGAACAACGCAATTACGATTACTAGATCTACGACGTAGAGAAGCATTAATAATAGAAAATGAAACGCAAGAACAACGCAATTACGATTACTAGATCTACGACGTAGAGAAGCATTAATAATAGAAAATGAAACGCAAGAACAACGCAATTACGATTACTAGATCTACGACGTAGAGAAGCATTAATAATAGAAAATGAAACGCAAGAACAACGCAATTACGATTACTAGATCTACGACGTAGAGAAGCATTAATAATAGAAAATGAAACGCAAGAACAACGCAATTACGATTACTAGATCTACGACGTAGAGAAGCATTAATAATAGAAAATGAAACGCAAGAACAACGCAATTACGATTACTAGATCTACGACGTAGAGAAGCATTAATAATAGAAAATGAAACGCAAGAACAACGCAATTACGATTACTAGATCTACGACGTAGAGAAGCATTAATAATAGAAAATGAAACGCAAGAACAACGCAATTACGATTACTAGATCTACGACGTAGAGAAGCATTAATAATAGAAAATGAAACGCAAGAACAACGCAATTACGATTACTAGATCTACAACGTAGAGAAGCATTAATAATAGAAAATGAAACGCAAGAACAACGCAATTACGATTACTAGATCTACGACGTAGAGAAGCATTAATAATAGAAAATGAAACGCAAGAACAACGCAATTACGATTACTAGATCTACGACGTAGAGAAGCATTAATAATAGAAAATGAAACGCAAGAACAACGCAATTACGATTACTAGATCTACGACGTAGAGAAGCATTAATAATAGAAAATGAAACGCAAGAACAACGCAATTACGATTACTAGATCTACGACGTAGAGAAGCATTAATAATAGAAAATGAAACGCAAGAACAACGCAATTACGATTACTAGATCTACGACGTAGAGAAGCATTAATAATAGAAAATGAAACGCAAGAACAACGCAATTACGATTGCATAGATCTACGACGTAAAGAAGCATTAATAATAGAAAATGAGACGCAAGAACAACGCAATTACGATTACTAGATCTACGACGTAAAGAAGCATTAATAATAGAAAATGAAACGCAAGAACAACGCAATTACGATTACTAGATCTACGACGTAGAGAAGCATTAATAATAGAAAATGAGACGCAAGAACAACGCAATTACGATTACTAGATCTACGACGTAAAGAAGCATTAATAATAGAAAATGAAACGCAAGAACAACGCAATTACGATTACTAGATCTACGACGTAGAGAAGCATTAATAATAGAAAATGAGACGCAAGAACAACGCAAATTACGATTGCTAGATCTACGACGTAAAGAAGCATTAATAATAGAAAATGAAACGCAAGAACAACGCAAATTACGATTACTAGATCTACGACGTAGATAAGCATTAATAATAGAAAATGAGACGCAAGAACAACGCAAATTACGATTGCTAGATCTACGACGTAAAGAAGCATTAATAATAGAAAATGAGACGCAAGAACAACGCAAATTACGATTACTAGATCTACGACGTAGATAAGCATTAATAATAGAAAATGAGACGCAAGAACAACGCAATTACGATTACTAGATCTACGACGTAGGGAAGCATTAATAATAGAAAATGAGACGTAAGAACAACGCAAATTACGATTGCATAGATCTACGACGTAAAGAAGCATTAATAATAGAAAATGAAACGCAAGAACAACGCAATTTACGATTACTAGATCTACGACGTAGATAAGCATTAATAATAGAAAATGAGACGCAAGAACAACGCAAATTACGATTGCTAGATCTACGACGTAGAGAAGCATTAATAATAGAAAATGAGACGTAAGAACAACGCAAATTACGATTACCAGATCTACGACGTAGATAAGCATTAATAATAGAAAATGAGACGCAAGAATAACGCAAATTACGATTGCTAGATCTACGACGTAAAGAAGCATTAATAATAGAAAATGAGACGCAAGAACAACGCAAATTACGATTACTAGATCTACGACGTAAAGAAGCATTAATAATAGAAAATGAAACGCAAGTACAACACAAATACGATTACTAGATCTACGACGTAGATAAGCATTAATAATAGAAAATGAGACGCAAGAACAACGCAATTACGATTACTAGATCTATGACGTAGAGAAGCATTAATAATAGAAAATGAGACGTAAGAACAACGCAAATTACGATTGCATAGATCTACGACGTAAAGAAGCATTAATAATAGAAAATGAAACGCAAGAACAACGCAAATTACGATTACTAGATCTACGACGTAGATAAGCATTAATAATAGAAAATGAGACGCAAGAATAACGCAAATTACGATTGCTAGATCTACGACGTAAAGAAGCATTAATAATAGAAAATGAGACGCAAGAACAACGCAAATTACGATTACTAGATCTACGACGTAAAGAAGCAATAATAATAGAAAATGAAACGCAAGAACAACGCGACGTAAAGAAGCATTAATGTTCGAGTCAGCGCTCGAAGTTTGAACGTGTTACCGCGACCTATATTTCAAACTCTCAGCTGGCCTGGACAGTAATGGTCACGTGATGTCTGACCTACCAATCGATATATGGACCGCGTATTGATTTTTCTTGGTGGCTCTCTGACCCCACTCCCTCAGCTAGCATTTCCGTAAGTTAGTTGGTTTGTTGTCTTGAAACCGTCGCGCAGTTAACAGCCTTATTGAAGTACCTCGTGCGCAAAGTTGCACCACGTGTGTAAAGTGCCGTTTTGACCGTAAAACCTCGTACAAGTGTTAAAACTATTCGTATTATTGTGTGTTCGTGTAAACGCGTTGTTATAGACGTTATTTGCTTAGACTTTAAGTTACGATCGCCTTTTAGTAGGACTCTTTGTTCAGTTGCGCGCCATAGTTATAAATGACTTTCTATGTCTTTTAAAATGCAGCCTATTGATTTCCCGTTTAAGTTCTAGTTTATACCTCGCCTGGATCGGATTCCTACAAACTGGGTACCCAGGACTTCTGCCGCCACGAGATCTACGCACGCTGCAATTTTGCCCTTTCTTTCTTCACGAGGGTAAGTGCTGCCTAAGCTTAAGTACTTATGATTTATTTATGTGTAAATTCAGTGCGAATTATTTTGTTATTAAATGTGTTTGTACGGAACTAACTATTGCTTTCAAACGTTCGTAATTGCGTGCTTAGCGATTAAAGTAAGACACATTTTGCCGCCACTTCTTATTACTGAACATTTCTATTGTATTATTTCGGATCTTTCTCGAACCTCGCTTTCTTCTAAATTTTAGCTAGCGCCAGTCGCTTCAATTAATAATAGAAAATGAAACGCAAGAGCAACGCAAATTACGATTACTAGATCTACGACGTAGATAAGCATTAATAATAGAAAATGAGACGCAAGAATAACGCAAATTACGATTGCTAGATCTACGACGTAAAGAAGCATTAATAATAGGAAATGAGACGCAAGAACAACGCAAATTACGATTACTAGATCTACGACGTAAAGAAGCATTAATAATAGAAAATGAAACGCAAGTACAACAAAAATTACGATTACTAGATCTACGACGTAGATAAGCATTAATAATAGAAAATGAGACGCAAGAACAACGCAATTACGATTGCTAGATCTACGACGTAAAGAAGCATTAATAATAGAAAATGAGACGCAAGAACAACGCAAATTACGATTACTAGATCTACGACGTAAAGAAGCATTAATAATAGAAAATGAAACGCAAGAACAACGCAAATTACGATTACTAGATCTACGACGTAGAGAAGCATTAATAATAGAAAATGAGATGCAAGAACAACGCAAATTACGATTGCTAGATCTACGACGTAAAGAAGCATTAATAATAGAAAATGAAACGCAAGAACAACGCAAATTACGATTACTAGATCTACGACGTAGATAAGCATTAATAATAGAAAATGAGACGCAAGAATAACGCAAATTACGATTGCTAGATCTACGACGTAAAGAAGCATTAATAATAGAAAATGAGACGCAAGAACAACGCAAATTACGATTACTAGATCTACGACGTAGATAAGCATTAATAATAGAAAATGAGACGCAAGAATAACGCAAATTACGATTGCTAGATCTACGACGTAAAGAAGCATTAATAAAAGGAAATGAGACGCAAGAACAACGCAAATTACGATTACTAGATCTACGACGTAAAGAAGCATTAATAATAGAAAATGAAACGCAAGTACAACAAAAATTACGATTACTAGATCTACGACGTAGATAAGCATTAATAATAGAAAATGAGACGCAAGAACAACGCAATTACGATTGCTAGATCTACGACGTAAAGAAGCATTAATAATAGAAAATGAGACGCAAGAACAACGCAAATTACGATTACTAGATCTACGACGTAAAGAAGCATTAATAATAGAAAATGAAACGCAAGAACAACGCAAATTACGATTACTAGATCTACGACGTAGAGAAGCATTAATAATAGAAAATGAGACGCAAGAACAACGCAAATTACGATTGCTAGATCTACGACGTAGATAAGCATTAATAATAGAAAATGAGACGCAAGAACAACTAAATTACGATTACTAGATCTACGACGTAGAGAAGCATTAATAATAGAAAACGAGAAGCAAGAACAACTAAATTACGATTACTAGATCTACGACGTAGAGAAGCATTAATAATAGAAAACGAGACGCAAGAACAACGCAAATTACGATTGCTAGATCTACGACGTAAAGAAGCATTAATAATAGGAAATGAGACGCAAGAACAACGCAAATTACGATTGCATAGATCTACGACGTAAAGAAGCATTAATAATAGAAAATGAAACGCAAGAACAACGCAAATTACGATTACTAGATCTACGACGTAGATAAGCATTAATAATAGAAAATGAGACGCAAGAACAACGCAAATTACGATTGCTAGATCTAAGACGTAAAGAAGCATTAATAATAGGAAATGAGACGCAAGAACAACGCAAATTACGATTGCATAGATCTACGACGTAAAGAAGCATTAATAATAGAAAATGAAACGCAAGAACAACGCAAATTACGATTACTAGATCTACGACGTAGAGAAGCATTAATAATAGAAAATGAGACGCAAGAACAACGCAAATTACGATTGCTAGATTTACGACGTAAAGAAGCATTAATAATAGAAAATGAAACGCAAGTACAACACAAATTACGATTACTAGATCTACGACGTAGATAAGCATTAATAGAAGAAAATAAGACGTAAGAACAACGCAAATTACGATTGCATAGATCTACGACGTAAAGAAGCATTAATAATAGAAAATGAGACGCAATAACAACGCAATTACGATTACTAGATCTACGACGTAGAGAAGCATTAATAATAGAAAATGAGACGCAAGAACAACGCAATTACGATTACTAGATCTACGACGTAGATAAGCATTAATAATAGAAAATGAGACGCAAGAACAACTAAATTACGATTACTAGATCTACGACGTAGAGAAGCATTAATAATAGAAAATGAGACGCAAGAACAACGCAAATTACGATTGCTAGATTTACGACGTAAAGAAGCATTAATAATAGAAAATGAAACGCAAGTACAACACAAATTACGATTACTAGATCTACGACGTAAAGAAGCATTAATAATAGAAAATGAAACGCAAGAACAACGCAAATTACGATTGCATAGATCTACGACATAGAGAAGCAAAATAATAGAAAATGAGACGCAAGAACAACGCAAATTACGATTGCATAGATCTACGACGTAGAGAAGCATTAATAATAGAAAATGAAACGCAAGTACAACGCAATTACGATTACTAGATCTACGACGTAGAGAAGCATTAATAATAGAAAATGAGACGCAAGAACAACGCAAATTACGATTGCATAGATCTACGACATAGAGAAGCAAAATAATAGAAAATGAGACGCAAGAACAACGCAATTACGATTACTAGATCTACGACGTAGAGAAGCATTAATAATAGAAAATGAGACGCAAGAACAACGCAAATTACGATTGCATAGATCTACGACATAGAGAAGCATTAATAATAGAAAATGAGACGCAAGAACAACGCAATTACGATTACTAGATCTACGACGTAGAGAAGCATTAATAATAGAAAAAGAGACGCAAGAACAACGCAAATTACGATTGCTAGATCTACGACGTAAAGAAGCATTAATAATAGAAAATGAGACGCAAGAACAACGCAAATTACGATTGCTAGATCTACGACGTAGAGAAGCATTAATAATAGAAAAAGAGACGCAAGAACAACGCAAATTACGATTGCTAGATCTACGACGTAGAGAAGCATTAATAATAGAAAATGAGACGCAAGAACAACGCAAATTACGATTGCATAGATCTACGACATAGAGAAGCAAAATAATAGAAAATGAGACGCAAGAACAACGCAATTACGATTACTAGATCTACGACGTAGAGAAGCATTAATAATAGAAAATGAGACGCAAGAACAACGCAAATTACGATTGCATAGATCTACGACATAGAGAAGCAAAATAATAGAAAATGAGACGCAAGAACAACGCAATTACGATTACTAGATCTACGACGTAGAGAAGCATTAATAATAGAAAAAGAGACGCAAGAACAACGCAATTACGATTGCATAGATCTACGACATAGAGAAGCAAAATAATAGAAAATGAGACGCAAGAACAACGCAATTACGATTACTAGATCTACGACGTAGAGAAGCATTAATAATAGAAAATGAGACGCAAGAACAACGCAAATTACGATTGCATAGATCTACGACATAGAGAAGCAAAATAATAGAAAATGAGACGCAAGAACAACGCAATTACGATTACTAGATCTACGACGTAGAGAAGCATTAATAATAGAAAAAGAGACGCAAGAACAACGCAAATTACGATTGCATAGATCTACGACATAGAGAAGCAAAATAATAGAAAATGAGACGCAAGAACAACGCAATTACGATTACTAGATCTACGACGTAGAGAAGCATTAATAATAGAAAAAGAGACGCAAGAACAACGCAAATTACGATTGCATAGATCTACGACATAGAGAAGCAAAATAATAGAAAATGAAACGCAAGTACAACGCAATTACGATTACTAGATCTACGACGTAGAGAAGCATTAATAATAGAAAATGAGACGCAAGAACAACGCAAATTACGATTGCTAGATCTACGACGTAGAGAAGCATTAATAATAGAAAATGAGACGCAAGAACAACGCAATTACGATTACTAGATCTACGACGTAGAGAAGCATTAATAATAGAAAAAGAGACGCAAGAACAACGCAATTACGATTAATAGATCTACGACGTAGAGAAGCATTATTAATAGAAAAAGAGACGCAAGAACAACGCAAATTACGATTGCATAGATCTACGACATAGAGAAGCAAAATAATAGAAAATGAAACGCAAGAACAACGCAATTACGATTACTAGATCTACGACGTAGAGAAGCATTAATAATAGAAAAAGAGACGCAAGAACAACGCAATTACGATTAATAGATCTACGACGTAGAGAAGCATTAATAATAGAAAATGAAACGCAAGAACAACGCAATTACGATTACTAGATCTACGACGTAGAGAAGCATTAATAATAGAAAATGAGACGCAAGAACAACGCATTTACGATTACTAGATCTACGACGTAGAGAAGCATTAATAATAGAAAATGAGACGCAAGAACAACGCAAATTACGATTGCATGGATCTACGACATAGAGAAGCAAAATAATAGAAAATGAGACGCAAGAACAACGCAATTACGATTACTAGATCTACGACGTAGAGAAGCATTAATAATAGAAAAAGAGACGCAAGAACAACGCAATTACGATTAATAGATCTACGACGTAGAGAAGCATTAATAATAGAAAATGAAACGCAAGAACAACGCAATTACGATTACTAGATCTACGACGTAGAGAAGCATTAATAATAGAAAATGAGACGCAAGAACAACGCATTTACGATTACTAGATCTACGACGTAGAGAAGCATTAATAATAGAAAATGAGACGCAAGAACAACGCATTTACGATTACTAGATCTACGACGTAGAGAAGCATTAATAATAGAAAATGAGACGCAAGAACAACGCAATTACGATTACTAGATCTACGACGTAGAGAAGCATTAATAATAGAAAATGAGACGCAAGAACAACGCAATTACGATTACTAGATCTACGACGTAGAGAAGCATTAATAATAGAAAATGAAACGCAAGAACAACGCAATTACGATTACTAGATCTACGACGTAGAGAAGCATTAATAATAGAAAATGAGACGCAAGAACAACGCAATTACGATTACTAGATCTACGACGTAGAGAAGCATTAATAATAGAAAAAGAGACGCAAGAACAACGCAATTACGATTAATAGATCTACGACGTAGAGAAGCATTAATAATAGAAAATGAGACGCTAGAACAACGCAATTACGATTACTAGATCTACGACGTAGAGAAGCATTAATAATAGAAAATGAAACGCAAGAACAACGCAATTACGATTACTAGATCTACGACGTAGAGAAGCATTAATAATAGAAAATGAGACGCAAGAACAACGCAATTACGATTACTAGATCTACGACGTAGAGAAGCATTAATAATAGAAAATGAGACGCAAGAACAACGCAATTACGATTACTAGATCTACGACGTAGAGAAGCATTAATAATAGAAAATGAGACGCAAGAACAACGCAATTACGATTACTAGATCTACGACGTAGAGAAGCATTAATAATAGAAAATGAGACGCAAGAACAACGCAATTACGATTACTAGATCTACGACGTAGAGAAGCATTAATAATAGAAAATGAAACGCAAGAACAACGCAATTACGATTACTAGATCTACGACGTAGAGAAGCATTAATAATAGAAAATGAGACGCAAGAACAACGCAATTACGATTACTAGATCTACGACGTAGAGAAGCATTAATAATAGAAAATGAGACGCAAGAACAACGCAATTACGATTACTAGATCTACGACGTAGAGAAGCATTAATAATAGAAAATGAGACGCAAGAACAACGCAATTACGATTACTAGATCTACGACGTAGAGAAGCATTAATAATAGAAAATGAAACGCAAGAACAACGCAATTACGAATACTAGATCTACGACGTAGAGAAGCATTAATAATAGAAAATGAGACGCAAGAACAACGCAATTACGATTACTAGATCTACGACGTAGAGAAGCATTAATAATAGAAAATGAGACGCAAGAACAACGCAATTACGATTACTAGATCTACGACGTAGAGAAGCATTAATAATAGAAAATGAAACGCAAGAACAACGCAATTACGATTACTAGATCTACGACGTAGAGAAGCATTAATAAAAGAAAATGAGACGTAAGAACAACGCAATTACGATTACTAGATCTACGACGTAGAGAAGCATTAATAATAGAAAATGAGACGCAAGAACAACGCAATTACGATTACTAGATCTACGACGTAGAGAAGCATTAATAATAGAAAATGAAACGCAAGAACAACGCAATTACGATTACTAGATCTACGACGTAGAGAAGCATTAATAATAGAAAATGAGACGCAAGAACAACGCAATTACGATTACTAGATCTACGACGTAGAGAAGCATTAATAATAGAAAATGAAACGCAAGAACAACGCAATTACGATTACTAGATCTACGACGTAGAGAAGCATTAATAATAGAAAATGAAACGCAAGAACAACGCAATTACGATTACTAGATCTACGACGTAGAGAAGCATTAATAATAGAAAATGAAACGCAAGAACAACGCAATTACGATTACTAGATCTACGACGTAGAGAAGCATTAATAATAGAAAATGAAACGCAAGAACAACGCAATTACGATTACTAGATCTACGACGTAGAGAAGCATTAATAATAGAAAATGAAACGCAAGAACAACGCAATTACGATTACTAGATCTACGACGTAGAGAAGCATTAATAATAGAAAATGAGACGCAAGAACAACGCAATTACGATTACTAGATCTACGACGTAGAGAAGCATTAATAATAGAAAATGAAACGCAAGAACAACGCAATTACGATTACTAGATCTACGACGTAGAGAAGCATTAATAATAGAAAATGAGACGCAAGAACAACGCAATTACGATTACTAGATCTACGACGTAGAGAAGCATTAATAATAGAAAATGAAACGCAAGAACAACGCAATTACGATTACTAGATCTACGACGTAGAGAAGCATTAATAATAGAAAATGAGACGCAAGAACAACGCAATTACGATTACTAGATCTACGACGTAGAGAAGCATTAATAATAGAAAATGAAACGCAAGAACAACGCAATTACGATTACTAGATCTACGACGTAGAGAAGCATTAATAATAGAAAATGAAACGCAAGAACAACGCAATTACGATTACTAGATCTACGACGTAGAGAAGCATTAATAATAGAAAATGAGACGCAAGAACAACGCAATTACGATTACTAGATCTACGACGTAGAGAAGCATTAATAATAGAAAATGAAACGCAAGAACAACGCAATTACGATTACTAGATCTACGACGTAGAGAAGCATTAATAATAGAAAATGAAACGCAAGAACAACGCAATTACGATTACTAGATCTACGACGTAGAGAAGCATTAATAATAGAAAATGAGACGCAAGAACAACGCAATTACGATTACTAGATCTACGACGTAGAGAAGCATTAATAATAGAAAATGAAACGCAAGAACAACGCAATTACGATTACTAGATCTACGACGTAGAGAAGCATTAATAATAGAAAATGAGACGCAAGAACAACGCAATTACGATTACTAGATCTACGACGTAGAGAAGCATTAATAATAGAAAATGAAACGCAAGAACAACGCAATTACGATTACTAGATCTACGACGTAGAGAAGCATTAATAATAGAAAATGAAACGCAAGAACAACGCAATTACGATTACTAGATCTACGACGTAGAGAAGCATTAATAATAGAAAATGAGACGCAAGAACAACGCAATTACGATTACTAGATCTACGACGTAGAAAAGCATTAATAATAGAAAATGAGACGCAAGAACAACGCAATTACGATTACTAGATCTACGACGTAGAGAAGCAATAATAATAGAAAATGAGACGTAAGAACAACGCAAATTACGATTGCATAGATCTACGACGTAGAGAAGCATTAATAATAGAAAATGAGACGCAAGAACAACGCAATTACGATTACTAGATCTACGACGTAGAGAAGCATTAATAATAGAAAATGAGACGCAAGAACAACGCAATTACGATTACTAGATCTACGACGTAGAGAAGCATTAATAATAGAAAATGAGACGTAAGAACAACGCAAATTACGATTGCTAGATCTACGACGTAGAGAAGCATTAATAATAGAAAATGAGACGTAAGAACAACGCAAATTAGGATTGCTAGATCTACGACGTAGAGAAGCATTAATAATAGAAAATGAGACGCAAGAACAACGCAATTACGATTACTAGATCTACGACGTAGAGAAGCATTAATAATAGAAAATGAGACGTAAGAACAACGCAAATTACGATTGCATAGATCTACGACGTAGATAAGCATTATTAATAGAAAATGAGACGCAAGAACAACGCAAATTACGATTGCTAGATCTACGACAAAGAGAAGCATTAATAATAGAAAATGAGACGTAAGAACAACGCAAATTACGATTACTAGATCTACGACGTAGAGAAGCATTAATAATAGAAAATGAGACGCAAGAACAACGCAAATTACGATTGCTAGATCTACGACGTAAAGAAGCATTAATAATAGAAAATGAAACGCAAGAACAACGCAAATTACGATTGCTAGATCTACGACGTAGAGAAGCATTAATAATAGAAAATGAGACGCAAGAACAACGCAATTACGATTACTAGATCTACGACGTAGAGAAGCATTAATAATAGAAAATGAGACGTAAGAACAACGCAAATTACGATTGCTAGATCTACGACGTAGAGAAGCATTAATAATAGAAAATGAGACGTAAGAACAACGCAAATTAGGATTGCTAGATCTACGACGTAGAGAAGCATTAATAATAGAAAATGAGACGCAAGAACAACGCAATTACGATTACTAGATCTACGACGTAGAGAAGCATTAATAATAGAAAATGAGACGTAAGAACAACCCAAATTACGATTGCATAGATCTACGACGTAGATAAGCATTATTAATAGAAAATGAGACGCAAGATCAACGCAAATTACGATTGCTAGATCTACGACGTAGAGAAGCATTAATAATAGAAAATGAGACGTAAGAACAACGCAAATTACGATTGCTAGATCTATGACGTAAAGAAGCATTAAAAATAGAAAATGAAACGCAAGAACAACGCAAATTACGATTGCTAGATCTACGACGTAAAGAAGCATTAATAATAGAAAATGAGACGCAAGAACAACGCAAATTACGATTGCTAGATCTATGACGTAAAGAAGCATTAAAAATAGAAAATGAAACGCAAGAACAACGCAAATTACGATTGCTAGATCTACGACGTAAAGAAGCATTAATAATAGAAAATGAGACGCAAGAACAACGCAAATTACGATTGCTAGATCTACGACGTAAAGAAGCATTAATAATAGAAAATGAAACGCAAGAACAACGCAAGTTACGATTACTAGATCTACGACGTAGATAAGCATTAATAATAGAAAATGAGACGCAAGAACAACGCAAATTACGATTGCTAGATCTACGACGTAAAGAAGCATTAATAATAGAAAATGAAACGCAAGAACAACGCAAATTACGATTACTAGATCTACGACGTAGATAAGCATTAATAATAGAAAATGAGACGCAAGAACAACGTAATTACGATTACTAGATCTACGACGTAGAGAAGCATTATTAATAGAAAATGAAACGCAAGAACAACGCAAATTACGATTACTAGATCTACGACGTAGATAAGCATTAATAATAGAAAATTAGACGCAAGAATAACGCAAATTACGATTGCTAGATCTACGACGTAAAAAAGCATTAATAATAGAAAATGAGACGCAAGAACAACGCAATTACGATTACTAGATCTACGACGTAGATAAGCATTAATAATAGAAAATGAGACGCAAGAACAACGCAAATTGCGATTGCTAGATCTACGACGTAAAGAAGCATTAATAATAGAAAATGAAACGCAAGAACAACGCAAATTACGATTACTAGATCTACGACGTAGATAAGCATTAATAATAGAAAATGAAACGCAAGAACAACGCAAATTACGATTACTAGATCTACGACGTAGATAAGCATTAATAATAGAAAATGAGACGCAAGAATAACGCAAATTACGATTGCTAGATCTACGACGTAAAAAAGCATTAATAATAGAAAATGAGACGCAAGAACAACGCAAATTACGATTACTAGATCTACGACGTAGATAAGCATTAATAATAGAACATGAGACGCAAGAACAACGCAATTACGATTGCTAGATCTACGACGTAAAGAAGCATTAATAATAGAAAATGAGACGCAAGAACAACGCAATTACGATTACTAGATCTACGACGTAAAGAAGCATTAATAATAGAAAATGACACGCAAGAACAACGCAAATTACAATTGCTAGATCTACGACGTAAAGAAGCATTAATAATAGAAAATGAGACGCAAAAACAACGCAAATTACGATTGCTAGATCTACCACGTAAAGAAGCATTAATAATAGAAAATGAAACGCAAGAACAACGCAAATTACGATTACTAGATCTACGACGTAGATAAGCATTAATAATAGAAATGAGACGCAAGAACAACGCAAATTACGATTACTATATCTACGACGTAGATAAGCATTAATAATAGAAAATGAGACGCAAGAATAACGCAAATTACGATTGCTAGATATACGACGTAAAAAAGCATTAATAATAGAAAATGAGACGCAAGAACAACGCAAATTACGATTGCTAGATCTACGACGTAAAGAAGCATTAATAATAGAAAATGAAACGCAAGAACAACGCAATTACGATTACTATATCTACGACGTAGATAAGCATTAATAATAGAAAATGAGACGCAAGAATAACGCAAATTACGATTGCTAGATCTACGACGTAAAAAAGCATTAATAATAGAAAATGAGACGCAAGAACAACGCAAATTACGATTGCTAGATCTACGACGTAAAGAAGCATTAATAATAGAAAATGAGACGCAAAAACAACGCAAATTACGATTGCTAGATCTACCACGTAAAGAAGCATTAATAATAGAAAATGAAACGCAAGAACAACGCAAATTACGATTACTAGATCTACGACGTAGATAAGCATTAATAATAGAAATGAGACGCAAGAACAACGCAAATTACGATTACTATATCTACGACGTAGATAAGCATTAATAATAGAAAATGAGACGCAAGAATAACGCAAATTACGATTGCTAGATCTACGACGTAAAAAAGCATTAATAATAGAAAATGAGACGCAAGAACAACGCAAATTACGATTGCTAGATCTACGACGTAAAGAAGCATTAATAATAGAAAATGAAACGCAAGAACAACGCAATTACGATTACTAGATCTACGACGTAGAGAAGCATTAATAATAGAAAATGAAACGCAAGAACAACGCAATTACGATTGCTAGATCTACGACGTAGAGAAGCATTAATAATAGAAAATGAGACGCAAAAACAACGCAAATTACGATTGCTAGATCTACCACGTAAAGAAGCATTAATAATAGAAAATGAAACGCAAGAACAACGCAAATTACGATTACTAGATCTACGACGTAGATAAGCATTAATAATAAAAAATGAGACGCAAGAACAACGCAATTACGATTACTAGATCTACGACGTAGAGAAGCATTAATAATAGAAAATGAGAAGCAAAAACAACGCAAATTACGATTGCTAGATCTACCACGTAAAGAAGCATTAATAATAGAAAATGAAACGCAAGAACAACGCAAATTACGATTACTAGATCTACGACGTAGAGAAGCATTAATAATAGAAAATGAGACGCAAGAACAACGCAATTACGATTGCTAGATCTACGACGTAGAGAAGCATTAATAATAGAAAATGAGACGCAAAAACAACGCAAATTACGATTGCTAGATCTACCACGTAAAGAAGCATTAATAATAGAAAATGAAACGCAAGAACAACGCAAATTACGATTACTAGATCTACGACGTAGAGAAGCATTAATAATAGAAAATGAGACGCAAGAACAACGCAATTACGATTACTAGATCTACGACGTAGAGAAGCATTAATAATAGAAAATGAGACACAAAAACAACGCAAATTACGATTACTAGATCTACCACGTAAAGAAGCATTAATAATAGAAAATGAAACCCAAGAACAACGCAAATTACGATTACTAGATCTACGACGTAGATAACCATTAATAATTGAAAATGAGACGCAAGAACAACGCAAATTACGATTGCTTGATCTACGACGTAGAGAAGCATTAATAATAAAAAATGAGACGCAAGAACAACGCAAATTACGATTACTAGATCTACGACGTAGAGAAGCATTAATAATAGAAAATGAGACGCAAGAACAACGCAAATTACGATTGCTAGATCTACGACGTAAAGAAGCATTAATAATAGAAAATGAAACGCAAGAACAACGCAAATTACGATTGCTAGATCTACGACGTAGAGAAGCATTAATAATAGAAAATGAGACGCAAGAACAACGCAATTACGATTACTAGATCTACGACGTAGAGAAGCATTAATAATAGAAAATGAGACGTAAGAACAACGCAAATTACGATTGCTAGATCTACGACGTAGAGAAGCATTAATAATAGAAAATGAGACGTAAGAACAACGCAAATTAGGATTGCTAGATCTACGACGTAGAGAAGCATTAATAATAGAAAATGAGACGCAAGAACAACGCAATTACGATTACTAGATCTACGACGTAGAGAAGCATTAATAATAGAAAATGAGACGTAAGAACAACCCAAATTACGATTGCATAGATCTACGACGTAGATAAGCATTATTAATAGAAAATGAGACGCAAGTTCAACGCAAATTACGATTGCTAGATCTACGACGTAGAGAAGCATTAATAATAGAAAATGAGACGTAAGAACAACGCAAATTACGATTGCTAGATCTATGACGTAAAGAAGCAATAAAAATAGAAAATGAAACGCAAGAACAACGCAAATTACGATTGCTAGATCTACGACGTAAAGAAGCATTAATAATAGAAAATGAGACGCAAGAACAACGCAAATTACGATTGCTAGATCTATGACGTAAAGAAGCATTAAAAATAGAAAATGAAACGCAAGAACAACGCAAATTACGATTGCTAGATCTACGACGTAAAGAAGCATTAATAATAGAAAATGAGACGCAAGAACAACGCAAATTGCGATTGCTAGATCTACGACGTAAAGAAGCATTAATAATAGAAAATGAAACGCAAGAACAACGCAAATTACGATTACTAGATCTACGACGTAGATAAGCATTAATAATAGAAAATGAGACGCAAGAACAACGTAATTACGATTACTAGATCTACGACGTAGAGAAGCATTATTAATAGAAAATGAAACGCAAGAACAACGCAAATTACGATTACTAGATCTACGACGTAGATAAGCATTAATAATAGAAAATTAGACGCAAGAATAACGCAAATTACGATTGCTAGATCTACGACGTAAAAAAGCATTAATAATAGAAAATGAGACGCAAGAACAACGCAAATTACGATTGCTAGATCTACGACGTAAAGAAGCATTAATAATAGAAAATGAGACGCAAGAACAACGCAATTACGATTACTAGATCTACGACGTAGATAAGCATTAATAATAGAAAATGAGACGCAAGAACAACGCAAATTGCGATTGCTAGATCTACGACGTAAAGAAGCATTAATAATAGAAAATGAAACGCAAGAACAACGCAAATTACGATTACTAGATCTACGACGTAGATAAGCATTAATAATAGAAAATGAAACGCAAGAACAACGCAAATTACGATTACTAGATCTACGACGTAGATAAGCATTAATAATAGAAAATGAGACGCAAGAATAACGCAAATTACGATTGCTAGATCTACGACGTAAAAAAGCATTAATAATAGAAAATGAGACGCAAGAACAACGCAAATTACGATTACTAGATCTACGACGTAGATAAGCATTAATAATAGAACATGAGACGCAAGAACAACGCAATTACGATTGCTAGATCTACGACGTAAAGAAGCATTAATAATAGAAAATGAGACGCAAGAACAACGCAATTACGATTACTAGATCTACGACGTAAAGAAGCATTAATAATAGAAAATGACACGCAAGAACAACGCAAATTACGATTGCTAGATCTACGACGTAAAGAAGCATTAATAATAGAAAATGAGACGCAAAAACAACGCAAATTACGATTGCTAGAACTACCACGTAAAGAAGCATTAATAATAGAAAATGAAACGCAAGAACAACGCAAATTACGATTACTAGATCTACGACGTAGATAAGCATTAATAATAGAAATGAGACGCAAGAACAACGCAAATTACGATTACTATATCTACGACGTAGATAAGCATTAATAATAGAAAATGAGACGCAAGAATAACGCAAATTACGATTGCTAGATCTACGACGTAAAAAAGCATTAATAATAGAAAATGAGACGCAAGAACAACGCAAATTACGATTGCTAGATCTACGACGTAAAGAAGCATTAATAACAGAAAATGAAACGCAAGAACAACGCAATTACGATTACTATATCTACGACGTAGATAAGCATTAATAATAGAAAATGAGACGCAAGAATAACGCAAATTACGATTGCTAGATCTACGACGTAAAAAAGCATTAATAATAGAAAATGAGACGCAAGAACAACGCAAATTACGATTGCTAGATCTACGACGTAAAGAAGCATTAATAATAGAAAATGAGACGCAAAAACAACGCAAATTACGATTGCTAGATCTACCACGTAAAGAAGCATTAATAATAGAAAATGAAACGCAAGAACAACGCAAATTACGATTACTAGATCTACGACGTAGATAAGCATTAATAATAGAAATGAGACGCAAGAACAGCGCAAATTACGATTACTATATCTACGACGTAGATAAGCATTAATAATAGAAAATGAGACGCAAGAATAACGCAAATTACGATTGCTAGATCTACGACGTAAAAAAGCAATAATAATAGAAAATGGGACGCAAGAACAACGCAAATTACGATTGCTAGATCTACGACGTAAAGAAGCATTAATAATAGAAAATGAAACGCAAGAACAACGCAATTACGATTACTAGATCTACGACGTAGAGAAGCATTAATAATAGAAAATGAAACGCAAGAACAACGCAATTACGATTGCTAGATCTACGACGTAGAGAAGCATTAATAATAGAAAATGAGACGCAAAAACAACGCAAATTACGATTGCTAGATCTACCACGTAAAGAAGCATTAATAATAGAAAATGAAACGCAAGAACAACGCAAATTACGATTACTAGATCTACGACGTAGATAAGCATTAATAATAAAAAATGAGACGCAAGAACAACGCAATTACGATTACTAGATCTACGACGTAGAGAAGCATTAATAATAGAAAATGAGAAGCAAAAACAACGCAAATTACGATTGCTAGATCTACCACGTAAAGAAGCATTAATAATAGAAAATGAAACGCAAGAACAACGCAAATTACGATTCCTTGATCTACGACGTAGAGAAGCATTAATAATAAAAAATGAGACGCAAGAACAACGCAAATTACGATTACTAGATCTACGACGTAAAGAAGCATTAATAATAGAAAATGTGACGCAAGAACAACGCAAATTACGATTACTAGATCTACGACGTAAAGAAGCATTAATAATAGAAAATGAAACGCAAGAACAACGCAAATTACGATTACTAGATCTACGACGTAGATAAGCATTAATAATAGAAAATGAGACGCAAGAACAACGCAAATTACGATTGCTAGATCTACGACGTAGAGAAGCATTAATAATAGAAAATGAGACGCAAGAACAACGCAAATTACGATTACTAGATCTACGATGTAAAGAAGCATTAATAATAGAAAATGAAACGCAAGAACAACGCAAATTACGATTACTAGATCTACGACGTAGAGAAGCATTAATAATAGAAAATGAAACGCAAGAACAACGCAAATTACGATTACTAGATCTACGACGTAAAGAAGCATTAATAATAGAAAATGAGACGCAAGAACAACGCAAATTACGATTGCTAGATCTACGACGTAAAGAAGCATTAATAATAGAAAATGAGACGCAAGAACAACGCAATTACGATTGCTAGATCTACGACGTAGAGAAGCATTAATAATAGAAAATGAAACGCAAGAACAACGCAATTACGATTGCTAGATCTACGACGTAGAGAAGCATTAATAATAGAAAATGAAACGCAAGAACAACGCAAATTACGATTACTAGATCTACGACGTAGAGAAGCATTAATAATAGAAAATGAGACGCAAGAACAACGCAATTACGATTGCTAGATCTACGACGTAGAGAAGCATTAATAATAGAAAATGAGACGCAAAAACAACGCAAATTACGATTGCTAGATCTACCACGTAAAGAAGCATTAATAATAGAAAATGAAACGCAAGAACAACGCAAATTACGATTACTAGATCTACGACGTAGAGAAGCATTAATAATAGAAAATGAGACACAAGAACAACGTAATTACGATTACTAGATCTACGACGTAGAGAAGCATTATTACTAGAAAATGAAACGCAAGAACAACGCAAATTACGATTACTAGATCTACGACGTAGATAAGCATTAATAATAGAAAATTAGACGCAAGAATAACGCAAATTACGATTGCTAGATCTACGACGTAAAAAAGCATTAATAATAGAAAATGAGACGCAAGAACAACGCAAATTACGATTGCTAGATCTACGACGTAAAGAAGCAATAATAATAGAAAATGAGACGCAAGAACAACGCAATTACGATTACTAGATCTACGACGTAGATAAGCATTAATAATAGAAAAAGAGACGCAAGAACAACGCAAATTGCGATTGCTAGATCTACGACGTAAAGAAGCATTATTAATAGAAAATGAAACGCAAGAACAACGCAAATTACGATTGCTAGATCTACGACGTAAAAAAGCATTAATAATAGAAAATGAGACGCAAGAACAACGCAAATTACGATTACTAGATCTACGACGTAGATAAGCATTAATAATAGAACATGAGACGCAAGAACAACGCAATTACGATTGCTAGATCTACGACGTAAAGAAGCATTAATAATAGAAAATGAGACGCAAGAACAACGCAATTACGATTACTAGATCTACGACGTAAAGAAGCATTAATAATAGAAAATGACACGCAAGAACAACGCAAATTACGATTGCTAGATCTACGACGTAAAGAAGCATTAATAATAGAAAATGAGACGCAAAAACAACGCAAATTACGATTGCTAGATCTACCACGTAAAGAAGCATTAATAATAGAAAATGAAACGCAAGAACAACGCAAATTACGATTACTAGATCTACGACGTAGATAAGCATTAATAATAGAAATGAGACGCAAGAACAACGCAAATTACGATTACTATATCTACGACGTAGATAAGCATTAATAATAGAAAATGAGACGCAAGAATAACGCAAATTACGATTGCTAGATCTACGACGTAAAAAAGCATTAATAATAGAAAATGAGACGCAAGAACAACGCAAATTACGATTGCTAGATCTACGACGTAAAGAAGCATTAATAATAGAAAATGAAACGCAAGAACAACGCAATTACGATTACTATATCTACGACGTAGATAAGCATTAATAATAGAAAATGAGACGCAAGAATAACGCAAATTACGATTGCTAGATCTACGACGTAAAAAAGCATTAATAATAGAAAATGAGACGCAAGAACAACGCAAATTACGATTGCTAGATCTACGACGTAAAGAAGCATTAATAATAGAAAATGAGACGCAAAAACAACGCAAATTACGATTGCTAGATCTACCACGTAAAGAAGCATTAATAATAGAAAATGAAACGCAAGAACAACGCAAATTACGATTACTAGATCTACGACGTAGATAAGCATTAATAATAGAAATGAGACGCAAGAACAACGCAAATTACGATTACTATATCTACGACGTAGATAAGCATTAATAATAGAAAATGAAACGCAAGAATAACGCAAATTACGATTGCTAGATCTACGACGTAAAAAAGCATTAATAATAGAAAATGAGACGCAAGAACAACGCAAATTACGATTGCTAGATCTACGACGTAAAGAAGCATTAATAATAGAAAATGAAACGCAAGAACAACGCAATTACGATTACTAGATCTACGACGTAGAGAAGCATTAATAATAGAAAATGAAACGCAAGAACAACGCAATTACGATTGCTAGATCTACGACGTAGAGAAGCATTAATAATAGAAAATGAGACGCAAAAACAACGCAAATTACGATTGCTAGATCTACCACGTAAAGAAGCATTAATAATAGAAAATGAAACGCAAGAACAACGCAAATTACGATTACTAGATCTACGACGTAGATAAGCATTAATAATAAAAAATGAGACGCAAGAACAACGCAATTACGATTACTAGATCTACGACGTAGAGAAGCATTAATAATAGAAAATGAGAAGCAAAAACAACGCAAATTACGATTGCTAGATCTACCACGTAAAGAAGCATTAATAATAGAAAATGAAACGCAAGAACAACGCAAATTACGATTACTAGATCTACGACGTAGAGAAGCATTAATAATAGAAAATGAGACGCAAGAACAACGCAATTACGATTGCTAGATCTACGACGTAGAGAAGCATTAATAATAGAAAATGAGACGCAAAAACAACGCAAATTACGATTGCTAGATCTACCACGTAAAGAAGCATTAATAATAGAAAATGAAACGCAAGAACAACGCAAATTACGATTACTAGATCTACGACGTAGAGAAGCATTAATAATAGAAAATGAGACGCAAGAACAACGCAATTACGATTACTAGATCTACGACGTAGAGAAGCATTAATAATAGAAAATGAGACGCAAAAACAACGCAAATTACGATTACTAGATCTACCACGTAAAGAAGCATTAATAATAGAAAATGAAACCCAAGAACAACGCAAATTACGATTACTAGATCTACGACGTAGATAACCATTAATAATTGAAAATGAGACGCAAGAACAACGCAAATTACGATTCCTTGATCTACGACGTAGAGAAGCATTAATAATAAAAAATGAGACGCAAGAACAACGCAAATTACGATTACTAGATCTACGACGTAAAGAAGCATTAATAATAGAAAATGTGACGCAAGAACAACGCAAATTACGATTACTAGATCTACGACGTAAAGAAGCATTAATAATAGAAAATGAAACGCAAGAACAACGCAAATTACGATTACTAGATCTACGACGTAGATAAGCATTAATAATAGAAAATGAGACGCAAGAACAACGCAAATTACGATTGCTAGATCTACGACGTAGAGAAGCATTAATAATAGAAAATGAGACGCAAGAACAACGCAAATTACGATTACTAGATCTACGATGTAAAGAAGCATTAATAATAGAAAATGAAACGCAAGAACAACGCAAATTACGATTACTAGATCTACGACGTAGAGAAGCATTAATAATAGAAAATGAAACGCAAGAACAACGCAAATTACGATTACTAGATCTACGACGTAAAGAAGCATTAATAATAGAAAATGAGACGCAAGAACAACGCAAATTACGATTGCTAGATCTACGACGTAAAGAAGCATTAATAATAGAAAATGAGACGCAAGAACAACGCAATTACGATTGCTAGATCTACGACGTAGAGAAGCATTAATAATAGAAAATGAAACGCAAGAACAACGCAATTACGATTGCTAGATCTACGACGTAGAGAAGCATTAATAATAGAAAATGAAACGCAAGAACAACGCAAATTACGATTACTAGATCTACGACGTAGAGAAGCATTAATAATAGAAAATGAGACGCAAGAACAACGCAATTACGATTGCTAGATCTACGACGTAGAGAAGCATTAATAATAGAAAATGAGACGCAAAAACAACGCAAATTACGATTGCTAGATCTACCACGTAAAGAAGCATTAATAATAGAAAATGAAACGCAAGAACAACGCAAATTACGATTACTAGATCTACGACGTAGAGAAGCATTAATAATAGAAAATGAGACACAAGAACAACGTAATTACGATTACTAGATCTACGACGTAGAGAAGCATTATTACTAGAAAATGAAACGCAAGAACAACGCAAATTACGATTACTAGATCTACGACGTAGATAAGCATTAATAATAGAAAATTAGACGCAAGAATAACGCAAATTACGATTGCTAGATCTACGACGTAAAAAAGCATTAATAATAGAAAATGAGACGCAAGAACAACGCAAATTACGATTGCTAGATCTACGACGTAAAGAAGCAATAATAATAGAAAATGAGACGCAAGAACAACGCAATTACGATTACTAGATCTACGACGTAGATAAGCATTAATAATAGAAAAAGAGACGCAAGAACAACGCAAATTGCGATTGCTAGATCTACGACGTAAAGAAGCATTATTAATAGAAAATGAAACGCAAGAACAACGCAAATTACGATTACTAGATCTACGACGTAGATAAGCATTAATAATAGAAAATGAGACGCAAGAACAACGCAAATTACGATTACTAGATCTACGACGTAGATAAGCATTAATAATAGAAAATGAGACGCAAGAACAACGCAATTACGATTGCTAGATCTACGACGTAAAGAAGCATTAATAATAGAAAATGAGACACAAGAACAACGTAATTTCGATTACTAGATCTACGACGTAGATAAGCATTAATAATAGAAAATGAGACGCAAGAACAACGCAAATTACGATTACTATATCTACGACGTAGATAAGCATTAATAATAGAAAATGAGACGCAAGAATAACGCAAATTACGATTGCTAGATCTACGACGTAAAAAAGCATTAATAATAGAAAATGAGACGCAAGAACAACGCAAATTACGATTGCTAGATCTACGACGTAAAGAAGCATTAATAATAGAAAATGAAACGCAAGAACAACGCAATTACGATTATTAGATCTACGACGTAGAGAAGCATTAATAATAGAAAATGAGACGCAAGAACAACGCAATTACGATTGCTTGATCTACGACGTAGAGAAGCATTAATAATAGAAAATGAGACGCAAAAACAACGCAAATTACGATTGCTAGATCTACCACGTAAAGAAGCATTAATAATAGAAAATGAAACGCAAGAACAACGCAAATTACGATTACTAGATCTACGACGTAGATAAGCATTAATAATAAAAAATGAGACGCAAGAACAACGCAATTACGATTACTAGATCTACGACCTAGAGAAGCATTAATAATAGAAAATGAGACGCAAAAACAACGCAAATTACGATTGCTAGATCTACCACGTAAAGAAGCATTAATAATAGAAAATGAAACGCAAGAACAACGCAAATTACGATTACTAGATCTACGACGTAGAGAAGCATTAATAATAGAAAATGAGACGCAAGAACAACGCAATTACGATTACTAGATCTACGACGTAGATAACCATTAATAATAGAAAATGAGACGCAAGAACAACGCAAATTACGATTGCTAGATCTACGACGTAGAGATGCATTAATAATAAAAAATGAGACGCAAGAACAACGCAAATTACGATTACTAGATCTACGACGTAAAGAAGCATTAATAATAGAAAATGAAACGCAAGAACAACGCAAATTACGATTACTAGATCTACGACGTAAAGAAGCATTAATAATAGAAAATGAAACGCAAGAACAACGCAAATTACGATTACTAGATCTACGACGTAGATAAGCATTAATAATAGAAAATGAGACGCAAGAACAACGCAAATTACGATTGCTAGATCTACGACGTAGAGAAGCATTAATAATAGAAAATGAGACGCAAGAACAACGCAAATTACGATTACTAGATCTACGACGTAGATAAGCATTAATAATAGAAAATGAAACGCAAGAACAACGCAAATTACGATTACTAGATCTACGACGTAGAGAAGCATTAATAATAGAAAATGAGACGCAAGAACAACGCAATTACGATTGCTAGATCTACGACGTAGAGAAGCATTAATAATAGAAAATGAGACGCAAGAACAACGCAATTACGATTGCTAGATCTACGACGTAGAGAAGCATTAATAATAGAAAATGAAACGCAAGAACAACGCAAATTACGATTACTAGATCTACGACGTAGAGAAGCATTAATAATAGAAAATGAGACGCAAGAACAACGCAATTACGATTGCTAGATCTACGACGTAGAGAAGCATTAATAATAGAAAATGAGACGCAAAAACAACGCAAATTACGATTGCTAGATCTACCACGTAAAGAAGCATTAATAATAGAAAATGAAACGCAAGAACAACGCAAATTACGATTACTAGATCTACGACGTAGAGAAGCATTAATAATAGAAAATGAGACGCAAGAACAACGCAATTACGATTGCTAGATCTACGACGTAGAGAAGCATTAATAATAGAAAATGAGACGCAAGAACAACGCAATTACGATTACTAGATCTACGACGTAGAGAAGCATTAATAATAGAAAATGAGACGCAAGAACAACGCAAATTACGATTACTAGATCTACCACGTAAAGAAGCATTAATAATAGAAAATGAAACGCAAGAACAACGCAAATTACGATTACTAGATCTACGACGTAGAGAAGCATTAATAATAGAAAATGAGACGCAAGAACAACGCAATTACGATTGCTAGATCTACGACGTAGAGAAGCATTAATAATAGAAAATGAGACGCAAGAACAACGCAAATTACGATTACTAGATCTACCACGTAAAGAAGCATTAATAATAGAAAATGAAACGCAAGAACAACGCAAATTACGATTATTAGATCTACGACGTACTGAAGCATTAATAATAGAAAATGAGACGCAAGAACAACGCAATTACGATTGCTAGATCTACGACGTAGAGAAGCATTAATAATAGAAAATGAAACGCAAGAACAACGCAAATTACGATTACTAGATCTACGACGTAGAGAAGCATTAATAATAGAAAATGAGACGCAAGAACAACGCAATTACGATTACTAGATCTACGACGTAGAGAAGCATTAATAATAGAAAATGAGACGCAAAAACAACGCAAATTACGATTACTAGATCTACCACGTAAAGAAGCATTAATAATAGAAAATGAAACGCAAGAACAACGCAAATTACGATTACTAGATCTACGACGTAGATAACCATTAATAATAGAAAATGAGACGCAAGAACAACGCAAATTACGATTGCTAGATCTACGACGTAGAGAAGCATTAATAATAAAAAATGAGACGCAAGAACAACGCAAATTACGATTACTAGATCTACGACGTAAAGAAGCATTAATAATAGAAAATGAGACGCAAGAACAACGCAAATTACGATTACTAGATCTACGACGTAAAGAAGCATTAATAATAGAAAATGAAACGCAAGAACAACGCAAATTACGATTACTAGATCTACGACGTAGATAAGCATTAATAATAGAAAATGAGACGCAAGAACAAATCAAATTACGATTGCTAGATCTACGACGTAGAGAAGCATTAATAATAGAAAATGAGACGCAAGAACAACGCAAATTACGATTACTAGATCTACGACGTAAAGAAGCATTAATAATAGAAAATGAGACGCAAGAACAACGCAAATTACGATTACTAGATCTACGACGTAAAGAAGCATTAATAATAGAAAATGAAACGCAAGAACAACACAAATTACGATTACTAGATCTACGACGTAGATAAGCATTAATAATAGAAAATTAGACGCAAGAATAACGCAAATTACGATTGCTAGATCTACGACGTAAAGAAGCATTAATAATAGAAAATGAGACGCAAGAACAACACAAATTACGATTACTAGAACTACGACGTAGATAAGCATTAATAATAGAAAATTAGACGCAAGAATAACGCAAATTACGATTGCTAGATTTACGACGTAAAGAAGCATTAATAATAGAAAATGAAACGCAAGAACAACACAAATTACGATTACTAGATCTACGACGTAAAGAAGCATTAATAATAGAAAATGAAACGCAAGAACAACGCAAATTACGATTGCTAGATCTACGACGTAAAGAAGCATTAATAATAGAAAATGAGACGCAAGAACAACGCAAATTACGATTGCTAGATCTACGACCTAAAGAAGCATTAATAATAGAAAATGAAACGCAAGAACAACACAAATTACGATTACTAGATCTACGACGTAGATAAGCATTAATAATAGAAAATTAGACGCAAGAATAACGCAAATTACGATTGCTAGATCTACGACGTAAAGAAGCATTAATAATAGAAAATGAGACGCAAGAACAACGCAAATTACGATTACTAGATCTACGACGTAAAGAAGCATTAATAATAGAAAATGAAACGCAAGTACAACACAAATTACGATTACTAGATCTACGACGTAGAGAAGCATTAATAATAGAAAATGAAACTCAAGAACAACGCAAATTACGATTACTAGATCTACGACGTAGATAAGCATTAAAAATATAAAATTAGACGCAAGAATAACGCAAATTAAGATTGCTAGATCTACGACGTAAAAAAGCATTAATAATAGAAAATGAGATGCAAGAACAACGCAAATTACGATTGCTAGATCTACGACGTAAAGAAGCATTAATAATAGAAAATGAAACGCAAGAACAACGCAATTACGATTACTAGATCTACGACGTAGAGAAGCATTAATAATAGAAAATGAGACGCAAGAACAACGCAAATTACGATTGCTAGATCTACGACGTAAAGAAGCATTAATAATAGAAAATGAAACGCAAGAGCAACGCAAATTACGATTGCTAGATCTACGACGTAAAGAAGCATTAATAATAGAAAATGAGACGCAAAAACAACGCAAACTACGATTGCTAGATCTACGACGTAGATAAGTATTAATAATAGAAAATGAGACGCAAGAACAACGCAAATTACGATTGCTAGATCTACGACGTAAAGAAGCATTAATAATAGAAAATGAGACGCAAGAACAACGCAAACTACGATTGCTAGATCTACGACGTAGATAAGCATTAATAATAGAAAATGAGACGCAAGAACAACACAAATTACGGTTGCTAGATCTACGACGTAGATAAACATTAATAATAGAAAATGAGACGCAAGAATAACGCAAATTACGATTGCTAGATCTACGACGTAAAAAAGCATTAATAATAGAAAATGAGATGCAAGAACAACGCAAATTACGATTGCTAGATCTACGACGTAAAGAAGCATTAATAATAGAAAATGAAACGCAAGAACAACGCAATTACGATTACTAGATATACGACGTAGAGGAGCATTAATAATAGAAAATGAGACGCAAGAACAACGCAAATTACGATTGCTAGATCTACGACGTAAAGAAGCATTAATAATAGAAAATGAGACGCAAGAACAACGCAAATTACGATTGCTAGATCTACGACGTAAAGAAGCATTAATAATAGAAAATGAAACGCAAGAACAACGCAAATTACGATTACTAGATCTACGACGTAGAGAAGCATTAATAATAGAAAATGAGACGCAAGAACAACGCAAATTACGATTGCTAGATCTACGACGTAAAGAAGCATTAATAATAGAAAATGAAACGCAAGAACAACGCAAATTACGATTACTAGATCTACGACGTAGATAAGCATTAATAATAGAAAATGAGATGCAAGAACAACGTAATTACGATTACTAGATCTACGACGTAGAGAAGCATTAATAATAGAAAATGAAACGCAAGAACAACGCAAATTACGATTACTAGATCTACGACGTAGTTAAGCATTAATAATAGAAAATGAGACGCAAGAATAACGCAAATTACGATTGCTAGGTCTACGACGTAAAGAAGCATTAATAATAGAAAATGAGACGCAAGAACAACGCAAATTACGATTGCTAGATCTACGACGTAGAGAAGCATTAATAATAGAAAATGAGACGCAAGAACAACGCAAATTACGATTGCTAGATCTACGACGTAAAGAAGCATTAATAATAGAAAATGAAACGCAAGAACAACGCAAATTACGATTACTAGATCTACGACGTAGATAAGCATTAATAATAGAAAATAAGACGCAAGAACAACGCAATTACGATTACTAGATCTACGACGTAGAGAAGCATTAATAATAAAAAATGAGACGCAAGAACAACACAAATTACGATTGCTAGATCTACGACGTAAAGAAGCATTAATAATAGAAAATGAAACGCAAGAACAACGCAAATTACGATTACTAGATCTACGACGTAGAGAAGCATTAATAATAGAAAATGAGACGCAAGAACAACGCAATTACGTTTACTAGATCTACGACGTAGAGAAGCATTAATAATAGAAAATGAGACGCAAGTACAACGCAATTACGATTGCTAGATCTACGACGTAGAGAAGCATTAATAATAGAAAATGAGACGCAAGAACAACGCAATTACGATTGCTAGATCTACGACGTAGAGAAGCATTAATAATAGAAAATGAGACGCAAGAACAACGCAATTACGATTACTAGATCTACGACGTAGATAAGCATTAATAATAGAAAATGAGACGCAAGAACAACGCAATTACGATTACTAGATCTACGACGTAGAGAAGCATTAATAATAGAAAATGAGACGCAAGAACAACGCAATTACGATTACTAGATCTACGACGTAGATAAGCATTAATAATAGAAAATGAGACGCAAGAACAACGCAATTACGATTACTAGATCTACGACGTAGACAAGCATTAATAATAGAAAATGAGACGCAAGAACAACGCAATTACGATTACTAGATCTACGACGTAGATAAGCATTAATAATAGAAAATGAGACGCAAGAACAACGCAAATTACGATTGCTAGATCTACGACGTAGATAAGCATTAATAATAGAAAATGAGACGCAAGAACAACGCAATTACGATTACTAGATCTACGACGTAAAGAAGCATTAATAATAGAAAATGAGACGCAAGAACAACGCAAATTACGATTGCTAGATCTACGACGTAGAGAAGCATTAATAATAGAAAATGAGACGCAAGAACAACGCAAATTACGATTACTAGATCTACGACGTAAAGAAGCATTAATAATAGAAAATGAAACGCAAGAACAACGCAAATTACGATTGCTAGATCTACGACGTAAATAAGCATTAATAATAGAAAATGAGACGCAAGAACAACGCAATTACGATTACTAGATCTACGACGTAAAGAAGCATTAATAATAGAAAATGAAACGCAAGAACAACGCAAATTACGATTGCTAGATCTACGACGTAGATAAGCATTAATAATAGAAAATGAGACGCAAGAACAACGCAATTACGATTACTAGATCTACGACGTAATGAAGCATTAATAATAGAAAATGAAACGCAAGAACAACGCAAATACAATTGCTAGATCTACGACGTAGATAAGCATTATTAATAGAAAATCAGACGCAAGAACAACGCAAATTACGATTGCTAGATCTACGACGTAGATAAGCATTAATAATAGAAAATGAGACGCAAGAACAACGCAAATTACGATTGCTAGATCTACGACGTAGATAAGCATTAATAATAGAAAATGAGACGCAAGAACAACGCAATTACGATTACTAGATCTACGACGTAAAGAAGCATTAATAATAGAAAATGAAACGCAAGAACAACGCAAATTACGATTGCTAGATCTACGACGTAGATAAGCATTAATAATAGAAAATGAGACGCAAGAACAACGCAATTACGATTACTAGATCTACGACGTAAAGAAGCATTAATAATAGAAAATGAGACGCAAGAACAACGCAATTACGATTACTAGATCTACGACGTAAAGAAGCATTAATAATAGAAAATGAAACGCAAGAACAACGCAAATTACGATTGCTAGATCTACGACGTAGATAAGCATTAATAATAGAAAATGAGACGCAAGAACAACGCAATTACGATTACTAGATCTACGACGTAAAGAAGCATTAATAATAGAAAATGAAACGCAAGAATAACGCAAATTACGATTGCTAGATCTACGACGTAGATAAGCATTAATAATAGAAAATGAGACGCAAGAACAACGCAATTACGATTACTAGATCTACGACGTAAAGAAGCATTAATAATAGAAAATGAAACGCAAGAACAACGCAAATTACGATTGCTAGATCTACGACGTAGATAAGCATTAATAATAGAAAATGAGACGCAAGAACAACGCAATTACGATTACTAGATCTACGACGTAAAGAAGCATTAATAATAGAAAATGAAACGCAAGAACAACGCAAATTACGATTGCTAGATCTACGACGTAGATAAGCATTAATAATAGAAAATGAGACGCAAGAACAACGCAATTACGATTACTAGATCTACGACGTAAAGAAGCATTAATAATAGAAAATGAAACGCAAGAACAACGCAAATTACGATTGCTAGATCTACGACGTAGATAAGCATTAATAATAGAAAATGAGACGCAAGAACAACGCAATTACGATTACTAGATCTACGACGTAGAGAAGCATTAATATTAGAAAATGAGACGCAAGAACAACGCAATTACGATTACTAGATCTACGACGTAGAGAAGCATTAATAATAGAAAATGAGACGCAAGAACAACGCAATTACGATTACTAGATCTACGACGGAGAGAATCATTAATAATAGAAAATGAGACGTAAGAACAACGCAAATTACGATTACTAGATCTACGACGTAGATAAGCATTAATAATAGAAAATGAGACGCAAGAACAACGCAATTGCGATTACTAGATCTACGACGTAGAGAAGCATTAATAATAGAAAATGAGACGCAAGAACAACGCAAATTACGATTGCTAGATCTACGACGTAGAGAAGCATTAATAATAGAAAATGAGACGCAAGAACAACGCAATTACGATTACTAGATCTACGACGTAGAGAAGCATTAATAATAGAAAATGAGACGCAAGAACAACGCAATTACGATTACTAGATCTACGACGTAAAGAAGCATTAATATTAGAAAATGAGACGCAAGAACAACGCAATTACGATTGCTAGATCTACGACGTAGAGAAGCATTAATAATAGAAAATGAAACGCAAGAACAACGCAATTACGATTGCTAGATCTACGACGTAGAGAAGCATTAATAATAGAAAATGAGACGCAAGAATAACGCAAATTACGATTACTAGATCTACGACGTAGAGAAGCATTAATAATAGAAAATGAAACGCAAGAACAACGCAATTACGATTGCTAGATCTACGACGTATAGAAGCATTAATAATAGAAAATGAGACGCAAGAACAACGCAATTACGATTGCTAGATCTACGACGTAGAGAAGCATTAATAATAGAAAATGAGACGCAAGAATAACGCAAATTACGATTGCTAGATCTACGACGTAAAGAAGCATTAATAATAGAAAATGAAACGCAAGAACAACGCAATTACGATTACTAGATCTACGACGTAGAGAAGCATTAATAATAGAAAATGAAACGCAAGAACAACGCAATTACGATTACTAGATCTACGACGTAGAGAAGCATTAATAATAGAAAATGAAACGCAAGAACTACGCAATTACGATTACTAGATCTACGACGTAGAGAAGCATTAATAATAGAAAATGAAACGCAAGAACAACGCAATTACGATTGCTAGATCTACGACGTAGAGAAGCATTAATAATAGAAAATGAAACGCAAGAACAACGCAATTACGATTACTAGATCTACGACGTAGAGAAGCATTAATAATAGAAAATGAAACGCAAGAACAACGCAATTACGATTACTAGATCTACGACGTAGAGAAGCATTAATAATAGAAAATGAAACGCAAAAACAACGCAATTACGATTACTAGATCTACGACGTAGAGAAGCATTAATAATAGAAAATGAAACGCAAGAACAACGCAATTACGATTACTAGATCTACGACGTAGAGAAGCATTAATAATAGAAAATGAAACGCAAGAACAACGCAATTACGATTACTAGATCTACGACGTAGAGAAGCATTAATAATAGAAAATGAAACGCAAGAACAACGCAATTACGATTACTAGATCTACGACGTAGAGAAGCATTAATAATAGAAAATGAAACGCAAGAACAACGCAATTACGATTACTAGATCTACGACGTAGAGAAGCATTAATAATAGAAAATGAAACGCAAGAACAACGCAATTACGATTACTAGATCTACGACGTAGAGAAGCATTAATAATAGAAAATGAAACGCAAGAACAACGCAATTACGATTACTAGATCTACGACGTAGAGAAGCATTAATAATAGAAAATGAAACGCAAGAACAACGCAATTACGATTACTAGATCTACGACGTAGAGAAGCATTAATAATAGAAAATGAAACGCAAGAACAACGCAATTACGATTACTAGATCTACGACGTAGAGAAGCATTAATAATAGAAAATGAGACGCAAGTACAACGCAATTACGATTACTAGATCTACGACGTAGAGAAGCATTAATAATAGAAAATGAAACGCAAGAACAACGCAATTACGATTGCTAGATCTACGACGTAGAGAAGCATTAATAATAGAAAATGAAACGCAAGAACAACGCAATTACGATTACTAGATCTACGACGTAGAGAAGCATTAATAATAGAAAATGAAACGCAAGAACA
Organism: Prosapia bicincta; assembly: GCA_036971475.1. Lineage (NCBI taxonomy): Eukaryota > Metazoa > Arthropoda > Insecta > Hemiptera > Cercopidae > Prosapia > Prosapia bicincta. The sequence goes on along the minus strand of JBAIZL010000011.1, from coordinate 9,422,155 downwards.
ACGCAATTACGATTACTAGATCTACGACGTAGAGAAGCATTAATAATAGAAAATGAAACGCAAGAACAACGCAATTACGATTACTAGATCTACGACGTAGAGAAGCATTAATAATAGAAAATGAAACGCAAGAACAACGCAATTACGATTACTAGATCTACGACGTAGAGAAGCATTAATAATAGAAAATGAAACGCAAGAACAACGCAATTACGATTACTAGATCTACGACGTAGAGAAGCATTAATAATAGAAAATGAAACGCAAGAACAACGCAATTACGATTGCTAGATCTACGACGTAGAGAAGCATTAATAATAGAAAATGAAACGCAAGAACAACGCAATTACGATTACTAGATCTACGACGTAAAGAAGCATTAATATTAGAAAACGAGACGCAAGAACAACGCAATTACGATTACTAGATCTACGACGTAGAGAAGCATTAATAATAGAAAATGAGACGTAAGAACAACGCAAATTACGATTGCATAGATCTACGACGTAAAGAAGCATTAATAATAGAAAATGAGACGCAAGAACAACGCAATTACGATTACTAGATCTACGACGTAGAGAAGCATTAATAATAGAAAATGAGACGCAAGAACAACGCAATTACGATTACTAGATCTACGACGTAGAGAAGCATTAATAATAGAAAATGAGACGCAAGAACAACGCAATTACGATTACTAGATCTACGACGTAAAGAAGCATTAATATTAGAAAATGAGACGCAAGAACAACGCAATTACGATTACTAGATCTACGACGTAGAGAAGCATTAATAATAGAAAATGAAACGCAAGAACAACGCAATTACGATTACTAGATCTACGACGTAAAGAAGCATTAATATTAGAAAATGAGACGCAAGAACAACGCAATTACGATTACTAGATCTACGACGTAGAGAAGCATTAATAATAGAAAATGAAACGCAAGAACAACGCAATTACGATTACTAGATCTATGACGTAAAGAAGCATTAATATTAGAAAATGAGACGCAAGAACAACGCAATTACGATTACTAGATCTACGACGTAGAGAAGCATTAATAATAGAAAATGAAACGCAAGAACAACGCAAATTGCGATTACTAGATCTACGACGTAGATAAGCATTAATAATAGAAAATGAAACGCAAGAACAACGCAAATTGCGATTACTAGATCTACGACGTAGAGAAGCATTAATAATAGAAAATGAAACGCAAGAACAACGCAAATTGCGATTACTAGATCTACGACGTAGATAAGCATTAATAATAAAAAATGAAACGCAAGAACAACGCAAATTGCGATTACTAGATCTACGACGTAGAGAAGCATTAATAATAGAAAATGAAACGCAAGAACAACGCAAATTGCGATTACTAGATCTACGACGTAGATAAGCATTAATAATAAAAAATGAAACGCAAGAACAACGCAAATTACGATTACTAGATCTACGACGTAGAGAAGCATTAATAATAGAAAATGAGACGCAAGAACAACGCAATTACGATTACTAGATCTACGACGTAGAGAAGCATTAATAATAGAAAATGTAACGCAAGAACAACGCAAATTACGATTACTAGATCTACCACGTAAAGAAGCATTAATAAAAGAAAATGTAACGCAAGAACAACGCAAATTACGATTACTAGATCTACGACGTAGAGAAGCATTAATAATAGAAAATGAGACGCAAGAACAACGCAAATTACGATTGCTAGATCTACGACGTAGAGAAGCATTAATAATAGAAAATGAGACGCAAGAACAACGCAAATTACGATTACTAGATCTACGACGTAGAGAAGCATTAATAATAGAAAATGAGACGCAAGAACAACGCAAATTACGATTGCTAGATCTACGACGTAGAGAAGCATTAATAATAGAAAATGAGACGCAAGAACAACGCAAATTACGATTGCTAGATCTACGACGTAGAGAAGCATTAATAATAGAAAATGAGACGCAAGAACAACGCAAATTGCGATTGCTAGATCTACGACGTAGAGAAGCATTAATAATAGAAAATGAGACGCAAGAACAACGCAAATTGCGATTGCTAGATCTACGACGTAGAGAAGCATTAATAATAGAAAATGAGACGCAAGAACAACGCAAATTACGATTGCTAGATCTACGACGTAGAGAAGCATTAATAATAGAAAATGAGACGCAAGAACAACGCAAATTACGATTACTAGATCTACGACGTAGAGAAGCATTAATAATAGAAAATGAGACGCAAGAACAACGCAAATTGCGATTGCTAGATCTACGACGTAGAGAAGCATTAATAATAGAAAATGAGACGCAAGAACAACGCAAATTACGATTGCTAGATCTACGACGTAGAGAAGCATTAATAATAGAAAATGAGACGCAAGAACAACGCAAATTGCGATTGCTAGATCTACGACGTAGAGAAGCATTAATAATAGAAAATGAGACGCAAGAACAACGCAAATTGCGATTGCTAGATCTACGACGTAGAGAAGCATTAATAATAGAAAATGAGACGCAAGAACAACGCAAATTACGATTGCTAGATCTACGACGTAGAGAAGCATTAATAATAGAAAATGAGACGCAAGAACAACGCAAATTACGATTGCTAGATCTACGACGTAGAGAAGCATTAATAATAGAAAATGAGACGCAAGAACAACGCAAATTACGATTACTAGATCTACGACGTAGAGAAGCATTAATAATAGACAATGAGACGCAAGAACAACGCAAATTACGATTGCTAGATCTACGACGTAGAGAAGCATTAATAATAGAAAATGAGACGCAAGAACAACGCAAATTACGATTACTAGATCTACGACGTAGAGAAGCATTAATAATAGAAAATGAGACGCAAGAACAACGCAATTACGATTACTAGATCTACGACGTAGAGAAGCATTAATAATAGAAAATGAAACTAAAGAACAACGCGAAGCTCGCAAAGAAAACAAAACGTATTCAGCATTCACAAGCCCTGAGAAGAGTAAACGAACAAATAGCTACATTCGAAAGAGCCAAAAGCACATTCTGTGACAGAACTTGCGAAATCTGTACGAAACGATGCTATCCCAATCTAATCGCAAAATGCTATTTGACTGAAACGATGAAGTATTTACAGGAGGAATTGAGAAACAAGCCGATGCTACTACTGTGTCATCGCTGTAAAGATCACATCAACGGCAATAAGGTCATTCGCCGCCCAAGGCATATTGGAACAATTTGGATCCCGGCCCTATACCAAGAGAGCTGTAAGAATTCACTCAGCTTCAAATACGCCTGCTAGCGGGAATCAAACCGTTTATAAAAATCATCAAGCATAAATAGTAACAAACAAAAACAGTGTCCCAACACTATATAATATATAAAGCGGGAAATGGAAAATATCAAGGGCCTTCTATTTTGCTATTTAATAATGTTATTCTGCCATATGTAAATATATATTTATATCAATTGTAATTATAAAATAAAAAGTAACTGAAATAAAATTTTTGTTAGTTGACCTCAATAGCAAATAACTTTAAACTTTTTTTATAAGACTTGTTTTCGTTTGTAATTTATGAAGCTGATGGTGGCCTATAATTTCTCATTCTATCCATCTCTTGTAATGCTTCACTATTGCAAGGAACCTTCCTCTTATAGTTTCATTACATCTTTAAGTAATAGGTTTCTAGCAATGGGAAAGTTGGCTCAGTGCCAAAGTGCTGGATTTAAAATCAATGCTATTAACGTCAATTATCGTTCCTTAAAGGCTAGAAAAAAATGTATTTGAACTTACGTGGATGAATAAAAGCGTATTTTATTAACGATTGAAAATTTGTACGAGATATATGTTTATCAGGAGAGTTTGAGCTAATAGAAGGAATTGCAAAATAAATAATAAAGAACGTAAATATATAATAAGTCTCTGAAAAAGTAAATATTTATTAAAACTCTAATTAATTATCGTCATACTAATATAGGCTACTCTCATTATAAACACATTTCTTTATCAAAACATTTTTCAGGAATTACCGGAACAAATTAGCCACATATTAAAGTATAGCTACAAAGTGCCCGGTTATAGTAGGTTTGCTTGCAGAAAAAAATATTTCTCGTAACGTACGCTAAACGATTGCTGAATTGAAGAATATAGTTGCTATTTGCGCGTCAAGTCACATCTGGTTGTGGAGAAGTAAGCTATTGAAGTTTTCGTCTCTCACTCTCCCCCCCCCCTCTCCCTCCCATCTCAAGGAACACCGGAGGCGTTTTCGATCCAGGGCCATGGGAGAAGAATAGCACTATAGTAATAGTTTTTTGGGGCAAGTCAAAATTTTAATAGGTATTTTGCAAAATAATAAATTCAGATTTCTTGATGTAAATTTTGATAACTAATTAATAATAATTTAAAAAATATATAGCACATTACTTTCTTTAACAGAAATGTAAGTAGTGGTAATAAAATAAAAATTATTCGTAAGTAGAAAGCTAGTTTTAACTTTCAAGATTAACATCAAAGCTACCACAAGCCAGTTAAAAGAGGAAATATTTAGTTATTTATAACATAACTTAATTAAAGAATAGAAGCCAAAGTAATAGAATAAAAATTCTTAAGGAAAATCAACACTTAATAACCAGTTCATGTAACGTATTTTATGTCCATATCAAATACATTGAGCAACCAGGATAAAATTACTGTAAAAGTGAAATTATTATGAATTTGTTTTTTCTATAAATAAGATTGCTAAAGAGTAATCATTCAGATTTATGTTTGGGCGTAAAAATATAATTTTTTTGTAAATCTTTAGGAAGTTATGTCTTCTAATACTTCTAGAAATAAACTTATGGACACAAAATAAATTTGTATAAATTATTGTCAATTTGTATTATATGTATGCCCTTTTATGTGTATAATTTTAGGTACAAAAAACCAAAATGTCGAATATCTACAAATGTTAAAGAATTTTAAATAATAGCGTAAACAATATAATTTATGAGCTTTATGCCAGCATTCTAAGACATTAGGTTTATTTCAAATTAAATAATAACTTGTCAAAATTATGAAACACAGCCAACGTTTAGTAAAATTAAGATAAATTTTATAACATGTTTTGAAGAGAAGATTTTACTTTTATATTTTTATTTCGATTTCATTAAATCAAGATAGAAAAATCAATCTGCAAAATTATTATAACTATCGTGAGGTAATCAATTAAATAAAATGTCTGAAATTTCTCCAAGCATCAGAGCAGAAGTGTAAAATTCAAATCAAGTTGGAATAAAGATTTTACAATTAGTATTCTAGTAATAGCAAATTAGTTCATTAAAAAAAATGCTAAATATATAATCAGGTATTTGTGATTGAACATTTTTGTTGGTTTTTAAATAAAGTCCAGGGATTTATCCACTAGCAGATCACGCGAAACACCACAGGTAGCAGGATCTGGCAAGTCGGATGGGATAATATTTTTACCGCGGTTGAATTGGCGCGTCTCAGCCCTACTGTAGCCATCATCAGCATGTACAACTAACGTGTAAACCACATGAATGTGGTTACGTCGCGTATGGGTGTGGAACGCGTGTTCGAGGGCAACGCTCCGATGGGGATAGTATGTTCGGCCGCGGCAGTGTGTGTGTGTGTAATTATATTTTTAACCAACAAAATGAACAAGTACCTTGTAACCGACATGTACGTCCGGTATTGATTGTAGTGAATAAATTATTCTATCGTGGTTATTGGGCTTTATTCATGTGCCTCGTTAAACTTTAAACACTTTGTTTCTTACAAATTACACTTTTGCTATTACTTGCGACCAGACATTTGCTAACTAAAAGTTGTTAATTGTTAACTTACCCTTGGAGGAAACGTTTTCGTCTTACGACTTCTTCAGCCTCGTATTTTTGCCGCTAGGAATGCACCTGTTGTGCTTCCTCGGTACCATTTTTTTGAAAGTTAGAAGTGATGTGATCGAAGTATATGTGTGATCTGTGCCGTGTTTGTTCATTTAAGATGTCATTTTTATGTGTGTTGCTATGTCTATATATTTCAAACTGTTTCAGTGTGCTTAATTTATGGCCTTTGTTGCATATGTGGAGGATGCTTATGTTATTTTCCATACTTTTGCATGAGTGTTTAGTGTCCGTGAGGTGATTTGCGAAGGTGAATTCAATAGTAGTGCGCATTGCCCTTTTGTGTTCTTTATATCTTTCGGCAAGAGATCTGCCCGTTTGTCCAATATAGAACTTATTGCAGTTGTTGCATTTTAGTTTGTATACTCCTGGGTTATTGTATGTGTTGGTATTGTTTTCTATTTCTACTTTGTTTCTATTTAAAATTTGTCACATTTACGTTGTTGTGGAACCATTTCTAGAGCTCTGTTGTAATTAAAATCACCCATCCTTGAGCAATTACTCTACCACGACTCTACAATAAACAAGGTATATTACGTAAAGAAATATGTACGCCTCGGCAGAACCTGTCCGACTTTATTTCCATTTCCCTAATGCACACTGTGGCCTGCTTTGTCTAGCGCCCAAAGAAAGCTTGCATTAGCAAATGAGACCCACATTTCAAGATATGAAAGAAGGGCTGCCATTTTTCAACATCTATTGACTACTGTTTACGAGATTACTTGTAATACTGAGTTAAAATACGGTCAAACTAAGACCCCACTTGAGCTAAAAATTTACCCTAGAGTTGATAACTACCCTTAATTGCAAGAAATTATAAAACTTTGTAGATTATACCATCTAATCGAATGTTTAAATGGGTTATTTTTAGATCCGTTGATACTGTCGAAGATGATTTATGGTGCATCAGAAAGTTTCAACTCTTATAAATCATCCCCAAGGTAGTAATTCAATTAAAAAATAATTTTGAAATCGTTTTTTGAGAAGGTAGAATGATTTAAACGTACATTCATCTTAAATTAGGGTAACTTTACCAATATATTACAATGTTACATTTTTTGAAACGATTCTACCCACATAGAAGTCTTCCCTTATGATGAGAAATATAATAATTATGGTTAAAAGTTTTCTTTTTAGATTACCTTCAATGAAGTATTAAAAATCGACATTTTATAAATTTTTAATGTTTAATATAATTTAAAATGTTTTAATATATTGCAGCCCTTACAGCCCCCCTTATTGAAAGATTTAAAAACTATAGATATTAAAATACCTTGAAAAGTTCTAATATAAGTTATATAATAAATCTGTATAATGTATCATTTAGTGTATCAACCTTTAAAAACTACTGCTAAATTAAATGTACAGTGGTAATGAGGGAACATTTAAACAATTATTTTTATATACAGTATATTCTAATCTCTTTATTGTAATAAAAATATAGAAATCTGTTTATTAGGCAATTATTATTAAGTAAATTTAATATATAAAATATCAAATCTTACGATTATCATCTTTCTCCTCCTCCACTCTTACTCGTCTATCCTCTCGTTCTCTCCTTCGCCTTCCACCTTCTCCTACTACTCTCGTTTTCTCCCCCTTCCGTCTCCACCCCCTAATCCTTAACTTTCTCGTTCTCTCCTTCGCCCACCTCTTTTCTCCTCTTCTCTCTCCTCGGCTTCCCTCTTGTTCTATCTCTCATCGTCCTCTTCCTCCACTCTCTCCTTGTCTTTCCTCTCATTTTCTCCTTCGTATTTCTAAATTCTCTCCTCGTGTTCCTTCTCATTTTCTCTTTCATCTTCCTTTTCCTCCTCCTCCACTCTCTCCTTCCTCTTCCACCTTGTACTACTACTCTCGTTATCTCCTTCGTCCCCCTCCACCTCCTCATCCTTAACTTTCTCGTTCTCTCCTTCGCCCACCTCTTGTCTCCTTTACTCTCTTCTTTGCTTCCTTCTTATTCTATCTCTCGTAGTCTTCTTCCTCCACTCTCTCCTTGTCTTCCTTGTCATTCTCGCCTCCGTCCTTCTTCATTCTCTCCTCGTGTTCCCTCTCATTTTCTCCTTCGTCTTCCTCGTGTTTCCTCTCATTCTCGTCTTCGTCCTCTCTCTCCAAACATCTCGTTCTCACCTTTCTCCTTCTCCTCCACCTATTCTCTCCTTCGTCCTCCTCCTCATTCTTAACTCTCCTCGTCTTCTCTCTCGTTTCCTTCTTCGTCTCTCTCCTTAACTTTCTTGTTCTTTCGTTCGTCCTCCACTCTCCGGTTATCTCCTTCGGTTACCTTTTGCCTCCTTTCTTATCTTCTCGTCCTTCTCCACTCTTGCCTGTCCCCTTCTACACTCTCTCCTCGTAATCCCTCTCATTTTCTCGTTTGTCTTCTTCTACCACTCTCATCTTATCTTTTTCTCCTTCGCCCTCATCCACTCTTTCCACTCATTCTCTTTTTTATCCACCTCCACTCTCATTTGTCCTCCTTCTCCTCTTCCATTCTTTTCTCCGCCGTCCTCCTCGTCTTTTCTCTCATCCTCTCCCTCTCTCGTTTCCTCCTTTGTCGCCTTCCTCTACTCTCTCGTTTTTAGCTTCACCCAACGAAGGAAGAGAGAAGTTACCAATCCAAATCCAAATACAAAACAATTCTACTTCACTTTTCTTTATCACTCAATCCTTTGGAACAGTTGCAGCGGATGTATAATGATGCATACATACACATAGTGTACATTATGTGTTTGGTTTGGCAAGAAGCTCTATTCTCTGCTCAATAATCTTCACACAAAAAACCGTGACTAGTTTTTCAATGATGATTTTATGAATTTTCAAGTTATACATTTCATAAAAGCATTTTGTAGAAAACTACAATGGTTTTAACATGGTTTGAAAAGCTTGCTAGCCCTTCTTCTTTAAAAGGGTTTGTTTTAAAGGGCTCAGCTAAGCTACCACATACACGCAAAAGTAAGCTTTAATCTGTCACGTCTCATTCCGTTTTATTGCTACTGAAATTCAACACGCTTCAACTTAAACACATTTTTTACATATCATGAATAATTTTTTATTTTGAAAAAAAGGGAATTTTTTGTAAATATGCAAAAATACTTTATTTACACTGTCTTCAGTGTATAATTAACCAATTAAACTATGAAGACGAACTTGATAAATCCAAAAGCTTAGCCTACATAGATTCATATTATAAAAACATAATTTTGGTGTTTGATACGCTGAACCATGTTAGGTCCAGAAAATATTTTACTGAGCCAAATTTATTTAATCATTTTATTTCTTGATCTCATTTAGTTTTAGTTCTTATGAAGTAGTATATACTATGACCAAAGAAACATTTTTTTCATTTGGAAAACAGTATATTACTACTTCTTGAAATAAGGCAATCAACCAATATTGAATGGTTGAAAATAAGTTCACAATTTAACAATAAATAGTCCACAGTTATATTTGTAGCTCAGGAGGCAACAAAATATAAACTACAGTAAACTCCCGAGGCGGATTAACCGGTTTGTGGATTATCCGGGGTCTGCCATTGTTTTACAAATATCCAATTTTTATTCCAATCAGATTCATGTGTTTAAATTTGCAAATGGTGAATTACGACGAAAATACATATAAGGCTTAATAGAAGTTAAGATGAAGGGAATAGATATGTAAATATGTACGTACTAATTTTTACATTGAAAGGGAAGCATCCCGAATCAGGCCAGCGAAATAAAAGGGGCGAGCAGACTACTGTATATAAGAGACAATGACAAAATGCTTGAACGCCCGAAAACCTAATGTGTATCATAAGATTGTAAACAAATGTCAGCTAATCTCGGCTATAAATAGTCTAGGACGTGACATATGCATTATCCATGTCTGTCATATACATTATCGATCTTTATGGCTTTGTGACACAAATAGACACTGTGCGACAAAATGGTTCTCAAGAATTTTAGATCGCACATTAAAGCTAAATCAATGCTCACAAAAAAATAGACGAAAGTGACAGATTTTTTTGTTAAAAAGTGAAAGTATTATGTGTAAAGGAAATTACATATGTACATATATACTTACTTTTGACATATACTTATATACGTATTGTAAATAGCTAGACATATAAATGTACATGTTATAATCCGTCAAATACATCGACATTTTAAATTATTTTCTGTATTTATTTTGTCCTCTGAAGATTATTTGTGAATTGCATTAACCGGGGTCATTATTTGTGTAACTTATGGTATAATAATCGATTATCGATCGTTTTGCGTATTCTTTGTTCGTAGCTTATTATCCGGCGTTGCCGGGCCCCCCTAATCAACGGATAATCGGGAGTTTACTGTAGTTATATTAATGTTAGTACCCAGTGTATGGGCAGCCGATGAGCAGCAAACCCATATTCTGTATGTCTAACAACTGCACCTAGGTAGGGAAAAGGTGCCAAAATTCTGTTAAAAAAACCTCTAAAGGTACCCATACCCTTCCTTGAGGAAGTTGTAAATTCACACTTGACTTTATACTTTTTGTACTTTATGATACATTTCAAATATAATATTATTAAAAAAACATCTTAATATACTGTATTTTAATTAAAACATAATTACTGAAGTAGCCTTAGGGTAGGCGCACATGAGCTTGAAAGTAATCGGGACCCCGAGATAGTTTTCAATCTTTTTGATACATATCGGAGTTTCCGTGCGTCATTTCAATCCCATTTTTTTATATTTATTTTCCATGTTGGGACTGAGTTCACTCTATGTTGTTTCTCCTACAAGATGGATCAAAAATCAAGTGCAAGTTTACAAAAAGAAAGTAGTTTTTTCGTTCTTAGTGTACAACTGTTCGTTTTCTCTTGCTTCCTGTATAGTTGTCCTTGATGTTCTTCCATTTAATTCTGAGCTTTTTAACTAGAACAAAAAAAAATGGTTTCTGTTATTGTTTGGAACTAACATATTTTGATAATAATATTATATTATGATAGGCCTCAGATATTGCCAAAAACTAATGTAATCAAACTTGTTTGCTGTTTCCCGCATAAATTGGTCATCTACCAGTACGTTAAATGGAAATGTTGATAGAGCGTATTGACCATATATAAATTTTAGCAATTTTTTTAAAAAAATAGCTGATAGATTTAATTTATATATATATATATATATATATATATATATATATATATATATATATATATATATATATATGTGTGTGTGTGTATGTGTGTGTGTGTGTGTGTGTGTGTGTGTATACTTGTGTTTTCTCTTTGATTGACAAAGACCACTGTGTGGTTGAAATATATCATTGATTAAATGCTTTTATGTGTTTCTATTTCAAGACTACGGAGTGGACTGTTACCAAGGTAAGTCTGTCAGTCTCCTAGTCCAAAAAACCAAATAATCTTTACCAACCAAAACTAACCTAAATATATATATATATATATATATATATATATATATATATATATATATATATATATATATATATATCGCAGTATGTTTTCTTGTGTATTAATAAAGAACAAAAGTCTAAATGGAAATACAAGAATTAAATTCAATTATAATTCTTGTATTTGTATTTAGACTTTTGTTCTTTATATATATATATATATATATATATATATATATATATATATATATATATATTAAATATGGTGATATGTTTGCTTGTAATATAGTTAATAAATTAAAAACATTTCAAAAACAAGAAATCTTTTAATGCATATATTATTCAAAGCTTTTCGCCGATAAAACAGTACCAGCATCTTCAGGAAAATAATTATCCTGAAAATAATTATCAGATAATTATTTTCCTGAAGATGCTGGTACTGTTTATCGGCGAAAAGCTTTGAATAATATATGCATTAAAAGTATTCTTGTTTTTGAAATGTTTTTAATTTATTAATTATATATATAAATTAATGAAATGAGTAGTAGGTATTAAAAATTAATATCCCAAACTATAAATGTAATTAAAAAAATAGCTGATAGATTTAATTACTATATATATTTATAAATTATATTTGTATATAAATTTAATAAAATGAGTAGTAGGTATTAAAAATTAATTTTTCAAACTATAAATGTAAATAATTCCTCATTGATATTTATAACAAATTATCAATCTTATTAATATTAATGCCAAAAATTAATGTCAATTGGTTATTCAATCATTCAAAGTTAAACATATAAATAATGTGAGATTAGTAATTGTACTATCGAAAACTTACCAAATAAAATTGCACAGATAGAATGTAAGCTGCGGTGCATGTGCGCTATCTCATTACCAACTGTGTACTACTGGAACACTGGCGATAGAATTAACGCTAGATAGGAGGACATACCTGTGTCAGCCCAGATACCTATCGAGATAGGCTGAGGGTATCCGATAGCTGTCGGCGTCCCATGTGCGTTGCTCCATAACTCTCAATGAACTTCTGTCAATCCGATTGAGAACTATCTTGGCGTCCTGATTACTTTCATGCTCCTGTGCAGGCACCCTTGCCATACAAAATACTTCTATAGTCCTCATTACATATGAAGTAAAAATTAAATTTCCTTTGGAAATTTCAAAATGTTGAGCTGAGAAAAGGGACATTTTACTCACTACTTGAAGCTGGTTGCTTGTTATAAATGAAAGTAGTTTTAAACCGAGATTTGTATTCTTAAATAAAAGAGAAAACAATATGACAGTAAAAACATTTGGGTAGAGTATAACTGTCAGCAATACAATGCCTCTGGTGTGTTGGCCCAGACTAAACAGATCAACCATTTACTTTACTTTACTTATTTATTAAATAATTTACTCTAATCAAACTCTTCAACCAGCCTTAGTTACATCTTTTCATGTACATCAGATTTTATTACTTTATTTCTAGTTAATTATTTAATTACAGAAGATTCCCTGGGCATACCCAGCAAGGCACAGGTGGGATATTCTATGGAGAAAGAAGGATTTATCAGGAGACAAATTTAAGGATATTGAAGTGACTACACTTTTGGAAGAGGCTAATATTTTTCCCTACAACAAGGCATGCACTCCTCATTTTAAGTGCTTTGCTATCTACTACAGCTACTGTTGATCGATCCTTCAGTACACTTCGAAGGGTAAAGACCTGGCTGACAAGTACTGTACAATGGGAGAGGACAAATTGACTGGGTTGTGTTTGATGAGCATCCATCAGAAATTCTTAAAAGAAAATCAGGATTGGATTAAAACAAGAGTTTTGAACAGGTTTTCTACAAATTCAAGAAAAATGATTCTAGTATAAGTCATGTAACTAGAATAAAAATAGTTTTTCAAGTAAAATTTGTAATAACATAGTTGATGAAACATTGTTATAATTATATATAATTTTCTTAAAATGTTGGTTTCATTCACCTTAATCCTTGCTAAAATGTTACACCGTGAATGACCATGACTTCGCTCCCCCCCCCCTCCCCAGTTTTGATCCTGGGTACACCCTTGGAAGATTCAATTTCTGTTATCTGATATTACAAAACTGGATCTGGGAAAACAAACTGTTCCATATAATGCCCAAATGAATATACTTCAAGTGTTCTTTACAAGTTGTAAGTATGCAGTCCACAAATACATGATTATAAAAATTTTAAAAAGAATCTTTTAGTTTTGCTAGGCTACAATGGGACACCTCTCCTGAAATGGCCGTCCTCAATAATCAAAAAGTAAGTGAAGATTATTGAAGTGAAGTAATAGTAGCTCAGTGAAGATTGAATCAAATAATAGGAAATTTTGTTTGTATAACCTGCATCGCCCATAATTTTGCTATTAAAAATAAATTAATTTAGGTAAGTAGACACAGTAACCTCTAGAGGTAACAAAACCTCCTCAAGGTTTTGAAAAATACATAGTTTTGTTTTTTTCGCATGTTACTTTTATCTCTTAAATTTTACTGTTAATGTATATTTCAAACTTTTTGTTCTTAATATTTCCCATGTTACTTTTATCTCTTAAATTTTACTGTTAATGTTTAGTTCAAACGTTTTGTTCTTATAATGTATAGTTCAAACTTTTTGTTCTTAATATTTCGTATGTCACTTTTATCTCTTCAATTTTACTGTTCATGTATAGTTCAAACTTTTTGTTCTTAATAATTTGCATTTCACTATTATCTCTTTAATTTTACCGTTAATGCATAGTTCAAACGTTTTGTTCTTATAATGTATAGTTCAAACTTTTTGTTCTTAATATTTCGTATGTCACTTTTATCTCTTCAATTTTACTGTTCATGTATAGTTCAAACTTTTTGTTCTTAATAATTTGCATTTCACTATTATCTCTTTAATTTTACCGTTAATGCATAGTTCAAACTCTTTGTTCTTATAATGTATAGTTCAAACTTTTTGTTCTTAATATTTTGCATGTCACTTTTATCTCTTCAATTTTACTGTTCATGTATAGTTCAAACTTTTTGTTCTTAATAATTTGCATTTCACTATTATCTCTTTAATTTTACCGTTAATGCATAGTTCAAACGTTTTGTTCTTATAATGTATAGTTCAAACTTTTTGTTCTTAATATTTCGTATGTCACTTTTATCCCTTCAATTTTACTGTTTATGTATAGTTCAAACTTTTTGTTCTTAATATTTTGCATGTCACGATTATCTCTTTAATTTTACTGTTAATGTATAGTTCAAACTTTTTGTTCTTAATATTTCGCATGCCACTATTATCTCTTTAATTTTACCGTTAATGCATAGTTCAAACTTTTTTTTTTAATATTTCGCATGTTACATTTACCTCTAATTTTACTGTTAATGTATAGTTCAAACTTTTTGTTCTTAATATTTTGCATGTCACTTTTATCTCTTCAATTTTACTGTTCATGTATAGTTCAAACTCTTTGTTCTTATAATGTATAGTTCAAACTTTTTGTTTTTAATATTTCGCATGTTACTTTTACCTCTAATTTTACTGTTAATGTATAGTTCAAACTTTTTGTTCTTAATAATTTGCATGTCACTATTATCTTTTTAATTTTACCGTTAATGCATAGTTCAAACTCTTTGTTCTTATAATGTATAGTTCAAACTTTTTGTTCTTAATATTTCGTATGTCACTTTTATCTCTTCAATTTTACTGTTTATGTATAGTTCAAACTTTTTGTTCTTAATATTTTGCATGTCACTATTATCTCTTTAATTTTACCGTTAATGCATAGTTCAAACTCTTTGTTCTTATAATGTATAGTTCAAACTTTTTGTTCTTAATATTTTGCATGTCACGATTATCTCTTTAATTTTACTGTTAATGTATAGTTCAAATTTTTTGTTCTTAATATTTCGTATGTTACTTTTACCTCT
Source organism: Prosapia bicincta (assembly GCA_036971475.1). Classification (NCBI taxonomy): domain Eukaryota; kingdom Metazoa; phylum Arthropoda; class Insecta; order Hemiptera; family Cercopidae; genus Prosapia; species Prosapia bicincta. The sequence goes on along the minus strand of JBAIZL010000011.1, from coordinate 9,406,944 downwards.
AATTTTACTGTTAATGTATAGTTCAAACTTTTTGTTCTTAATATTTCGCATGCCACTATTATCTCTTTAATTTTACCGTTAATGCATAGTTCAAACTTTTTTTTTTAATATTTCGCATGTTACATTTACCTCTAATTTTACTGTTAATGTATAGTTCAAACTTTTTGTTCTTAATATTGTGTGTTACTATTATCTCTTTAATTTTACCGTTAATGCATAGTTGAAACTCTTTGTTCTTAATAATTCGCATGTTACTTTTATCTCTTAATTTTACTTTTAATTGTGATATTGAGTATTAAAAAATAATCGTTCAAAATTGAATATTTTGTGTTTTCCTAGGAAAAGTTTATTTCTAAACACTATCCCACTTTGTAATATATCCAGATTTACGTATTATATAATATATTTTGTGGTCGAAATATATTTTTTTAATATTCGTAAGAAAATGACAAAATGGTGAATGATTCTAGGATAAAGCATCGTCAGTTTTAGGGTTAAGCCACATGTGTTTTAAATAGAAGCATACAACCATTGGAATATTAACCCAAATATTCCTTGATCAGTAGTTGGCGATTATAATTATTTATAGCTAAAAGAGTCTCATAAATTAAAGAGAAATGGGGATGTAGCAAGTAGCCTATATATAGCATTAGATGGCAGTAATTCTACTGTGTTATAATTAAATCAAGAGTATAATACCAACTTCAAAGAAAACCATTCCAGAGATGCTTTGCGCCCATTTATTGCTGAGTGAGTAATCAAGAAATCAATGATATGTACAGTCTGTTACAAGATATAAGGAGTTGCAAGCACTAGGTTATATACTGCTATATTGATCTTCTGGTTTCTTCCAAACAGATTTTCAAAGTTTCATAACACTTATGAAATGTAACAACTTAATAATATGAAACTAAGGAATTTTTTTGGAAAAAATAAGCAACAATTTTTTGAGAAGTGAATTCTAATACCAACAAAAACTGAAAAAAAGATTGGACCAAGTAAGAGCATGCCCATACATTTGTCAATCCTTGTGTTTCATATTTTTTTCACTAACAAAGAACTTTAGAAAATGTTGATACTTGTATTTAAGATAAAACGGCATGACTTGTAGTATTACTTACATTTATAGAATAATACTATATCCAGTGACGTCTTTAAGAGACCGGGAGGAACCCCTGCGAAGAGAAATATGGGACCCCCTTAAATAAAATGCGTAACAAACCAATTTCCAAGACGGAAAGCAAAGCCTATAATATTTTCACTTATCAGGCTTATTACATCACCATCGTCTAACACTGAAAAAATATGTCAACGTTAACATAATAAACAGCATAATAACGTAAATAAGTCATTGATTAAATTGTGCGAGAACCGGTTGGCCGTCAGAAGATTATATGGGATTATATATAATGTTATTATTATAACATTTGAATATATATATATATATATATATATATATATATATATATCGTTCAAATTTTCAATTGTTAATAAAATACTTTTTATTCATCCTCCCAAATTCAAATACATTTTTTTAAACTTGTACTGGATGACAGTTTTTTTTCAAATATTAATTCACTAACTAAATTTAATAATGAATTAATTTTAGTTTTATATGGGATAAAAGCTTTACACAAAAGGGGGAGGGTATACCACGTATAATTATTCTGCCCCATTTGGCTTAAAATTAGTGATAACAAATGGTTTCATAGAACAGCAGATTTTTTTTAAAGAATTTTTGTTTATATTACTTATTAATAGTGGGTGATCTCAAAGTGGGTGAAGTAGAAAGGAGTACACTGTATGCAATTCAGTATCAGGCTTTAAAAAAAAGTTCAAAAATTACTTACCCACAAAAGTTCCATATACGTTTTCATTCTTAATTTTAACTACTAGTTCAGGCTTATACACTTAAACATATTTTACTATGTAAACACTTACCTATATAACACTTCCTTTTTGTCTAATTAAGGAGCTGTTATGGGAGATATATTCCATTGTCAACTTAGACCTTAACTAATTAACCTGATACCAGTGCATCTTCAGAAACAGCTGTCTTCATTCATACAAAAAGTAAGTGCTAGTAACACGTGTTTACATATAGATATATGTTCATATGTAGAACCCAATTTGTTTTTCAGGAAAAGGACACCAAGATTAAGGGTAAACAAAGAACAACAAAGCTATAACAGATAGTGGTCCCATTGGTGTCTAAATTAAGAAATGTATAATATTTAATATATTTAAAACAGACAAACTATTAAACAGATACCATAATTTTTTTCAGTCTGTGTTTACTTAGGTTCAGGTAAACTATCTCTTAAAACAATTTATTTATTTACAGGAATCACAAATAAATGTTCACTCTCCAAAATCACCTTGTGAACAGTTCACTGATATCTGGTAAAAGCTCATACAGACATCACATTTATATTTTTACTACTCAGTGATTCATCTTTTTGTACGCTAAGTGTAGCTCCGTGCAGTTAAACATGACAGTGGCTGATATATTAAATACAGAGTACCTAAAACACAAACCAAACCAACAATAGTTAGTACAAGTAGTTTCTGCAACTATCATTTAACAAGCTTAATTCAACATTCAGGCTGGCTGTGTAATGAAAGAATACTTTGAGTTTTAGCAAATCCAGAGAAAATAGTAAATAATTTATAAAGAGGAATTCTTTTTTTTTAATGTCGTCACTTACACAAAAAAATTAAAGCTGATAAAATTCACTTTATTTAAAACTGGTCTAACCTATATTTGAATTATTGATTTTATTGTTCTTAATGTTCCTCATAAAGTTTGTGTTAAAGCTTTACATTATTAACTTTTATACATTACAAACGTAAATAAATTCTTTAAAAGATTTTAGATAATATGTTTTTGACCATACTAGGTGTTTATCGCCAATGTCTATGTTGACCAGGTTGTTTGGTATGCAATGTGTTTTCAATTCCTTTTATTAGTTCACACTCTCCTTATATATATATATATATATATATATATATATATAGATTTTTTGGACTAGGAGACTGACAGACTTACCTTGGTAAGAGTCCACTCTGTAGTCTTGAAATAGAAACACATAAAAGCACTTAAACTGTAAAAGCTGTTTAAGTGCTTTTATGTGTTTCTATTTCAAGACTACAGAGTGGACTCTTACCAAGGTAAGTCTGTCAGTCTCCTAGTCCAAAAAATCTAAATAATCTTTACCAAACAAAACTAACCTATAAATAAATATATATATATATATATATATATATATATATATATATATATATATATATATATATATATATATATATATATATATATATATATATATATATATATATACTTGATATTTTACGTTATCCATTGTTTTTCCGTTGCACTCACTTTATGAAGTTAATATATTACTATTGTAAGTAATTTTATCCACCATTATGTACAATGATTTTACCTTGTGTAATGAGGCGCTTTTCGGTCACTTCACCTTTGTCGAATCACTGATTACTTTTTCTCAATTTTTCTGGTGTGGATATTTGGTCCGGGGTGTTGGTACTTGTTGACGTTATACACGTTTCCTCTTGAGTCTCGTGTATAATGTTTTTGAATAGTATGTCTTCTGTATATGTTGTTTGTAGATTCATTAAATTGTTGTGTGTGTTTTTATAAATGTGGTATTTTTCTAGTGAGTTTAATTCTATTGGGTTATTATTTATTTCAAGTATGGTTAGGTTATTTTCGTAGTTTGTTATTTCATGTTTATGTGATATTAGGTGTGCTGCAACATTTGATACTTTTGAATTTTTGTTTTTGAATACTCTATAATGTTCTCCAAATCTTATTTTAAATGATCTGGTTGTTTTCCCTATGTAAAATGTGTTACAGTTGTTACATGTAATTTTTTGTAAATTCCTGATGTGTTATGTTTTTCTGAATTTGTTTTGTGGTTTGTGTTATTAAGATATTTTATTATTTTGTTGTTTGGTTTGTATGTTGGAGTGTAGTATTCTTTGTTGTATATATTTGTTATTTTTTCTATTTTGTTATTGGTGTATTTATATTTTAGGTACATTTTTTTATTTTTGTGTTCCGGTTGTAGTGTTGTGTTGAGGTTAGGTTTTTTTGTGAATTTATTGTATATATTTTTTATAAGGTGTTTGTTGTATCCATTTTCTATTGCTATTTTTGTAATGTTATCTAATTCTTCATTTAATTTTTGTTTGTTATCCTGTGTGTATCTTATTGCTTTAAGATTTGCTTTATAAGATTACTTACAATAGTAATATATATATATATATATATATATATATATATATATATATATATATATATATATATATATATCACATTTTTATTCGTTAATAAAATACTTTTTATCTATCCATTCAAGTTTAAATATATATTTTTAAACTTGTAGTGGATAACACTTGATGGTAATACAGTTTTTCTAATATTAATTCATTATTTAAATTTAATCAATTAATTTTAGTTTTATATGGGAGAAAAAAGTTTCCCTTAAGGAGCGAGGTATGCAATATATTTATTTCGCCCCGTTTGGCTTAAAATAAGTGATTATATGATTTCATAAAACAGCTGGTTTCATGTTATAGGTTATGTCATGGAAGAGCTGGTTCAACACATAGGTTATGTTACTATATTTATATTAATTGCAATTATTTAATAAAAAGTTACTAAAATAAAAATTGTCTTTGTTCGCCTAAGTAGGAATTGACTTTGAAATACTTGTTTAAAGGCAAGTGTTCAGTAATAGGATGCCATAATTGAATATTTGCCTTTAAGATTAACACTGCCTGGATCAATAACATATCTTAGTTGCTGTCGTAGTTACTGTAAGACAATAAGGCAAAAATGTTTTTAAAACTTGAATTACTATTTCATTCATTACTATAGGTCATGATACTAGGTTTAGCAATATTTTAAACACTGTAAAAGCTCTACTGTAACACCTTCAGAGTCGGCCAGTTAACCAAAATTTTTGGATAATAGAACTTAACCTATCTATATACAGTATGTACTAGAGGTAGGTATCCACTAAGCTAGTCCTGTGGTAGGGATGGGAAGAGAGTACAAACTAAGTGCTCTACACCGATAAAGTCCCTCCGAGTTTTAGTAATAAAAAAAAAAAAAATATACAGTATGTACTTTGCTTAATGTTATGCTACTTATGAAGGAAAATTGAATGTACTGTTGAAATCTGTCCTTCTGAAATTGTTTGTTCCAATTACTATATTTCCATATGTATTAATAAAGCACACACTGGCGCAAGAAAATTTATAAGAAACAAATTTAAGAAAGAAAAGAAAATTATTTTTTTCAGCAAAATTATTTATGCTGAAACTCTTTTTTTGTTCATAGAATGTTAAAATAAAACATGCACCAGTACATTCAACTACACAAAAACTAATAATTTTAAAAATAATCACAGTTATCCGACTGCGTGATACTCAATGACAGTTTTTCAACAAAAACTATATTTCCGATGAGTCACATCTTGTAACAACAAAGAAGGGTACTGTACTGATTTGTTTTTGTTATGGTTAGTAGAATGCTGTACAAAATAGTTTATACTGTGTATATATATATATATATATATATATATATATATATATATATATATATATATATATATATATATATATATATATATAATGAATAGTTATTTTCCTTGTTCAGTGTCTCTCTTCAAAGTGTAGTTATAACCTTATTTTAAAATATTTAATGGTGATAGCAATAAATTTAAGTCACAGAAAACCGCTCCAATTATTCCTAGTTTTCCGTCTTGCATTCCACTTTGTAAAAACGACTGAATGTTAATTATTTATACATTGCACAAAAGCAGAGAACTTTTGAATCCAGTTATCTACATGCATGAATTTATTCATTGGCTTTTGTAGATGTTTGTATTAGATGATTTAAAGGCAATAACTAAGAATCACAACTGATCTAAACAGTGGTCAAAATACTTCAATGCAAAGCCGTCTGCGGAGCAAAACATTTTTACAAGACCTCTTTTAAAAAAGTGATCTCCGCCGAACAATTTTTAAAATTCTCGTGCAAAATGGCGTGTTTAGAGAAATTTTTATTGTCATTTTGTCTTGAAACACGCCAATTATATATGTGATTTTTGTTCATTTGACAGTGTTTAAACTTCGCCACTTTCAAACGATGTTTTGTATTCTTTTGGTGACAATCCCGAAATCTCGTTCGTAGATTTTGTCATCAAGCAATAATTTAACATATTGCGAGAGTAATGAGAGTTATTTTAGGCACGTATATCTGCACATTATTATATTTTCATTAAAACAAACTTTTTACTTATTTTTTAGCATGAGCCCTTCCTCACTGTAAGCCCTGGAGCTCTGCTTCAATGGTAATAATCTCGACTAAGTCAATTCTGATTAAAAAGAGATAAGCCAATGACTGCAACTGTTGTATAACCATTTATGTTGTATTTTTATTACAATTAAAATATTTAATAAAGCAACGACCCCAGATTTATTTATTTTTTAATAATGATGTGATAACATTATTTTACATCAGAGCTTCACCCTACATTTGACGACTAAGAGAGTAACCGATTTGATAAATGACTGAAAGCTGTTATTCCCAGTAAAAGTTTAGACAATGCTTTTACTATTCCTAAGAAAACCAAATTGTCACATTTGATTCTCAAAATGGCCTTTATCTTTGATGCAACAGATGTTAATTTGCAAAATTTCCTTGTCTTATTAATGAGAGTTGTGAAGATAACAAAGAAGCAAAATGATTCAATGGTTACAAGATGGGTAAGTCTTCAAGAAAAAAATATGTAACCATCTCATAGAATAGAAATATAATTATATTATAGTGATAAAATATCAAGGAGTAGAATGGCAACAATAACATGTATATACCCCTGAGGCGTTATCTTTTTCATTACAGTGGTGTTTGTGAAAATTAATTACCAGAAACTGTACTCCCACTGGCTTTTAAATTATGTCAAAATATTTTGATGTTTTTAAATGCTTCAAAGAAAATTGTTTCCAACTTTATCACACACAAAACATATTTTATATTTTTTTTATGTAAAAATTTTAACAAACATTTGTTAAATTTTATCCTCCTTCATGTGTGTAAAAATTTAAATTTAATTAGAATTTTAAATTTATTTGTATACATTAATTCCTCACTAAAGCTATATAGCCCAATTCATAGAAAGTGAGCTAACGTGGTTCATATCATTCACAACTTTCTAGTCAGTATTAATAATCCCATCTTTTAAAAAGTTTCACTATAGTATATATATATATATATATATATATAGATTTTTTGGACTAGGAGACTGACAGACTTACTTGGTAAGAGTCCACACTGTAGTCTTGAAATAGAAACAATCATTGTTTAAGTGTTTCATTTCAAGACTACAGTGTGGACTCTTACCAAGGTAAGTCTGTCAGTCTCCTAGTCCAAAAAATCTAAATAATCTTTACCAACCAAAACTAACCTAAAAATATATATATATATATATATATATATATATATATATATATATATATATATATGCATAGTATACTCTAGTAGTAGTGATTTAATTGTAATTTTTTAATAAAAAGTTACTAAAATAAAAATTTTCTTTGTTGAATTAAGTACGAATCAACTTTAAAATTTTTGTTTACATCCCTTGTTTTTCCTAATTGATTTTAATTTCTTTGTGGTTTTTTTACACTGTTATAATTTTAAACACAATTCCAAACATCGTAGGTCGTAAACACCGTGAACTTTTGTAAGTCAACAAAAATACCTTCCCTGCCACCATATTTCTTGTTAAAGAACGTAACAAATGTGACTTTTTAATGAAGAGAAAACACAATGAAATATGTCAAGAAAAATTACATTAATTCAAAGGAATTATTGCAGCTGACCTGAAGTGAAATGTTTACAAGAAAAGTACACACACTGATCAAGTTGGAAAGATTAAATAACTAAAAAATGTAAACTGACAATATGTCATTTTACAAAGCAGGCTAAAAAAAATATTATACAATCTTAAATTAATAATCTCAGTTGGTTGAAGAAAATAACAAAAATTATTTTATGTTTATTTTAACTGGGCAGTTAAAAACTTAACTGAAAAACATATTTATAAAATGGGCAATTTAAACGTTTAATGATCAACGTATTAAACAGCATTCCTTGAAACAATGCAAGTTCCATAATTTATATGGTATAAGCTATATGCTAACTTTTATAAAAATTGAATTTAAAAAACAAAATAAACAAACAGCAAACTAATAATGCATTTAAAAATTAGGGAATGACTAAAAGATGTAGATGTGAGTTTTAAAGAAAACAAAGGTACATCTTGTAAATATAAAGAAAGAACCTTTTTTAAACAACTTTTAAAACATTTTGAAATCTGTCTTTTAACCTAAAGCGGACTAGGCATGTTATCACAGAATAACATTTTTTTAATTGGCTTCAAAAAGAAGGAAGTTCTGTATTCAATCCATATGTTTTTTTAATGTTTTTTCCACGATAATTCTGAAATTACTAAATCGATCAACGTGATTTTGCTTGCAAATGAAAGGGGAAAACCTCCCAGTGCTTTCACTAAAATTACATCCAATCCATCTGATTTGGAGACAATAACAAGCTAATTTTAACCATGAGTGGGAAAAAAATGTTTTTATAATAAGGATTATGCACTATAAAATAACTATTAACCAAAATAAACAATGACAGCATTAATTTTATGTAGTATTCTACCATATATAAAAGCAACATGGAAAAAGTTGTTATAAAATTAATAGATTATTTTATTTCTTGCTTGAGAAAGCTGCTTAAAATAACATCAAATTCTAATGAACAAAGTTTTCTCATTCAAACGGCTTTTTTTTATGATCTACCTATATTCATATACAGTAGAGTCTCGATAATTCAAGGTAGATGGTACCAGAACATCTCGGAAAATAATATTTCGGAATTATAATCATGGTAGTTCATGGAAAATTCTCTATAGTGCCCAATAATTTTGAATGTACCAGCACAAGTTTTTAACGCTGAAATGACATAGGTTTTAATGCAACTGACCTTGAAAATGCTTTTATCATTTCTGGTAAACCGATTTGTCCATACTTTAGTCACGGACGTAACAGCGTTACTTAGACACAACAGTGTGACAGTAGTTGTCCACTGAATTTGTGTTATAAACGTTTCATACTTTGATTAGTACTTTTATAATGGTTTAGTTTTTTTTGTTGTTTTGTGACTTTGTATAGCAATTAGTGGTTTAACATGAATAACTAAAATGATTTGGTCAGGTTTTGTACATTTTATAGTTATTTGTTTTTATTTCATTGATATTGTTTAGTTGACTATAAAAATATCGAATCCACACTTTTGGGAAGACATTTACTGACAAAGAGCAAGATTGTTGTCGGAAGAAAATACTTTGGTTCTTCAGAAAGTAAAGAATGTTTTTTTCTAAAAGATTATTATTAAATGTAATGAAATAAAACTTGTTACATAAAGATTTTGAAACCTACACTACTTTTCTACATTCACCGTTCAGATTTAAACATTTGTTACATAAAGATTTTGAAACCTAAACTACTTTTCTACATTCACCGTTCAGATTTAAACATTTGTTACATAAAGATTTTGAAACCTAAACTACTTTTCTACATTCACCGTTCAGATTTAAACATTTTTTACATAAAGATTTTGAAACCTAAACTACTTTTTTACATTCACCGTTCAGATTTAAACATTTGTTACATAAAGATTTTGAAACCTAAACTACCTTTCTACATTCACCGTTCAGATTTAAACATTTGTTACATAAAGATTTTGAAACCTAAACTACTTTTCTACATTCACCGTTCAGATTTAAACATTTGTTACATAAAGATTTTGAAACCTAAACTACCTTTCTACGTTCACCGTTCAGATTTAAACATTTGTTACATAAAGATTTTGAAACCTAAACTACTTTTCTACATTCACCGTTCAGATTTAAACATTTGTTACATATTTTCACCAGCTAATCACTAATATCGGAACAAGAACTTCTATTTAGTAAATTCATAATATATTCATGCAGTTCCCACAAAAATAATTATTATTTTGAGAAAATATTTTAATAACAATATGACGAGAATAAATACGTCTTCCACTGAAGTTTTTTGTCTTTAATTTTTTTTTTTAAATTAACAATTCACTATTTTTATAGCTAAATATTTGATTAAAACACCAGTTTTTTATATTCTTTATTAATCATGTTTAGCAATACTACAGGTAGTATGGAAGTATCGACAAAGGTTTGAATTAGTACAAAACCATTAACTTTGATATATCAGTAAGTCAAAGATTTTCATAATTTTAATTATGAAAATATCGGAGCATAAAGAAATGTTTCTTTAACAATTTAAATTTAAATTTTTAAAAATATATATATATATATATATATATATATACACATTTTAATATTATCCTGATCCAAAATTTTCCCACCTTTACTATTTTACCCTCTTTATAAATGTTGAATAAAGACTCAATGTTTTCCCAAATTTTTAAGTCTTAGAAATACGATTTTACTACACATACTGCTTAATTTTTGTATGTGACTCAGATGAAATTATTAAATTTGTTCTATCGGCTCACTCTCTCCTTATATATATCTTGTACAATTTTCAATCATTAATAAAATACGTTTTTATTCATTAAATCAAGTTCAAATACATTTTTTGTTGAAGTTAATAGGATTTTTTTCAAATATTTATTCAATAATTAAATTATAAGAATTTGGGGGTCTAGGTTGGATTTGAACTGAGTGCCTTTATGTTCGGAGTTTAGCGCTTTTTGGCACTGAGCCAACTTTCCATAGCTAGAAATTAACTTCTCAAAAATCTATAAGAATAAACCTTACTGTTGCAATGGTTACCACACAATATCATAAACAATGCTCTAGGATTAAAAATGAATAAAAAGAATAAAATAAACAAACTGGGTTAATGCTATCGAACCTTGTTTCACGGACAATGCAAAAGGAAAGTACCAAATAAAAAGTACCCAAAATAAAATTATTCTTTGTTGATTTAAGTAGGAATTTACTTAAATTGTTTTTATATATTACTTGTTTATGTTAATATATAGACTCACTACTGTAAAGACTGTCAAGCCACACAATTGATAATATTGTTTTGAAACAACAGTTTTATATTTTGTAAACAAAACTCTGAATAATATTGGTTACATACAGTAAACTCCCGATTATCCGTGGAATAGGGTGGCCCGGCAACGCCGGATAACAAATTCCCCAGATAATCCGCTATAAACAGAGAATACGCAAAACGATCGATAATCGATTATTATACCATAAGTTACACAAATAATGACCCCTGTTAATGCAATTCACAAATAATCTTCAAAGGAAAAAATAAATACAGAAAATAATTTAAAATGTCGATATATTTGACGGATTATAACATGTACATTTATATTTCTAACTATTTACAATACGTACATAAGTATATGTCAAAATTAAGTATGTATGTACATATGTAATTTCCTTTACACATAATACTTTCACTTTTTAACAAAAAAATCTGTCACTTTTGTCTGTTTTTTTGTGAGCATTGATTTAGCTTTAATGTGCGATCTAAGTTTCTTGAGAACCATTTTGTCGCACAGTGTCTACTTGTGTCACAAAGCCATAAAGATCGATAATATAAATGACAGACATGGATAATGCATATGTCACATCCTAGACTATTTATAGCAGAGATTAGCTGACATTTGTTTACAATCTTATGATACACATTAGGTCGGGCGTTCAAACATTTTGTCATAGTCTCTTATATACAGTAGTCTCTCGCCCATTTTATTTCGCTGGCCAGCTTCGGGATGCTTCCCTTTCAATGTAAAAATTAGTACGTACATATTTACATATCTATTCCCTTCATGTTAACTTCTATTAAGCCTTATATGTATTTACGTCGTAATTCACCATTTGAAAATTTAAACACATGAATCTGATTAGAATAAAAATTGGATATTTGTAAAACAATAGCAGACCCCGGATAATCCGCAAACCGGTTAATCCGCCCACGGATAATGGGGAGTTTACTGTACTTGTAAATGGTGTTTTTTTTATAATTAAATTGTAATTACAGTATATTAATAGATTTAATTTTAATATTATTTTTTTAGATATTATAGATACTAAAATAAAAATTACCTTGAACTATTTTGTTACCATCTTCATTTCCAATTTGACTGCCATTGCTACATTTATGCCCTTCTAACACACTGAACGATTTTAAGCATAGACTGCAAACTTCTTCTTTGTTCATATTGTCGATGTTGTGGACACTTTTCAAATGTGTGTTCAGATCTTCTTCAATAATAAATACTTTGTCGCAAATATCACAAGAAAACTCTGTATTGGCTAAATGTAACTGTACGTGATGCTTCAATGTATCTAGAGCATCATATCCTTCTTTGCATACTGGACAAACAAACAATTCCACAGCACCAATAGGATCACATTCTACTGTACCATCCTCATCCTGGATTTTACCCACTTTGTTGCATTTGTGTTTCTTTAAAGACTTGAACGTTCCCTTACACTGAGAGCATACTTGTTCTTTGTTCTTCTTTTCAGGATTATGGGAACGTTTCATGTGTTTATTAAGATCTCTTTTGAGAATATATGCCTTGTCACAAACCTCGCACGAGAACTGTTTATTCCCTGAATGTAACTGTATATGAAATTTCAATGTGTCTAGTCTGTTATAACTTTTATCACACACTGGACAAATGAATGATTTAACATCAGAATGTAAATGCAAATGCCTCTGGAGAGATATTTTATTGTTAAAGCATTTATTACAAACCGAACACGAATGTTTTTCTCCTGAATGAGTTTTAACATGATGGGAGAGACTTGCTTGTGATTTAAACATTTTTCCACAAACATAGCAAATGCAGTTGGTGCTACTATTATCATGTGAAGCTAGGTGAACACGAAGCCCATTCATGCTACCTACAACAGTTTCGCATATGTTACATTTAAACTCTGCTTTTGATTTTGTATGAGTGGTAATATGAGCATCTTTTGATTTTTTTGTAGAAAACTTAGCATCACAAACGTGACATGAATAAGGGCGCTCACCCGTGTGTACACGTTCGTGGTCCAACAACATGCCTTGAGATGTAGTCGATAAGCCACACACACTACAAGTAAATTTGCCGCTGTGCTTGCGCTTGTGCACACTTAAACCTTTCTTTGATACTGTTTTCACACCACAAATGTCGCACTCGTAACATTTTTCTTTATGTTTTAACCTAACGTGCAAACTCACCCGATTTTCAGATATAAATAGGCGACTACACACTGAACAGGAATGTTTTTTTGTTAAGTCTTTATGTTCATTTATGTCATGTTTTATTAACTCAGAAAATTTAGAAAAAACCTTTTGGCAAAATTCACAGGGATATTGGTTTTTATAGATATTATCGTATTTTAATTTATATTTGGATACATTTGAATTTTTTGCTCCAATAGGCTTATCATTTTCAATATTTCTATTTTCTTTGCCAGGTATTTCAGAATAATTAAATGCTCCAGGACTTAAAATTGGTTCTGTAAACTCGGTGTTTAAACAATCAGCACTTGGCCAAACGTCTTGGTGAGAATCATCAAAAACGCGAAAAAGTGAATCTTGCTCAAAAAAACTGACATCCATGTCGGGAAGCGTATCTGGAATCACTAACTGATTTCCTTTCCCACTGCTTTTATCCAGCAAATTTTTCTTCAGTATCTGTAAGGAAAAAACAAAACTTGTTACAGCTGATTATAGGCTTCTTTTTAACTACTGTAAATAAAAGAACAAGAACACTAAATAATTTTTTTTTTTATAAACCATCATAAAAACAATAACCTAAAACAGAAGTAATATTTAAAAACATAAAGTACTGGTAAAAATCAAATCCACCAAAAATCACTGATACCAAGGTACTGGTCAAACTTTAACAAGGATTTTGCTTGGTTAAAATATGCAAGCTGACATTCGACAGCAAATATAAAAAGTGCTTTCATATTTTAGCTTTAAAACTGCTGTCATATAAAGCTCAAAAACTAGTGCACTAAATTAATAAGCTCTCAAAAATCTACTACCAAATAAAATTTTTGTTCAAGATATTAACGTATATACAGTACAGTCTCGAAAATCCGAGTCCCGATATTTTGAGCTTCCGTATGATTCGAGCCCTTTTCTATTTGACCTTATTTTATCCATTTCAAAGAAAATGATAAGTCGGGCTTTCAAGAAATATTTATTTCAATACAGTATGCAAAGGAAATGTGTGGGCTTCCAAGAAATGTATATATCAATACAGTATTCAAAGGTAATGAATCGGGCTTCCAAGAAATCTTTATATCCATTCAGTATGCAAAGGAAATGAGTCGGCTTCCAAGATATATTTATATGAATACTGTATGCAAAGGAAATGAGTCGGGCTTCCAACAAATGTTTATATCAATACGGCATGCAAAGGACATGATTCAGGCTTTTAAGAGATGTTCATATATAGTTCTTCTTTTTTTCTAATGCACAAGAATGTACTTCCAGGTAATCCGAGTTTTTGGTAATCCGAGGGGGCCTCGATCCATATATATAATAACATGTATATACATTATAACAAAACATGTTCCTAGCTAGCAATGTTTAATAAAAAGAATTGTTACATATTTGTAAATCCAAACGCCGAGGCTTGCTGTGTTAAGGTATACCATTAGTTGGATAGACAAATGAGTTTTTGCAAATGTATAGAAAGTTCTAAACTGGGAATGGGAACAATAGATGCTGCCAGGTAGATTGCTGAAAATAAACCCAGAATTCGCAAGTAGGCTTTTGTCAGCAGAATTCCAAAACTTGTACTTTCCCAAGAACAATGCAATCCAAGACATGGTCAGTATTAGTAAAGAAAATAGAAGAATGGGAAGGGATGGAGGGGAGGCAGGACCTATGAGTCGAGGGAGAAAATCCAGTTGAGACGGTCGAGGAAAGAGTTTCAAGAAGACGGAGGAGGATTGCAGTTTTGTACACTTGAAGAAGAGTCCAACCCTGGGAGCCAACAAAACCCATTATTCAAAACTTAAATTTTTGTAAAATTTAAATTAGAAAGCCAACAATTAAAATTTTGAAACAAGCATAGTAAGTAGAGTTATACATTAAAAGCCATAACACAAAAAACCTCATGCCTAGGATTTAACTACATTTAGCACAGGTTGTGTCTAGTATAAGATTAGATTTAAGACAACTGTTAAATTTTACAGAGTTCTTGCTGTTTCTATACCGTTGAAACTAGCTGGGAAATTTATACAACTATTTCAATGTAAATAAGTAGGAAATTTTTAGTAAATTTAAGAATTCATTGCGTTTTTGTTGCTGTTAAATCCAGAAACCTTTATTTAATTGTAATCTGTTTATAACACAAATTTGGCCCCCGACATAAGTGAATTGAAAGAAATATTTAATATTAATAATAACAAAATTAAATTCTTGAATTTTTAGTCCATTACGTTCGGTGAATCTTATTAGTCACTTAAAAAATAGTTTATTACTATCCGAACTTTAAATTTAGTAAATTTGTTAAAACTTAATGAGACAGAACGTTTTCGATCGCTATGTGCCAATCTTCATCAGTGTCAAGATCGGAGACGTGGCACATAGCGATCAAAATGTTCTGTCTCAGTAAGTTTTATCAAATTTACTAAATTTAAAGTTCGGATAGTCATAAACTACTGTTTAAGTGATTAACAAAATTAAATTGATACTTTTATTATTCTATTTCTTAACATAAAAAGATGTGTAAGTGCGAATGCGTTTTATGTTATAGTTGGCTCCAACTAGGGGCTATTTTGGCTTGTAAAATTTGCCATAATAATTATGTTTTTCAAATTTAAATTGTGTGTCATAATTTTCATTAAGTTTTAGTAGAAATAAGTAAATATAAGATAACTAAGTGGTTGTGAAGTGGTTATAACCATTATCTGAAATTAGCTGAAGGAGTATTTATAAGTTGTATGTTACGGAGAAGTAATCATATTGCAAATAGGAAATTAAAAATGAGTCAAGTGTCAGAACAAGTAGGACAGTAAGGGCAAGTTATAGAGAAAGGAGAATTATTGAGGGAGGTAACTGATAGCAAAATAAACACATGGGTTGAAACCAAACGTGGTACAAAAAATAGGGAGCTTGGGACAGGCATAGTGAAAAACACGGGTACCCATAAAAGTGAAGTGACAGGCTCTGAATCAGGCGTAATACTCATGCTTCAACAAATACTTCAAAAAATGAAGGAGTTTAATAAAAATTTTACCAAGGAACAAAAAAATAAGTTTAACGAGAATAAAAAAGGCCATAGATAATATTACTACTGTGCTAGAAATAAAATTCTAGAAGGATAAGGGAATTTAAGGAATTGATGCAAAACCATATCCAGGATGTAGACAGACGGGTGGAATCGATAAATAATAAAATACCGATGACCGAACAAAATATAAGTGATGCTGTAGAAACATGTTCGGTTAATAATAATAAACAAATTGCAGCGATATAAAGCATGCAAGTCTCTCTGATGCATAGATTAGAGGAACAGGACAATAAAATTTCTAAAATCAGACCCAAAGTAAGAGAGGTAGACTTAACTGGAGAAAATAATATAACTCCAGAATAGTTAGAAATTAAAATTAAAGGACACCATAGAACAGATAAATAAACAATTAATGTATACAGAAAACCGCAAAGATAACATTGGAAACAGAATACCAATAAATAATAATTTAACTTTCAATGGGGACAAGACAATACCGATAATGATTATGCAAGAATTGATTTCGGTACATGAAAAATTTTACGGAGGGGTGAACTTGAGCTGGATAACGTTTCTAAGGGATCAGTTTTTAATTTCGTGGAGATTAATTAGTTCAAAGATTCAGGATTTCATTGCTTTTGAAGATGCTTTCAAAAACAAACATTGGAATAAAATTATTCAAAGTAAGGCTCACAATGAATTTGAGTTTGGAAAATTTAATTATTATAATAGTTAAGTCAGCATGGTTAAATGCTTAGAACAAGGGCTACTTCTATGTAACAGATTTGATCCAAAATTAACAGAGGACCAGATAGTGCGAAAACTGGCAAAGCATTTTCATCCCAAAATAGCAATAGCGTTAACAAGGGGTATAAAAACCAGTAGTGAATTTGTCCATCTCATAGCAGAATTACATTATTTAAACAGTGAAAGCAATGACCCTCACCTGAATGGAGGTCAAAGAATGGACAAAAATAGGCATTACAATTCTAGGCATACGGAGAGTGAAAATAGGGGAACACCCTGGCGTCAATACCATGTAAGCAGTTTTGTTAACCATGAAAGAAACAAGGGACCAGAAATAAATCAAGAAGCGAAAGCGAGTACGAGAGCATGACAGAAGGCAAGCGATCTGGGTAATTGCTCTGACAAAACCAAATTTACAACTCTGGCTTATCACACAATCTTTACAGATATAAGAGATATTGTAGCAGATAACGAGGGATCAGAGGGTATGCAGTTTACACGCAGTGATTGTCCAGAGATCAAAATCTCTTTAGGGAATGTCACCCTAGACACCTTAATAGATACCAGAAGCCAATATAATGCAATGTCATAAGAATTTTATACAAAACATAGACCAGATTTAGGAACACATGAATCGCCGTCCTCCAATATAACTCATTTGTGTCGAGTTAGTTCTCAGTAATAGATCGCATATGCATCTTATTCTAAAGGATTTGGGCTTTCCAATGGTAGTATTTTTATCTTCTTTGGACTGTCAGTTCTTTAAATAATTACATTTTAATCTGGCGACCGATCAGCTGACATTGTCTGTAATGTTGTGTTTACGTCGTAGTTGTGTGGGATATGTTTATAAACTAACCTAATTGTATTTAATTTGTTATTTGTCTTCGTTTTAAGTTAAAAATGAGTGGATTTAATATTTTATTTGTTGATAAATGTGGGAAGGAGTTCAAGGATTGTGAAATTGAAAGAATTATTGGAGAATGTGACAGTGTCAGTGAGAGTGATTTGTCTGATGAAACATTTGAGAGTGATAATGAAATAGGACAGTTGGACATTGAATCTCAAATAGATGCAGATGTAAGTAATGAATCAAATAAAATCATAATGGACTGTAATATAACAGGTTCACCACATCATGAAAAATGTAATCTGCCTTGTTCTGCAATAAGTGATAAGTTGCAACTTGAGCAGCCCTCTTGTAGTTATGATAGGCCTAGGACTCCACTAGATGTAAATAATGTAATTTCTGATATAAATGTCCATGATAGGCCTGTATTACCATCTAATTCAGATTATGAAAGCTCTCAGATATCCACTCTAATTGAGCTACTCGATCAAATCTACCGTGATGGAATAATTGCCCCTCTGTCTCCTACTGCTAGTGAGGAGGCTGATGACCCTAGTTTTCTTGATCCTTGTCCTAGGCCTATTAGAGTTAGTACTAGATGTAGGGGTAAACCAAGAAGGGGTAGGCCTGAAGAAAAAATGCAATGTTCCAATCCACCTAAGCCCACTAAAAGGCCAAAGAACCAGTCGGTGGGAGTGTGGACTGTGCCTCGTCGCACTTCACCTACCAGAATGTTTCAAAGTATAGCACACAAAAGTTAACTTTTCTTGACTCTTGTGAAATTGAAACATATTCTTTGCACCCTGAAGAATATTTTGAAGTATTTTCAAAGGTAATTTATGCTTTTACTTCAGGATAATTGAAATAAAAAAATAAAATTTGATATTTTTCATTGAAACATTTTACATATTATTGAAACATATTCATTGAAACGTTTTTTACATATTATTAAATTATAAAAGAAAAGATATTATAAATATTAGTATATATTTTGAAAGTAAATGTATTTGTGAATAAAAAAATAACAATAGGTTCCATAAGAAACATAAATATGAACTGAAAAAAAGTAATCAACAAAAACCTTTAAAAAGGTCTAAAAAATTAGTTTTTTATGACTCAGTCGGTGTAAAAAAAATTGTAAAGGAATGGGTTAAATTATTGGGAGCACTAGGTCGTAAGCCAAAGGCAGTAAAACACCAAATAATTACCTAAGTAACTTTAGGGAAATATGAAATAGATGCGCATTTTATAATTATTCCCAACCTAATAAAATCTTGTTTGCTAGGTATAAACTTTCTAGGAGGAGGAATATAAATTCAATGAGTCCAAATAAACAATGGTAGAATGTAATGCTATCGAATACCAAAACAAATTATGTCCTATATTAATACAGAGAAAGATGGAAAACATTACCGATATAACTCAGGACCAACGACTAAGCTTAACATACCTAATTCATAAATATAAACAGGTATTTAGCAATAGGCCAGGACTTTAAAATCTTATCAACACAAATTTACTGTGACAGACAAAACGTGATACAAACAGAACAGTTGGCTGATCGCTATGAAACATAGAGATGCTGTAGATGCAGAGATTGAGCGGATGTTAAAATATGACATCATTGAGCGAGCAAGTAGCTCATATATAAATCCTATCGTTCCAGCTCTAAAGAAAGATGGCACCGTTTGGATTTGCTTAGTTGCACGATTTATGAATGCAAGAACTATGCCGAACTATGAAGGTAGTCTTCCGATTCAAGATTTGTTATCGAAATGTGGTGGATATATTTTATCAAGTTTAGATTTAACAAACAGCTTCTGGCAAATACCGTTGTCTGAGGAGTGCTGGGACTATACTGCATTCTTAGCCAAAGGATTCTGATATTGATTCAAAACCGTGCTTTTTGGTTTAAATACAAGCTTAGCAAGTTTAACTAGGGATTTAGATTCAATCTTATCCCAAGAGGTGAAGAAATCATTAATCACAAATGTGGACAACTGTTTGTGCCTATCCATATCATTCAAAGAACACCTATATCAATTAAAGATTAAATTTAATTTATTTGCTGAACCAAATTTAACTATAAACTTCAAAAGGTCGCAATTCTGTCGGAAAGAACTTGAATACCTGGGACAGTGTTGTCAACAAAAGGTGTGAAACCGCAAAGAGAAAAGGTTGAAGCCCTTACCCATTTTCCAAGACCAAAGAATGCCAAGCAGGTAAAGGGGTTTCTAAGCCTCATAAATTTCTATAATCGGTTTCTGAAAGACAATGCAACTGTCACGGCCCCACTATAAAATTTAATGAGGGAAGGATAAAAGTTTAAATGGGCTAAAGAAGAAGAGGCGCGTTTTCAGACAGTCAAAGAACAATTCTTAAAAGAAGTCATGCTGGCTCACCCAATTCCAAACAAGTGTTATTATTTACAGTGTGATGCAAATAATTTTACATTAAGGAGACAACTTTAACAATAAGATGAAAATAGTCAGATCGGCATTTTTGCATATATGAGCAGATCTGTTAAAGAAGCAGAAATCAACTACAGCATGGCAGGGAAGGAGCTATTGAGTATAGTGCACTGCTTGAAGAAGTTCAGATGTCTTGTGCTAGGTAACCCTTTAACAATAATTACTGACAACAAAGCTCTCTCTTATATACATAAATGCAAATCGGTAAATGCAAGGATGACCATATGGTTGTTGCTCATTAATGAGTATGATTGTGATACTTAGCATTGTAAGGGGGAAACATCACAGTAGCCGAAACCGTTAAACCGAAACCTACCTGATATTACGACGGAATTATATATAAATAATACACTTATACACATAAGTACTCTACAGAACACTTATAGTCGAAATATGATAGATAAACTAACAAACATCCAGTCATTACAGAAACAGGACAATAAAATCACAGCAATAATAAACAAAATTACATTTCCTAACTCATGGTCAACTAAACAAACATTATAAAATTTGGGGAAAAAATTGTATCACCGGGATAAGGGGATATAGAAGCTATTTATCCTAGAAAACCTAAAGGAAGATATGATATGGGAAAGTCACCAATACTTCGGACACATAGGAATAAATAAATGTTACCGCACGTTTAAGGAAAACTTCGCTGTGGATAACCTAATGGACAGCATCACTAAAATAGTAAGATCGGGTGATAAATGTTAAAAGTGCAAGCATGACAATAAGAACCGACACGGGAAAATGACTTGCGTTTTACCAACAGAAAAGGAGAAAATACTATCTTTAGATTTTTATGGTCCACTGCCCAGGTGAAGGTATGGCGCTAGATATATTTTGGTGGTAGTCAACGTCTTTACAAAGTACACAAAATTATACACGATGGCAAAACCAACAACAAAACTGACACTAAGGAGGCTAACAGAATACTTTGATAATTACAGGATACCAGAAGTTATTACTACAGACAATGGAATCCAGTTTACTTCCAAACTATGGGGAGAGGAACTAGAAAAATTAAACATTCATGCACGATTCACTCCAACAGAGCAGAAAGATGTATGAGACAGTTAAATCTACTTTTCAGAATCTCAATAAAAGATAACCATAAAGATTAGGGGGGGGGGGGTTAGTAAAGGAAATAGAAACGTCAATAAATGAAACTTATCAGGGTACTATTGAAATAACGTGTTATCAGGCACAGTACGGTAATTGAACAAGTCAAATTTGGGACAGGACTGTGCTGATACCTGGAATATCATCAAACACTACTTGAAATGCGGCTGAGATAAATCTAAAAATAAAGACGAAGAGGGAGAAATTCACTGCGAAATACAATTAAAATCATCCAACGACCGAATACAAGGTAGATCTAGTATTGTTAAGGGCATTAGCTACATCCTGTATTTCCGAAGGCAAATTTCAAAAATTTCTAGAATTATATGAAGGCCCCCATAAGATAGAAAATAGATTTAGAACTAGCTATCGGTTAATTTAAGTTGAAGGAAATAAAGTGAGTGGTACATTCAATTCTAGGCTTTTAAAAAAAATACTATACACCATGTAGAAATTAATTTAAATAGAATAGAAAAAAACTCAAGTGTTATTAAGATTTGTTACCAGTATTGTATAGATCTAGGTAATAAACTACATGAGTAGACGGTTAAAAAAAAAAAGTTTACCATGACTAGAATACTCATACAACTGTAAAGCTTGAGTGAAAGTGAAAATGACTGAAAATTTGCAGTGAACATTGTGTTACGAAAGGGTTGTTTTACAACTTAAAAGAACAATTGTCGAATAATCTACTCTAAGTAATTGTTTAATAAACAACTGTACGTCAGAGAAATGTAAGAATATATTAATAAGCTAATTAGGAATAAGATTTATAGCTGAATATGATTCATATTTGAATATTATGTTATACAGTAAACTCCCGATTATCCGTGGAATAGGGTGGCCCGGCAACGCCGGATAACGAATTCCCCGGATAATCCGCTATGAACAAAGAATACGCAAAACGATCGATAATCGATTATTTTACCATAAGTTACACAAATAATGACCCCTGTTAATGCAATTCACAAATAATCTTCAAAGGAAAAAATAAATACAGAAAATAATTTAAAATGTCGATATATTTGACGGATTATAACATGTACATTTATATGTCTAACTATTTACAATACATACATAAGTATATGTCAGAAGTAAGTATGTATGTACATATGTAATTTCCTTTACACATAATACTTTCACTTTTTAACAAAAAAATCTGTCACTTTCGTCTGTTTTCTTTGTGAGCATTGATTTAGCTTTAATGTGCGATCTATGTTTCTTGAGAACCATTTTGTCGCACAGTGTCTATTTGTGTCACAAAGCCATAAAGATCGATAATGTATATGACAGACATGGATAATGCATATGTCACGTCCTAGACTATTTATAGCCGAGATTAGCTGACATTTGTTTACAATCTTATGATACACATTAGGTTTTCGGGCGTTCAAGCATTTTGTCATTGTCTCTTATATACAGTAGTCTGCTCGCCCCTTTTATTTCGCTGGCCCGCGTCGGGATGCTTCCCTTTCAATGTAAAAATTAGTATGTACATATTTACATATCTATTCCTTTCATCTTAACTTCTATTAAGCCTTATATGTATTTACGTCGTAATTCACCGTTTGGAAATTTAAACACATGAATCTAATTGGAATTTGGATATTTGTAAAACAATGGCAGACCCCGGATAATCCGCAAACCGGTTAATCAGCCCACGGACAATCGGGAGTTTACTGTATTAATTAAATTAAGGGAGTTAAAAGAAATTGTTTTAAAAAAAATAGTAATAGTATTAAAAATAATAAAAATAATTTTGAATACTCATAATTTTGATTTTTAAGAACAAATTTTTTTTTGGTACAAATATAACGAACATGTTCCAAGCTAGTTATGTTTAATAAAAAGAATTGTTATATATCTGTAAATACCTTGCTGTGTCAAGGTATACCATTAGTTGAAAAGACAAAGTGGTTTTTCAAATAAATAGAAAGTTCTAAACTAGGTATGGGAACAATAGATGGGCTGCTAGGAAGATTACTGAGAATAAACCCAGAATTCGCAAGTAGACTTTTGTCTGTGGAATTCCTAAACGTGTACTTTCCCAAGAACAATGCAATCCAAGACATGGTCAGTATTAGTAAGAAGATAGCAGAAGGGGAAGCTATGGCGGGGAGGCAGAACCTAGGAGTCGAAAAGAAGTCGAGGGGAACAATCCAGTTGAGATGATCCAAGCAGGAGTTTTGAGGAGACGGAGAAGGATTGCAGTTTTGTGCAGTTGAAGAAGTTAGATGCACGAAAAAACATTTAAAAAAGATTTATTCGCCAGGCCAACAGAAGAAAATCTGGCCACAAATAGTCAAAATAAGGAAAAGAAATTCATTGGTGGACTAGACAGAGAGAAAGGGAAGGCAGAAAAAATGAGGAGTCAACAAGAAATTGAAGAGAGAGGAGTTCTAGTTCTGAGAAGAGAGTGAAGTTCTAGGAGACAGACGTAGAGGAGTCTCGTGCTAGAATCTGACGATGAAGCTGGTAAAGGAATAATGAAGGAGTGAGTCAAGATCTGAATGGGTACAGGTGATGGTCGAATCGGAAAGTACTGAGGGTTTAAGTGAAAGAAGACATTCAACCTACCAAAAAGGGAGAGTAATTCACTCGCACAGATTTGGTAATAGAAATAAAAGACGGCTGTTTTGCAAGTCAAGTATAATATTTTATTCTGCTAAGACAACGTTTTGATAACTAGATAGTTATCATTATCTGGCCATATCAACAGAGAGTGGTAATTTTCAAAAAATGTTTAGCATTAACAAGGCTTTGAACATTACTTGACAGATACATATTGGCTAATTTATATTTAGCCTATAAATAAATTTAGCTACATTAATAAAGTGGTAAATCAACTGTACAAAATATCTGTAAAATCTAAAATTATAAGCTTCTAATAAAGGTTGATATGACCCTTATACTAAATGTACAGTAATTTCTAATATCCAGAATACTAGTAAGTAGTAACGTTTACAGTATATTCGGCGCTCAGAACTTTAAGAAATCAAAACAGCCCCTAGTTCCAATAGGAATAATTTAGAAGGTCCTATTATCATATAGAGTTCTAATTATTTTAAAATTTTATAATATAATTTTTTTTTTTAATTTACACAAAATTTAAATTCCTCTTGTGCCTCAAACAACAGAAAAAAATTTTGTTTTGTAATAATACAAAACTTCCAGTTTGAGTATTAAGCCTCAAAGTGCTAAGGGTGCCATCCGAGCCGATCGTGATAATAGCTGCCGAACAATAACCCGTGTTACAATTTAGTTATATTTTATATTATACTAAAGTAAAAGAATTGGTTTATTACTTTATGCGGAAAAACTTGTTGGATGAGGTAATAGATTAAATTAAAGGGCTCGTGAGTCTGCAGTCTGTTTACAAGAGTTGTGGGTTTTAGTGCATGTCGGCGCCGGTTCAGTATTGTTTATTATGATTTATTTATTGTTTCAGTTATGATATAAGTGGTTTTAATTATTACATTTGTTTGTTGTGTGATTCATGATAAATACTGAGTGAACTAAGTCGTTGAAGTCAAATCAGAAAGTGCTTCTTTGATTCATCAAAGACGAGTCTGATAGGAACATTTCTGAAATTGACACAGACTTGGAAGAAATTCCAAAAAAATGATGATATTTATCTAGTAGTGGAGAGGAGTATAACCCTGATTTAGACCATTATGTATATAGTGAATCTGATGATACAGACCTAAAAAACAGACCAAGTTCTTCGTGTACTGATAGGCCTAGGCCTAATGGTAACTTGTCATCACCAACTTCCCAACAAATCTCTGATTCTGAGAGTGAACATGAACCACCCCCAGATGAATCTTCACATGAACCAACTACCAGTACTTCAAATAGTAATTGGGTTAGAGTGTATCCTCCAGAACCCTTTGATGTAAAGGATAAATCTATTTACCATTTTAGATCTACCCGACCAGCCAAAAAGTACTGGAAGAAGATTTTTGACAATTTTTTTTTATATGACTTTACTGAATGCACTCATCTTGTATAAAAACAATACAGACAATCCTCTTGATAGGTTCAGTTTTATGGTAGAAATAGTTCAATTGCTTCTTGAAGGCGAAACAGTTGATGCTTCTGAATATCATCCAAAGCCAGAATGCAATACACAGCATAACTTGATGTATCGCCCTGGAGAGTGTGTGCACCTTTGTGTAGTATGTTTACTCAAAGGAAAAAATTAAAAAGTAGGTTTTGTTGCCCAGGGTGTAACTCTGGTGTCCACCCTGGTTGTTATAGAAACTTAGAACATTTATGGAGACCTAAAGGGCGAGGCATCAAAAAGCATGCAGCAGAATTGAATTCTGATTAGGCATTGACATGTACATAGGCATAATGTGTAAATATGTCTATATGATTTTGATTCTTATGTTATATTTGTAAACGTTAGTGATAACAAATGCCAAGAAAGTCACGTTTGCCTTATCACAAGTGATCCTACAAACCTAAATAAATAACATGATATTTTTGATGATTTTTCTTGGTTACAGTGGTGCATATTATTTTAAAAACACTAATTATTTGTGAATATAAACTATTTATGTTATACTTTTCTATATTCAGGACTAAATTGTGCATCTTTTGTATATTTCAGATTTCAAATATTTTACAATAGTGTTTCTAAGATTAACTGGAAAGGAAAAAACATTTTCAAGTAAAATTTGTGTTTTCTATTCATTGGCAGTTTTTCATGCTTCAGTATAATTTGTTAAGTTTATGTTTTACATAATTTTGTTCTTTTGGTTATTGTGAACAATATGTTATACTTAGAGGTATTTTGTATTTTCTATTTAATTCAATATAAAACACCTATCACTAAAGAGTGTTATTACCAACAATTGGAGGGTTAATGTTAAAACCACAATACAAACTTATAATATTACATACAAAAAACGTAAACAACTATTTATAAGAAATTATAATTATGTTTTAGAGTTTATTGATACTTGTACATCTATGTAGACTTATCTGTGAGAGGGAAGGTAAGGACCCAGGTGGGAGAGGAAGAGATGCAGCAGAAGGTAATCTTCCTAGAACAATTTTAAATGTATGAATTACTGACAGATCAAGGATTAAGGATGGAGAAACTTGGCAAATAATAGAAGGATATGACTTAAACAGCTTCTCATATAATAATAAATGTATACTAAACTAATAAATTTGTGTATTAACTAATAAATTAAGTAGTAGTAACATAGGTTTTAATATCAATTACAAAAGCAACCTATGTAGATATATGATTCACCAAGAATAGGGTTATCTAGATAAACAATTAATTCTATTAATAAATATAATTTCTTTATGAAAGTTTAAAATGAAGACTGTAACTAGTATAACAATAATCAACATTTCTTATACATACTAAAATTATAAATTTAACAAACTAAATCCAAATAACTCACATCATTATCATCAGCTGTAGAAGGCTGTGGATTTGAAAGGCATTGTTGAAGAAACAAATTACTATTGTCACAAAGTTCTTTGAATTTAATCCAATCATCCAACTGCTGAATGCATTTGTTGCAAATCTGGCTAGGCATATTGTCACCAATGTAAACCTAACAGAAGGAAACATTAAATTTCACTAATAAAACCAATACCCTGCTTAAGACTAATTTTTATAGACATTTTTATTAGTCAATTACTTATTTTGTTCATTTAAAAATAAATGGCTAAGACACAGAAGACCAGAAAGAAAGAGACGAAATATGAAATAAGCAACAAAAAAAACAAACAAAAGCTTGGAATTCCTTGTGATGGGACAACTGAAAAGTAATTAGAATGGACAAAGCTAAAAAAATTAAAATCAATTTCAACAAGTAACATAGATAAAAAGTGTGTATATATATATATATATATATATATATATATATATATATATATATATATATATATATATATATATATATATATATATATATAGAGAGAGAGAGAGAGAGAGAGAGAGAGAGAGAGAGAGAGAAAGAGAGAGAGAACTAATAGAAGGAATTAAAATATAGTACAGGTAGTTCTTACACTTGTGTTATTTAAAACTGTAAACTACTTATTGGTTTATTATATACTCTTAATTTCTTTAATGAAGAGAATTTACTAAACAAAACAAAATTTAATACTTCATTGAGACAATGACTGCAACATAATATACTGTTACACACTTTAACGGGTGATTGCCAGAGCTGTTGGTGCATGATATACCATTAACCATCAGAGTTTTAACAGACTAAGTGTAGCAGAACTGTCAAGATATTTTACCAGTTATTGTACATTTACGCATAAACGATTGCCATTTAACTACATGAAGTATTAAGGCAATGCCTTTGGTCTCTTTTCGTAATTCATGGGATTCTACAATTATGAATGTAAAATTGATTACTAAAAATTTGTTTTTACATTTTATACATGAAATATAATTGTTTTTTAATAAATAAATAATAACTTTTCATTCCATAACAATTTTTTAATGAAACTAAATTAGAATTTTAGTATTTTGTTCAAAATTTGTTGTCTATATACTGAATATTCATTTATATAATAAGGCCAATGCAGATAACATCAACTATATTCTTTTCTAAGGTGTTGACATTTAAAAAATGTTTACCACACACATAAATTGCAATAACCAGTAACCAGCGACAACAAAAAATCATACTTGTTGATTCCATCTTCATGTGCCAAAAAAAAATTGAATTTTACCGCCCTATAAATTGACGCAAAGAACCAATTAGACACACAGACAATTGATATAATACTAAATACAAGAGACAAAATGTTAGAACATAGGCCACATGGAGTGTTCAGCTCCCTGTAATAGTGTGTTAAATTATAACTGTTTCACAACATATCTAAAAAGTGCCTGGTTACAATAGGCTAAGTTATAAAATTATGTTAATTTTACTGAAGATAATACTGAATTTGGCAATGGTTGAACTTGGTATAATACAATGTCAGTTTACGTGCAATACCAGTTTGTTTTCACGTATGTTATATAAAAATATACTTTAAAAAAGTTACCTAACAGGAGTAAAATTATTTAAATATTAAAAAGTATATTATGAAGTTAAATTTTGAAAATAAAAAAATATCATTTACTAGCACATTTTGTAACCGCAGTCACATTGTCTGAATATACGTCTCATATGTTGCAAGACCAAGGCCATCCATCCCAAGTGGCTATTAATTATTTACAATAGGAAACTTCACTTTTTTCCTTTCTTTTATAACCATATCCATCTTAACTGGTTAATTTGCAGCAACATTTTATTATAGCTGTATAGTGATATTGTATAACATGAGAAGCAATTTATGAAGAATTACTTGATAAAAGAGTATGTTTCAATATTAAGGTTATTTTGTTTATTTTATCTGCAACTTGAGCTACTAGTTTATGCTTGTATATTTGAAATGCATATATTAAGTCAAAAAGTGAGTGTTACTATAGACAAGTGTCAATTATTATATATTATGTTTCCAAGATGATGAATAATGAAATTCATAAACTGCGATATTGAAAATCATATTTTTGTTGAATAGAATTTATTTTTGAGTCATAAATTTGATAATTTTATTAAATCAAAGTTGGCTAAGTTTTTGTCAAATATTATCACTTCAAGATTTGATTGAATTTTATTTAAAATTTGTTAATTCCACCTTCATATGAGCTACTAGTAATAACATTTAACCTACAAATTCTTCATAAACAACACAGAAATAACCAACGCTACACAACCGAACAATACGAAATATACAGACACTTCAAACTACACCCAACACACATACTTAATACACAATTACATTACAACTCATACGCACTTTTCGACATCATAACTCCTAATACACACAAAATACACCCACACCACCATAATATTCCACCCCCACCCTAACACCCTAACCTACGTAAACCTTGAGATCAGTTACGGTATGACTTGACAATGGGACACATCTCCCGAAACAGCCGTCCTCAACAAACAAAGTAAGTGCTACTACAGGCAAGTTAAAACATTTAAAAGTGTTTAGGAATTTTATTTATATTTTTCGGCCATCGGGCTTTATCATAATATATCTATACATAAATGATAAACCAATATATTGCATTTTACCTCGCTATGACTAGTCTTCAGGAAAAAATAGTTAAATTTAATGCTGATATTCTGTAATTGAAGCATTTTGAAAAAATTACAAAATATCTCACATTAAAAACCAACACATAACTTCAAAATCTCAACATTTCTGTTTTATAAAATAAAATACAGTACTATGTTTTACTACAAAAATATAATTAGGAGTAATTATTTCAAGAACTAAGTAAAAACTATCAACTTACTATGTTGACACGTTTCAAAACAGTAATTTCATAAGCCAAGCCTAACCTGCTAATGGCAGCATTCACTCAAGGTTGCTGGCAAGTGATTTATGAGTGTGGAGGGATGTGGGATAGGTATGTATTGGAAAAGAGTGTTATATTCGAAGTCTGTGTGGCATTATTATTTACATATGGGAACTAATTAGACGTGTGTTTCTGCTGAGTAATATCTTTTGCCAGGTGACTTCACGTGATCTCTATTCTTATCTTACATGTGTAGATTTGTACAATAGTAATGATGTATAAAATTACAGCCATATCTATCCTAACTGGTTACTTTGTAGGTATATAGTAATCTAAATATATATAAAAACTGATGTATTATAACCTAAGTTATTTAAAATATAACTTTTCCTTTAGGTTATATATTTCATTACCTTAACACTCTTTTGTCTCACCTTCAGGTTTCTAATTAAATAACACCAATATCAATTTTAATATAACTTGCATTTATTCTCGACACTTAATTAACACACATTATACCCATTTACCTTAATACTATTTAGTGAAAAGATTGATTCCTTAACTAATATTACAATTACAAAAAAACAAAGGTGGACTCTTGAGGCTTTAGGTTATTACAATAAAGTTTATTAATGAGTGTTAATTTCTCTTTCTCTGGGGTCGTTATTATGGATATTTTTATAAATTAGAACGTGGTAAAAAAAGACTAGATTATTATTTTATACTAAAGAATTTAAAATTTCTCTGTAATTACAGTTTATACAGCTCTGTTGGCTAATTTTAATGTAAAAAAAGTACTTATTGTTTATTGATTCCTGGGATCTTGACCGTTGATACTGCTTAGGTGCACTTTCACATAACTCACTTATTTTTCCTAATTCTTTATTAAATTATTTACGTAGCACTTTTTTAAATTATACAAATACCAAAAATTTAAATTTCCCTTAATTCTATTGACAAAATTTACCCCTAATTAACATTACTGACACCTGGTCCCCCCAATACGTCTTCCCTCTTCTGAAGTTCCTCCAAGACTTCCTGATCATTTCCTTTTCCAGCCTCGCGTCATCTCTTACCCCCCCTCACGTATTTTAGTAAATTTGGTTACCCCATACGAAGAGCTCCCCCTAATGGTACAGTTTTATTATAACCCAGATATTTTGATCCTTGGAAAGTCCTATCTTAAATTAGTTGGACCCTTCTTTTGTTAAAGATTCCCCAGCCACTTTATGACTACACTCCAAATAGAACAATGCTCATGTACTTTGACCGTAATTTTAGTAACTATTCTTGACGCTTTTGCAAAATATTTCTTCCGACTATTTTTCTTTTTGGATATAAACTAAATTTATTCTTCAGCCTCATACGTTATGTTAAGTATCTTATGAACGTCTAAACCCCTGAACAGAGGCTTAGGGTAGTTGAAAAACCTATTTATGTATATGTATCTTATGGATGCCTAAACCTCTGAAGTTAATGGAATTTGGAGGGATTAACATATTACCTGGATGGTTCGTGTGATGTTTGGTGTAGATCCATCAACAGGGCTCCGCCCCAGAGCAGGGGTGTAACAGCCGGGCCCGCAATGCGGGGGGGCCCACAGTCTAGGGGGCCCGTGGGCATTGACAAAAAAAATATATATATTTTTTTTTTGAGGTACCGAAAAAATTAACACTGCTAGTCTGTAAGTTATATGCATTAACTTATCCTTATCGTTTTCTGGAACAAATATACGATAAAGGATAGAAGATAGAAGTATAGAACTGCCCACTATTAATTATTTGGCCAGAGTGTATATTGCTCGTCTAGCATTTTGTGGAATGTTTAGACTAAATAAACCCTGATTAATGTGTTATGGTCTCCATGCTAAGATAAGCACGTGCTTAGACGTTTCTCATTACTAAGGGGAATGTTTTACTAAGGAAGCTCAAGCTATTACAGTAGGTTGTTTACTGCTTTATCGTTCAGAAGAGTTATCGTTTAGTAGTGCGTTATCAAAGGCTACTAATTTTTTAAATAATACAAAAACAGAGCTGACGGAAATAAGAAATAACTATGAAACTGTTCTTGTAGTTGCTACAGGAATTGCTCAAGAATGGGGAATCACTACGGATTTTAAAAATAGAAGAGGTCGTAGGACAAAAAAACATTTTGAAGATCTAGCTGAAGACGAAAGACTTTCTGACCCTGAAATGTATTTTAAAACCGTTGTGTTTTATGGCACATTGGATATTGTAATAGGTCAACTAAAAAATCGTTTTGAAAGCATGCTAAATATTACCGACGGTTTTCAAGTGTTAACGCCTGAGTTTTTGTCTTCAGCGTCAAATGGAACACTTGTTGAGAAAGCAAATGAGCTCTGACAATAATACAGTGAAGATTTATCCTCAGATTTTGTCACTGAACTTTCAAGTTTTAGGCTAGCTTTAAAAAATGATATTAATTAAAAGAAAACAATCAAAGAAATCGCAGAGCTTTTGTTAGTTGAAAACTATAGCACTGCTTGCAGCATACCTGACGTGTGCATTGCCTACCTTTTGTTTTTTAAACAGTTATCTTTTCCAGTTACCGTAGCCTCGGCTGAGCGGTCATTCTACAAACTGAAACTTATCAAAAATTATTTGAGAAGTGCTATGTGTCAAGAAAGACTGCATGGATTTAGCTTGCTTAGTGTAGAAAAGGAAATTGCCAGAAGTATTAATATTAGTAAAATTATTGAAACTTTTGCTTCCAAAAACGCTGTAAGGTATAAAAAGTTCAGCATTAAGTAAAGAAATTTGAACTTTAAACAAATTTTTAAAATGTAAACTGATTGTATATTTATGACCTTTTGTTTTTTCTTACAGAACATGACATTGTAAATAATACACATTTTTATATTTACAGTTAAAATGTAGTTAGGTTTAGTTAAATAATTAACTAAAGTAAAACGTTTTATAAAATTATTTTTCCGTTTACCGTCATTTATTATGGAATGCCTGATTCCTATTCCTATATTTGATAAAACCTTTTGACTTTAGTTTCAGTCCTATAAATGTGTTGTAATATATCTTATCCTATAATTTGTTGTTGTTATGATGCTTTTAATAATTTATCATCACACTGCAACGAAAGTAGTCACCTTCGGTACTCAGTTTGAGTAGCGAAAGTAACACTGTTTTCGCGTCTCTCAGTCAGCTAACTTTCCATTACTCTAATGTATTTTATGCTTGTCCATCAGAAGCGTTGATGATTCTCTACAATACATTTAAGGGTTTAAAATCAGCTTGCGGTAATTGTTTAACATAATAAATATCGAATCTTATAACCTAAAAATTACAATAGGGTTTATTGTTTAACTTTTAACTCATTAATATTTGTTGAGTTTGTGCGATGTCAACAGTTTAATGAAAAATATCGCTTTTTTTCATTAAACCTCGGCTGCGCCTCGTACGGAGAACACAATCGCGCCCCGCAAAAGGCAACTTTTGGTCCTTCTAATGAAATATAGCCTACTATCTACTATATATACACTCAAACTAAATGAGTGTATAATATACACTTTGAAATGTAAGAGTGATTTAGGCATAACGAATGGATAGGGGCCCAACTAGGATTTTTGAGGGGGGGCCCGAAAAAAATTGTTACGCCACTGCCCCAGAGGCTTAGGCTGGTTCAGTGTACAGCCTAATGAAATGATGAAAAACATTGTCTATCCTCTACCATTGCAATAAATGATACATAAATATTTAGATGTTTGATTTGCTTTTCTTATTGGAAAATTAATTAATAAATTTCAATTAGCCATTATAAAACTATGATTTCGGGCGCTGCGTAATGCTAGTGTTGTATAAAATTATAAACAAAGCTAACTGGATACTTTATAGGTATATTATAATATAGGCGTTTGTAGTATTTAATGCAGTTGATAAGGAAAGTCAAAAATAATCCCAACAAGTACAATGTGATAAAAAATTAACCTTCCAATATATTTAAAAAAAATATGAATACAGTTTCATAACATGTTTAGGAATGTTTTCATACACATGCCTAAATGGGTCCTAAAGTAAGTAATTACCATATACTCATGCAATAAAATATTATGACGAAGAACTCAATCGAATAAAATAGGTTGCTCAAAAAACTGTTAAAACATACACTTATTGACAATATACTTTAAAAAATTGGTAATCCTTTACCACACCGGCCCCATACAATATTTTGGATTATTGTTCAAAAGCACAAAAAGGTACGATATCCACAAAAAAAAAAAAATTTTCTTTTGGGAAAGTTACTTTTTTGAGTTTAAAGTAGGGGAAATTTTTTTTGGCGGAAGCACAAGTTGTAAATAGGCGCGGAGTTATACAAACGTTTTCTGTTGTCAGACTGCTGTGACGTCACGCGAACTCTACGCCGCAAAACTACTTACCAGGACTAAACATTCACTTACAGACACTATTTCAAAACTTCAAAATCTCAAAATTTTACTTTAGGTTATAATTTTATACATGACTATATACCTACATTAAAATATACCTACCAAGTATCCAGTCAGGATAGATTTAGTTATAATGTTATTCAACTTTACTATCCACCTATATTGAAATATACCTAAAAAGTATTCAGTCAGGATAGATTTGGTTATAGTTCTATACAACATTACTATATACTTACATTAAAATATACCTATGAAGTGTCAAGTCAGGATAGATTTGGTTATAATTTTATTCAACATTATTATCTACCCATATTACAGTATACCTATGAAGTATCCAGTCAGGATAGATTTGGTTGTAATTTTCTCCATCGGCAATATTTACCAAAATAGAACCAAATCTATCCTGACTTAATACTTCGTAGGTATACTTTAATACAGGTAGATAGTAATGTTAGACAAAATTATTACCAAATCTATCCTGACTAGATACTTTGTAGGTATATTTTAATATAGGTAGATAGCAATATTGAATAAAAGGTAATTGTTATTTCGGCCACCTACAATATTTTGGAATAGTGTTCAAAACCACCAAAAAAAGTCGATATCCACACGAAATAATTAGTCAAAGCATAAAAATTAGTGCAAAATGTTTTCTTCTCGGAGCCCCAAGATAGGTATAAATGTAGTTCGCGTGACGTCAGACGTCTGTATCACTCCTCACCTATTCACAACTTGTGCTTCCACCAAAAAAAATTTCCCCTACTTTAAACTAAAAAAAAGTAATTTTCCTGAAAAAAAAAAGTTTTTTTTGTGGATATCGTACCTTTTCGTGCTTTTGAACAATAATTCAAAATATCGTATGGGTCCGGTGTAGTAAAGGATTACCAAAAAATTAAACACACACACACACACACACACAACACCACCTTCAAACACAATTCCAAGCTACAAAACAAACAATAAAAATAAATTTCCACTTTACCATGCGTACAAAGTTAGTTCTACCTCCAGAAAAATCAATTATCGAATGTCATACTAAACAACGTATATTATTAAAAAAAACACACACCCCTTTAAACAATAAACAGACAAATACAATCTATCCGCTGTATACAAAATAACATGTAATGACTGTCCCAGTTACTACTTTGCCGAAATGGGTAGATAATTTAACACATGATACAGAAAGCACAACAATGACATAAAAAAATATAAACCCGAAATTCCAATACCCAACATATATACAGAATACTAATCACTCAATATACAAATATCCAGACTAATTTCAACATTTAGTTGTTAAAATTTACATTAATTATCACCAGATAAACATATCATTTTAGAAATACATTCCTTTATCAAATATTATCATTGAGTAAAACCTATTCTAACCCTAACTAAATATGTCTCGCCGGATTATAATATAGGTATACAATTCCCGAATATATTTTTAAATGGTGCTTTGTGTTGATAACTAACAACGTGCTTACTAACAACGTTAGTAAATAAAGATTATGTTCACATTTTTCAAAATATATGTTATTCCATGATAGCTTTAAACTGAAGGAATGTTACTAACTCAAATATAAAACTTACTTCTATTGAAACGCAGGCCAGAATTCTTGATGGTAATAACAATGTTGAATCAGGAATGTCAATTTCATTAAATATAGGGGTTAAACATGAATCTTGATCCAAACATAAGCGGCAAGTTTTCTTAAAATCCAGCAACATGTTTGTCAACCGACTTTCTGCAACAAAACTATTAAATATCACTAAACTATTTCCAAACTTTCCTTTATGAACTGATACACTATTATTTACAAATTTTCTTCAAACTTAAACTTATTTTTCACTTAAACAGGTGATTAATAAGATTCACCGAATAAAATGGACTACAATATTCAAGAATTAAACTTATTTACCTAACTTAAATATGTTGAAATTATTTACTTTATGCATATCAAAGCACAATTCATCTAAACTAGATTAATCATACACAGTATACTCATATTTGCTTTTAAATAACTAATGAAACAATTTAAAACATTACAAACTACAAAATATTGCTTTTATATCTATCTATTTCTAAAGTATACATGTTTTTCATCATCATAGATCAAACCTGTACAGTGTCATAACAAACTCACAGAGGAACAACACACTCAAAATGTCAAAACACGAGAAAGTTATCTGTAAGTTATGCTATACACCAAATACACTTTATATTAAAATAATAAATACGCAATATCGATATTTGTAATATTTGCCCTCACTTCCAATTAAAAATTGTTCTTTGTTTAAATCCATTCTAATGGATCACGATTAGATGAAAATTTCAATTTTTATACAAAACAACATCGACAGTAACATTAAACATCTACTTTTCTCTCTAATATAGTATTATTTTAACTTTTATATTCACATCCAAAAATACTCCCTGATTAGTTTCTTCTATTTACTTAGGTTTATTCGAAAAACATCTTGCCGCTCATTTCTTTTCTAAAGTGTGTTCAACTTATTAAAGTGTAAATATTTATTTCTTTTTCATTCAAATTAAATTCATTTAAAACTAGATACATGTTAATTGATTTAAATAATATTTATAAGTACAGTACTATTTTTTAAGTTTAGGGCAACAAGATCGATGATTTTATATAGTGACATTTATAAATATTGTAGGCACAGGGTTTACATGTGGCGGATATTTCAAATGTGTTTTAAAAAATTAACAGACGAATTTAAATTTAAATATTCATAGAATTTAATTACGTAAGTAAATTTATTATGAGTCATTTGTTTATATATTCATTATCATTATATAAGAAACATCGACTTGATAAATGATAAATATAGACAAAATAGAAAGTTGACAAAATTAGACTGTTTTGATAAAGTCATTATTATAAACCAAAGCCTCTTATTTTGACAATCTAAATTTTAACATGTTTCCACTTTCGAGTTGAGTCAATAGTTAACCTAACACAATCAAATTCATTATTAATATCTTAGGTTCAACTTGTATTTATACATTCAAATACCACAAATTTACAATTTGAAATAAATTCTGAAAACACCGAAAAATATTAACCATTTTATAAAAAATATCAACAATTTGCAAATCAACCAAAGTAAGTATTAAAACTTAAGCTTATTGATTATAAATTAAACTTATATTATTGACTATAAATGTAGATTAAATTGATTTAAAACCCAATGATCCTACATTTCAAAATATAATACAACTATGCTTCCATTGTAATTAAAAAAAGAAAGTAGCCTATCAACTTAAAAATTAGGTAATTATTCCGACATGCGACTAAAATTAAACCAGTTTAGTTGGAGTTTAATTAACTAGTTGCATAATGTTAAACTAGATTTAGAATTGAAATTTATTTTTTTCTATCACCTATTCTAGAATTTAAAGTCTTATAATAGTCTTCATAGTATCACCT
This sequence comes from Prosapia bicincta, assembly GCA_036971475.1. Lineage (NCBI taxonomy): Eukaryota > Metazoa > Arthropoda > Insecta > Hemiptera > Cercopidae > Prosapia > Prosapia bicincta. The sequence continues at coordinate 9,369,163 of JBAIZL010000011.1, read as the reverse complement.
TTCACTTATTAAACGATTACATGCTATTTTAATTGAAAGTTTAAATGTTTCATTACTGGAGGAAAAGTGTTACAAAATGAAAATACCCTAAATAGTTCATAAATTCTTGCCAAATTTGTAAATTTTAGCAAATATAACTAACTTTATCTTTATCTTTTATATATTGTCACATATGCAATATGTGTACACAAGATTTGTATACAACAAATGAAAATGTCATTTTAATTTATGAAAATAATCTCCCAGAGGATCAGCATTTTGCAGCTGTAATTTTGGGAAAATTTTACAGTATATAGTGAGCCTAAACCTAACAAAAACATGAAGTTTTCTTGTAGATTTGTTGAAACGTAAAGTCTTGTAACATATAAGCTTACAATTTACATGTGAGTTGAAGAGTAAATCTTCTAGAGTGTCTAAAATAATTAACACAAAGGAAATGAGTCACTGGTAACAACACGAGACTAGTATAGGCAGTTTTGCTTTTACAGGAGTTACGTTTAACACGAGCAATTAATTCACTTTGAAGTAAACTATAACTTATTACAAGAGTACGTTCTCACAGTTATACAATAGGTTTTTCATCGTATGTAAACACTTCTGACACTTAAAAGGTGTTGAACTCAAATAAAGCAAAGCAGTTAAACATCGTAGCAACACATCTTCATATCATTAAGAATTTAATCCATAACTGAACACAAAAGAGCTAGTTTTAAAGTAAACCTGCATTACAAGACCATCTAAATCTCAAAGACTTATGTTACAAAGAAACTTCTAGGAAACAGAATATCTACTGGTTTTGCATAGTTTTATGGCTTTATCTGGCACGGGTTCATTTAGCTCAGTTTTTGTATCACAAGGAATTGCGTCAAATTTGAAATGTATCCTGTATTTAACATTCTGCCCACTAAAATCTATTAGTTTTTAAGCTAAAGTTGCAAATAGAGGAAGTCAAGGCTAGAGGGTGATGGGAGGAGTTGCTTGCTGGGAAATGAGATAAAGCGGGAAGAAGCAGGGCAACAGTTTCAGGTTGCTTGGGGAAGCCAGCAGTCTTGATGGTGACTACTCTAATGACATCATTAGAACCAGGGTGAAGCTGAAGAATGGTACCCATGGGCTAACGAAGTGAATCAGAGAAGAGTGTTTGTCAAAAATTAACACTATTACACTATTTTACTTGGTAGAATTTAATTGTATATAAAAAAATATATATATTTGTTGATTCCATCTTCACATGAGCTACAAGTTTTCACTAAACACTTGTAAATATTTACAAACTTGCCTATAGTAGCAATTACTTATATTTGTTGACGACGGCCATTTCGGGAGATGTGTCCCATTATCAACTCAGACCGTAACTGATAATTATGTTGTGTAATACTAGCTGAAGATAAGAGTCGGTCTATTTTTAATTATTTGTGTAGTTATATGTACATTAGCTTAGTTATATGTAGGCTACATTTATAAGTACCATAGTGCGAAAAATATTACTTGCGTGCATATTCCAAACTTTACTTCTATGTTGAATTACTTTACTTCTATGTTGGCTACATGTTCTTATTTTAGCGGCAAAATCCTATATCTGCAGGTTGTCTGTAATTAGGTATGTGTAGAATTTAAGTGCAATAATTTCTATTTTGTGCGTGAAATAGTGTGTGTAAGTGAATTTAGTGCGTGAAATAGTGTCTGTAAGTGATTGTTTGCTCCTGGAAAGTAGTTTTTCGGGATTTTAATAAATCTTTGTGTGGGGTGGAGGGTTAGTTAACGTTGTTTTTTTTGCTATTTCTGCCACCTACTTTATTTTGGAATATTGTTCAAAACCACGAAAAAATACAATATCCACGCAAAATAATTAGTCAAAGCATAAAAATTAGTGCAAAATGTTTTCTTCTCGGAACCCCAAGATAGGTATAAATGTAGTTCGCGTGGCGTCAGACGTTTGTATCACTCCGCGCCTATTCACAACTTGTGCTTCCGCCAAAAAAGTTTCCCCTACTTTAAACTCAAAAAAAGTAACTTTCCTCAAAGAACAAAATATCAATAAAAATAGCATTTTTATAAGTTTCGGAATGTTTCATGCAAATATAGGGCCGGTTTAGATATGTAAACATTTATCTAAAGAATATAGCTTACCGCGCAAAGCAGTATTAAATTATAACTACGCACCTGAACTTAAGGTCTTCGAGCGGCCATGGCGGCAGCCTGCATAAAGGCGAATGCACTCCCTGCAGCCACACAACCCACGTAGGACTGGGCCCCTGCTGCTAGAGTACCTGCGACAGGTCCGAGGACCGAGAAGCCCAATGGTCCTGCAATCCCAAGAAGGGGGGGAAACACCATAGCCAAGCCACCAACACCTACTACTACTGCCCATGCTACGACACCAATCACAATAACTTGTAGAATCTAACGCAAGAAGAATGTTACTATGCCGGACGTGTTGCATTAGATAGCGTTTAGACTCTCGTCTGCGCATGCGCTCGGAGCTTAGCTGGAAGGTCTGTGACTTGGCAACGTCGCTAGCCTGAATTGGAAAATCCCACTACAGGCTACTGCGCTCAATATATGTGTAGTTGTTGATTTTATCTTCACGTGAGCTACTAGTTTTCACTAATAACACTTTTAAATATTTTACAACTTCTGTCGTAATTCCGAATTACGGTCTGAGTTGACAATGGGACACATCTCCTGAAATGGCCGTCTTCAACAAATATAAGTAAGTGCTACTATAGGCAAGTTTGTAAATATTTACAAGTGTGTAGTAAAAAAATATATACACTAATACATTTTACATATTTGTATAAAAAAAACAGACAAAAAAACAGATTTAATAATTTTTTGAATTTTTAAAGCAGTTTATCACCAATTATTATTATTACGTATGGTGTTTAGGAAAGACTGGATACAAAATCTCTGAACAAGGGTGTAGGGTGTCGTGGAACGACATATGCGAGGTGTCACACCTGATGTAAACTTACTTTCTACAGCGGTTATACAGAGTTATCAGTGCATTACACTTCTCTAAATTAAGAAGGATTTGGAAGTGTAAAGAGAATTAAATTGAGCTAAGCAAAGCACATAATCATAGTACTAGGAAGAGAGAAAAATTATTGTATCATGTAACAATAATAAGTGTGCAGGATCACTTATCTAAAGAATACTTCTCTCAACCAGGGAGAATATGTCAAAGGAGGAGGGGGTTTGGAGGCCCCCGAAGTTTTGCAGCGTCTGTCACGCAACACTGGCTGCAGGTAGAAATTTGGGATCAGGACTTTTTGTAAAGGCTGGATCTGATGAGGGGTTTCTGCAAGGCAGGATGTTTTATTTTGTGGGACTGGGAGATTATGTCTACCCTTTAGCAGCGTAAATAGTATAAGCTAAGTTGGAACTAATTTGTGCAATATTTTGGAAAAGTATGTAAAGTGTAAGTCTATATTTATTATTACTATTATTATTATTCAATAATGAAAATAATTGACACTCGTTGCTACAAAACATTTTTGTTACCAGTAAATTACTTTATATTTATTGAAACAAGACTTTGCAAAACTACTATTTGCAGATACCGTATCCACCAAAATAAACAGTACTGAAATGGAATCAGCTGTAGTTGTCTTCTCTCAAATATAGAGTCATTCTTGGTAGTTTTATAGGAGACCTCGGGAGATTTTGTTGAGCCTGAAACCTGCCTATTCATTCACAATGGTTCCAGCCATGCTGCCTTAGTCAATATTGCTTTCCTTCAAGACACTTTTGGCAACCACCTCATCTCCCTTAGAACAATCTTTCCTTACCCAGCCCACTCCCCCGATCTTACACCAGCTGATGCTGCTTTTGTCTGGGAATGATGAAGCAGAATATTTTCCATGATGACCCACCAACCACCATCGTCCAACTACAGGAAAAAATAGCCATGTGTATAACAAGCATGAATCAACCACTCTTCACCAGAATGATGAAAAACCTTCATCAACGGTAGAAGTGTTGCCTAAAATTAAACAGAGGTCATATAGAAGATTTTTATACCCAAGTCTAACCATTTGGCTTCTTTTTACTTGTATGTGTTTGTAAAACTATGTAAATAAAATAAAGTCTTTCAACTGTTTATTTTGCAACATACAGTATTTTCAAAATACATGTTTCACCCACGGTTAATATGCATTTTTCAAATGTGCAAGTCACACACAAGAGAGATTGTTCATATGGGTTTAGTATTATTGTATACCTGAGGCACAGTATGGAAAGCTGTATGTGGTTATATGATAATAATGGTATAATTTTGTGGTCCATAAAAGAAGATTGAAGACTGGTATTAGTTTTATTGTTTAAAATGTTTAGCCACTGGTTTTTGTAGTGTTTATAAGTTTTGAAATTTCCAGTTATGTTGAGTATCTAGCTTTTGTTCATAAAGTGTTGCATTATATATATATATATTTTCTACTACTAATGTCTAGTTATTATTTGATTGTTGATGCATTTTAAATAAAAGTTTTTTTTTTACTTGTTAATTTCTTTTGTTTAGTTTAGCAAGATGTGGTAACTGAAAACCGGTAGAAAATTACTTCATTATTTACTGAAAGGAATTCCATGTTTGTTTTATGAATTGTTGCTCCAAATATAATGGATCCTGAAGATAAAATGTCAAGAACAGGATTATCAAAGTACTTCAATTCTGAGACTAATACTGGGAGAGCCAATGTAAGCTAAATTCAGTTAAAACATGAATATTTATAAATTTAATACAGTTTAAAATTCTTGGATTTTATTCTTCAATTTTTTATTTACAACAGAACAACATACCTAAAACCCTTGTTACCGAAATCATAAACATCCTCCAAATCATCACCGAACAAAACTATTTCACTCACAACTTAAACTTCTATTCACAACCAGATGGCCTACCCATGGGAAGTCCTATCAGTAGTGTCCTAAGCGAAATCTTTCTACAACACATAGAAAACACCAAAATAGTCACAAACAATACACACCCACACAAAATTATTTACTAGCACAGATACGTTGATGATATCATAACACTATACAGAGGCAACTCCAGTCAATGCGAAAAACTTCTCACCTACACTATAAAATACACTCAAAACGCCGGGCAACCGATCCCTAAACTTCCTCGACCTAGCCATAACAAAAAGCCACACACAAAAACACAGTTTCAACATTTACAGGAAACCCATAACGACAGATACACTTATCCACAACACCTCAAACCACCCTATCCAACACAAACACGCTGCCTTCAGATCCATGCTCCATAGACTTAAAGAAGTACCAATAACCACAGAAAACATAAACAAAGAACTAAACACAACTAAATATTTAGCATACAGAAATGGATACAACACCACAATAATAGACAAACTATGGTAGAAAATACAAAAAACACTAAAATTAACACTACAGACACGGAAAACAGATACATCACATTACCATTCATAAACAAATAAAATAACCCGCAAATTTCAAAAAATAGGATACAAAATCACATACAAAACTAATAGCAAGTTACAATACAAAATACAACACAACACCAACAACAAGGATAAACTACAAGCACCAGGCATATACAAACTGAACTGCGACGAATGTAACAAATTCTACATTGGACAAAAAGGTCTCAGCTTTAAACAAAGAGTCGAAGAACACAAACAGAACACCAACTCAACATTTTACAACCACATAAAAGATAAGGGACACAAATACACAGACATTTACCATAACCTAGAAATCCTACACATCAACAAAAAAGGACTCAACACACTAGAACAATATGAAATTTACAGACACACAAAAACACTAAGTACAAACATATTAAACGAACAAACACAATACAAATCACACATACTTTTTGATACTATCGAAAACCTGCCTTTAAAACCGTTACCGCTTGACCCGACATCTCCAAGCAGAAGACACTGATGAAGATCGGCACATAGTGATCGAAAACGTTGTGTCTCAGTATGTTTTAACAAATTTACTAAATTCAAAGTTCGGATAGTCATAAACTATTGTTTAAGTGATTAACAGTTTAAAACAAATAATTAGAATAATAGAAGATAATTTGATTGAATCAGACTATTCAAAGCATAAAATATGTTCTTTATAACAACTGACAGTAGTGTTTGTCTTAGCTTTATTCAACCAATGTTAATCCTTTTCCCCTTTTAAATAGCCTACAATTTTATACTAATTCATTTATATAATTCTCTACATAAGCAGATTTCTATTTTTTTCATGACCCTGTTACAATTCCACACTGCTTCAAACTTTGAAGACCCATTTTTATCGAAGGAATCGACACTTTAAGGTTGCCTTAACATGTGGCCAATACACTTCTTTAAGATGACCACAAGAAAGAAACTTATTCTTTCTACATCATTTGAAACTTTCAATAAGATTTTAAAAGCTTAGTGCTTAGTTTTTGACAAAAATTAATTAATCACTTTAACATTAGTTTATGACCATTCAAACTTTAAATTTTGTAAATTTGTATAAACTTACTGAGACAGAACGTTTTTGATCACTATGTGGCGATATCAGTGTCTTCTGCTTGGAGATGTTGGGTCAAGTGGTGACGGTTTTAAAGGCAGGTTTTCGATAATAATAAAGAATATGTGTGATTTGTTTGTTTAATATGTTTGTACTTTGTGTTTTTGTAAATTTATTGTTCTAGTGCATTGAGATGTGGTCCTTTTTTGTTGATGTGCAAGATTTCTAGGTTATGGTAATAGACTACTTATTTTTTTCTTAATATTTTTATGGTTAAATAAATCTTTTTGAAACTATAATTAATCAACACCCTCTTCTATAACTTGTTTTGATGGTCTTGCTATCAGAACTGCTACATTGCTATGTAACCATGGTTGCAGCTAGCAGTAGATGTGTTAGAGAGGTTTTTATGTGAATATTCATTTTACAACAATACAACTAAATTTTTAAAACAAAGCCATAAAATCAAATATTTCTCTGGTGAACCGAAGAAGTGAAACCATATCTTCAACTTTTTGTAGCACTGCTCACTGGTTTATGAGTGCAAAGAGAATGTTGCTCCTATAAAATATCAGACAAAACATTTACTCGTATAACTTAGAATAATATAACTCATAAATTACTTTCACTATTTTGTAATGACCTTATATTTTTTAATCTTTGGTTAATCAGTGAAGTTTATGACATTTTCTAAATATTAAATGGTTTTATTTATATTATCCATAATACAAATTACACTTTTGTAATTTACAACCAGCTCGTCATGAACAACAACAAGATTTCAATATATCTCCATAATTATAATAATCTTTAATAACTTAAATCATATAGCTACTAAAAATGTAAATAAATATAAATGTATATTAAGATAATTAGAGCTCAGCTAGTGAGAACAATTCACAACGGTAAATATTAAAACTGTTTACCCTAAATCTTACTACACAATAGTTTAATAAAACAGAGAGACTAGTTTCACAATGGTGTCACCTTCGTCAGTGCTTGGCTACTACTCTGAACAGCACTGATCAGTGAGTAGTAACCAAGCACTGATGAAGGTGACATCATCATCAAAACCAGTCTGTTTGTTTTAATAAACTAATCTATAGTGAAATTTATAGTAAACCGTTTTAATTTTTACCGTTGTGGTACATATGTGTATATATATATATATATATATATATATATATATTCCTGATATTTAATATTATCCATTGTTTATCCGTTGCACTGACTTTATGAAGTTAATAAATTACCAATTTTGAGTAATTTTTCCACCATTAAGTGCAATGATTTTACCTTGAGTGATGAGGCGCCTTTCGGTCTTTGACCATTGTCGAATCACTGATTGTTCTCTGCTGTGGATGCTATGTCCGTGAAGCCAGTGTTTGTAGAAGTTACGCGCACTATTTCTTGATCTGTGTGTATGAGGTTTCTGTATAATATGTTTTCTGTATATGTTGTTTGTAAATTCATTAAGTTGTTGTGTATGTTTTTATAAAAAACATGGTTTAATAAAAACATACACAACAACTTAATGAATTTACAAACAACATATACAGAAGACATATTATACAGAAACCTCATACACACAGATCAAGAAATAGTGCGCGTAACTTCTACAAACACTGGCTTCACGGACATAGCATCCACAGCAGAGAACAATCAGTGATTCGACAATGGTCAAAGACCGAAAGGCGCCTCATCACTCAAGGTAAAATCATTGCACTTAATGGTGGAAAAATTACTCAAAATTGGTAATTTATTAACTTCATATATATATATATATATATATATATATATATATATATATATGAAGTTAATATATTACTATTGTAAGTAATTTTATCCACCATTAAGTGCAATAATTTTACCTTGCTTTGAATAATAAAAGCTTTGAATTGTAAATTCAATTATAATTCTTGTATTTGTATTTTGACTTAGTTCTTTATTAATACACAAGAATACATATTGTGATATATATATATGTGTGTGTGTGTGTGTGTGTGTGTGTGTGTGTGTGTGTGTGTACACAATATATATATATATTGTAACATTTATAGAATGGGCTATATAATGTTCTTTAAGAATTGGAAAAATAAATTAGAAATAACTCACACAAAATTTAAAAAGAAATTCATTAAAAGATTGGTTAGATTAAATAGAAACTAATTTTAGGTAAAAGCCTAGAAAGGTTATAAAACGGTTGTAACATATAAACAAGATATTTGAACTGTAAATGCATAAAGAAATTTGTTGTATCAAATTTGAATTAAAACAAGATAATCTAATGATAGTTATGTGTAAACAAATTTGTAAACTGTAGTAACATAGGGCATAAACAATTGCTGGAGAGATGTAAGGTAAAAAACGCGATTGTAAACAAAAAATTGAAAGGTTATGTTTGGAAAAGTCCAGTCAAAACACACACATTTCGGAATTATTACAAAAGTAAAACGCAAAGACACTTCACACACAAATAATAATAAGTAAATAAACACTGGAAGGTTTGTTAAGGATCGGATAATTGAAACAGTATGTTAACCAAATTAAAACGGTGAAAATAGTTCGTTGACATTAACAGATGTGAAAGTAAAGAAATAGGTCAAGTGTACAGTAGACTCTAGTGGGAAGGAATCGAACTAAATTGAAGCCATATGATTTTTTTTTTTTAAGAAGGAGGCCGCCATATTTGTAACATTTTAAAAGAAAAACGAAGCGTCAATTTAGTCAGAGATAGCGTGGGTGACGCTACGAGATGGGACCTGCCCTGACCAGTCAAAATTCCTTTTAAAAAAAGCCGTCAAAATTATACAGATTTGTGAAGAAACTTGGAAATTTTAAATAAGGAGAAGTGAATTTAAAGATAAAGTACAGTGGTAATATAATTTGAAGGAACTAAAACGAGTTTAAGTGTGTAAAAAGTGAAATTTGAAGAGAACGGAATCTTACCTAAGCGACCTGCAGAATTTCAATATTTGATAAGTTAAGTATATAGCGCTATAAAAAATAAACTTTAGTGGACTCTTAGGATAATAGGGAAGTTTAATTTTGTACATTCGAATATCTTGTGATTAATAGTAATAAGATCATAATCCAGTTCAAATAGTTTCGCCTTTTTGCTTATTCCAAATTAAAGTTTTTCCATCAGGAAAATATTTATTAAAACTAATTTCAAAATTTAATATTGTTTTTCAAAATTTATTTAATTAACCAAAGAATTAAAAAATATAGTCCATGCTATAAACCCCGAGATAGTAAGAGATCGTAAAATTAGCCTAGGGTATATGAAAATTTGTAACTAAAAATCAAAGAAAAGAGTTTAGTATATTGTGTTTAAATGTTGAAAAAAAAATTGTTATAATAAAGAATTATGAATTGTTCCTGAGTAGTTTTTTTGTTTTAAATAGAAATTTGATATCATCAATAAAATAAATATTTAATAAAAAAAAAAAATAAATAATTGTAAAGCGTTTTATAAATACTTTACAATATATATATTGTAATAATTGGTAATTTCCTTTTATAATCTTAATAAAAATTTATATTAAAAGAAATAACGATTCAATGCTGCTTTTGTTACAATAAATTTTTAATATCTTAATATGACATTCCTTATTTTCTTTTACAAAGTCACTTACTAATTACAAAGTCTTATTTCATCCACAAAGAATTACAAAAATTAAGCTTTATTAGCCTAAGTCTAAAATTTGTTTATGGCAGCAAGAAGTTTAGTTATAAATTTTAATATTAATTGAATTTGATTTAATTACTTCAATTTGAGCTTGAGCTCTCTTTATCTCGGGTTAATAGGTGGGTTTTCTAAATTTTGAATCATAAAATTTGAGTTGGCACTTTCAAAAAAATATCTAAGTTACAATTCTTACAAGCTAAAATTTTTACAAGTTATTTGGTTTCTAATTAAATAATTTCCTGAATAATGTCTTCTTAATCGATCAGTTCAATGATTTGGCTTAATGTTATTCTGTAATTATGATTTGAATACGATACTGCACTTTCCGCACCAGTTAAAAAAATAAAATTTCTACAGCCAATTCCGAACACGTCTTCCTCGTTCAAATGCTCTGTTCCAACTCCCACTGACGCTACCTTTTTTAGCAATAAAATGGCCAAGTCGTGAATTTCTGCTATTTTCTCGTTTATTCCTTGTAAGTAACAGCTTTACGGATGTCATGTTCACCGCCTTTGATACACTTCTTCTTCTTAACAACTGCACTTAAATTTCTTTGCAAAACAATTGCATTTAAATCTTATTTCCCAAACTGTTTTAGATTATATATCCACGAGAAATATTTAAAACGAATATCTTTTGCCGGTCATGCGCACGCAACTCTACAAATCCGTTCCCCATCTTGTTTACTACAGAACATTCACTAGCTTGCTGTTTGAAAGTTTTAAGTGTATTTATATCGTTCTATTGTTCTATTTAAATTGTTATCTATCAATTACTTCTAATACATTTTCTTATAAATAGTGATTTGTGTGTTTTTTTTTCTTTTTATATAAAATCTTGTGATTAGATCTAAAATGTGGCCGTGTGCATTTTCTACACAAGTGAAATTAGGTTATGTTTACATTTCGTTCCTGGTATATTTTAGTAATTTTTTACATACTGAATTTATGTATATATATTTATCTTATTTTGTAAGTGCCTTTTATATATATACTACTTCAAAATGTTACATAGTCCCCAAATTTAGATAAAAAAAAATTTTGATTCCAAAATTCCTTTTTTTTTATCTCAATTTTCACATTTTGGGAGTAAACTCTTACTCTATCCTTCTTGCTTGTCTGCTACCCTCTAATTACATATGATATACTTAACTCCTAACAATACAATAAATTAACAATTAACATTTAATCAACAATCCTCTTACTCTTAACTCTCAATTTTCACATTTTGGGAGTAAACTCTTACTCTATCCTTCTTGCTTGTCTGCTGCCCTCTAATTACATATGATATACTTAACTACTAACAATACAATAAATTAACAATTAACATTTAATCAACAATCCTCTTACTCTTAACATCTAGTACATTAATCATTTTCTGATTCTTAGAATCTATTTTATAACCTTTTTTCTTTTTCTTTCTTTATTTTAATTTTAATAGAATGGAATCTTTCCAATCATAAGTCTTTTTATTTATCTATATAATCTATCTTCTGACACAGTGTTTTTTTTTTTAAATTTTAGCCTAACCGAGTCATAGCATGTCTAGGTTGTTTGTAGGTTAGGTCCTTGTTCTTATTCATTCATCCCTTCCTATTTTATTTTTATTTTTCAATATCCAGTTCAATTATTTTCTTATATCATTTCAGTTTATTTTGTATGAAGTTTAATATCTAATATTTTTTTAAAGGTTGCAATCTCATATCCTCTATTTGATCATATCTATAGCTCCTTCGATTACACTGTCCCTATATCAACGAATATCAATTTTGTTTTAATACTTATATATATCAACGCAGATTCTCCCTTACAATACGACGAAGTTTAAATACACAATTACCATATTTTTATTACAACGATGCTTCAATATTTATTAACATAGATTCATATTTCTTTTATAATATATAATATATATGACGAAGTTCCATTATTTATCAACGCAGATTCTCCCTTACAATACGACGAAGTTTAAATACACAATTACCATATTTTTATTACAACGATGCTTCAATATTTATTAACATAGATTCATATTTATTTTTATTCATTATTCGACGAAGTTTCCAATAAATTATCGTAGATATAGTTACCATCCCTTAAAACTTATCTCCTGCTAACGTTTTCTTATACATATAGTCACCTAGAGTTTATTCATATTGCTTCCTTTACCTATATTTAATATCTCCCTTCCTATTTTATTTAAATTTATATATTTTTTCTTTCTTTATTTTTTTTTCTTTTTTTTTCAAGTGATTGTTTAATTATTAAGTCATTTCTGGTCCATTGTCATTTCCGGTTTATTTGTTATCTATCCCTCCTACATTCGCTTCCTTCTCCTAATACTTTTATATCCTGAGTCATTCCTGTTGTTACCATCTTATTATCCCTTGTTATTTTCCTTTCTCTCGACTTCTCCCTTACAATATTTAATTTGTTCTATCTGAAATTTATCTGATTCTCCATGGTGTGCCTCCCTTGGTTCATAAAATTTCTTTAACAAGCTAATATGGAAAATTCCTCTAATTTTATTGCTTCTAGCATCTTTGATTTCATAAGTCGCCTTGCCATATTTCTTGGTGATCACATAAGGTCCATCATATATATAAAATAATTTTGCCATCTCACCTCTTATACCCTGTGGTTGCCAATTTTCTTTTACTAATACCTTGTCCCCAACATTTAATTCTTCTATTTTATGAGTTTTATTAAATTTCTCTGCTCTCTTATGAGCCTTCTTCTTAATTCTACTCCTAGCAATTTCTAAATGTCTTTCTAAATTTATTAATTTTGAACTCCAGCCTAAATTTTTTATTTCCTTTTGCCAAAACCTTTCATCCTGAATTCCTAGTTGTAGCTGGTTAGGTGTGTATCCTGTAGTCTCATGAGGAATTTCATGAGGTTATGAGTTTCATGGTTAATAACCTCTACATATTTTCCCCATTCTCTATGGTTATGATGACAATATGTTCTCAAACATCTAATGATCTCCTTATTCACCCTCTCAACGATATTGCTTTGTGGCCTCCTTATTGGAGAAAATATTGGTTTCATTTCTCTATTTTTAATATACTCCAGCCATTTCTTATTATTAAACTGGGTTCCATGATCAGTCTGTATTCTTTCTACTCTCCCGAATTTTTCTATATAATTTTCTAAACATTTAATTGCCTCCCCTGTGGTTGCCTTTTTCAATTTATAGATTTGAACGAATTTTGTAAATACATCTAACATTACTAATAAATACTTATAGCCTCCTACAGTTCTTTGAAATGGTCCTATAAAATCAATTGACAATTGCTCCTTTGGTTTTTCCACTTGGATCCCTTTCATCTCTCCAATATTACCTTGGGTTACATTTTTAGCTCTTTGACAAATATTACATGTTTTAATAATTCCCCTAATGCTTTTTCCCATTTTCTTCCAAGTGAAGCTCTCTGATAATATGGTATGACATTTCTTAGCTCCTGCATGCAGGTAATATTCATGACAAGTACCCACTATTTCTTTAATCATTCCCTTTGGTTTTTCATTATTCCTCCTTCCTTCTGTTTCCAATCGGTCAATTCTATAATTATTATTGTTTTTCTCAATAGCTATCTCCCTATTTAAAACTCTTAACTCTTCCCTGTTCTGTATTGTCATTTTTTCTACCTTCTCTATCTCTTTCTTATTAATTTCTGTCACATCAGCTATTATTTCTTTTGTTTCCTCTAAATTCTCCTTAATCTTCTCCTCTAAGTCTCTTCTCATAACTCCTACTACAGCATTATTCTCTGTTCTCAACTGTTCCCTCATATCCTCTATCATTTTCTTACTTTCCTCCCTTATTTCCTGTGTTATGAATTTGAAATCTTCCTTCATCTCTCTCATTTCGTCTCTATTTTCCTCTAATTTTTTGTTTATTTCCCTCATATCCTCACTCATCTCTTTCATTTCCCCTTTTATTTCATCTATCGTATCTAATTGTCTATTTATTTTTTCATTATTTATATTTAATTGTCTATTTATTTTTTTATTATTTATATTTAATTGTCTATTTATTTTTTCATTATTTATATTTAATTGTCTATTTAGATCCTCTCTCCCTTTTTCACTCATTTCCATGAGAGTTCTCATCATCTCCCTTAAATCTTCATTCTCATTATTTCCCTGTTTTTTTTTGTTGGGTTTGCATAGGTGGTAGCCTCATCTACTTGGGTTTCCACCTCACTCTCTTCTATAGGCATATCTGTGCCTTCCGTTTCTGTCTCTAGTATTTCTAGGCTTGTCCCTTTTTCCAATTCTATTAGGCCTATTGTAGCTTCTTCCTCTTTTCCATTTATTTTTTCTTTTAATGTCACATATTTTCCTTTTGCAGCTTCCTTAACTTCTGTACCCTTCCTAGACCTACTATGTTTGTTATATTCCTCTACTTTCTCCCCCCTTAAATTATATGTACCTGTTTCAGATTCCATTTTTTTTTTATTTCTTTATCTAAAATTTCAAATTTCCCTTTATGCTATTTAAATTTTGAAAATTAAAAAAATTATTGACTTATGGTTGCAAAGTCCTGAAAAGTAAACAATATTAATACAAATATTTAATTAATAATCTTATCTAAAGTGCCTTAAGGTTAATTCTTAAAAATTTTTTTATAATCCAGCCCCACGTTTGTGTGCCAAATGTAATAATTGGTAATTTCCTTTTATAATCTTAATAAAAATTTATATTAAAAGAAATAACGATTCAATGCTGCTTTTGTTACAATAAATTTTTAATATCTTAATATGATATTCCTTATTTTCTTTTACAAAGTCACTTACTAATTACAAAGTCTTATTTCATCCACAAAGAATTACAAAAATTAAGCTTTATTAGCCTAAGTCTAAAATTTGTTTATGGCAGCAAGAAGTTTAGTTATAAATTTTAATATTAATTGAACTTGATTTAATTACTTCAATTTGAGCTTGAGCTCTCTTTATCTCGGGTTAATAGGTGGGTTTTCTAAATTTTGAATCATAAAATTTGAGTTGGCACTTTCAAAAAAATCTAAGTTACAATTCTTACCAGCTAAAATTTTTACAAGTTATTTGGTTTCTAATTAAATAATTTTCTGAATAATGTCTTCTTAATCGATCAGTTCAATGATTTGGCTTAATGTTATTCTGTAATTATGATTTGAATACGATACTGCACTTTCCGCACCAGTTAAAAAAATAAAATTTCTACAGCCAATTCCGAACACGTCTTCCTCGTTCAAATGCTCTGTTCCAACTCCCACTGACGCTACCTTTTTTAGCAATAAAATGGCCAAGTCGTGAATTTCCGCTATTTTCTCGTTTATTCCTTGTAAGTAACAGCTTTACGGATGTCATGTTCACCGCCTTTGATACACTTCTTCTTCTTAACAACTGCACTTAAATTTCTTTGCAAAACAATTGCATTTAAATCTTATTTCCCAAACTGTTTTAGATTATATATCCACGAGAAATATTTAAAACGAATATCTTTTGCCGGTCATGCGCACGCAACTCTACAAATCCGTTCCCCATCTTGTTTACTACAGAACATTCACTAGCTTGCTGTTTGAAAGTTTTAAGTGTATTTATATCGTTCTATTGTTCTATTTAAATTGTTATCTATCAATTACTTCTAATACATTTTCTTATAAATAGTGATTTGTGTGTTTTTTTTCTTTTTATATAAAATCTTGTGATTAGATCTAAAATGTGGCCGTGTGCATTTTCTACACAAGTGAAATTAGGTTATGTTTACATTTCGTTCCTGGTATATTTTAGTAATTTTTTACATACTGAATTTATTTATATATATTTATCTTATTTTGTAAGTGCCTTTTATATATATACTACTTCAAAATGTTACAATATATATATATATATATATATATAAATATATATATAATGTTATATCAATAATTACATACTGATACAGTAATAGTATATATTATTATGTGCTGATGTAATGGTAAAGTAATTTCATACAGATATAGTAATGTAATAGAGACTGATAAAGAGATAACATTATTGTCCTTTGACTTAGATAAAAGTTGTATTGTAAGACATAAATTGGTTTCTGATTTAAATTTTAAACTGTAATGAACTCAAAATATAGCAAATAGGATGATAATAATAATATTGGTGTGCATCAATAAATATAATAAAGAATTACTGTCCCATTGAAGAAACCATGCAAAGTAATTTAAATATTTCTAAAATTATTCAAGGCAAATTGGAATTTTGTTGAATAGATTGAGAGTAGCGTACCTTAATACGTTTAAATTATTACCTCCCATGTTTTTCCATAGAAAATGTTGGTTAAATTAGGCATTCTCTTTTACAAATACTGAAAAAGATCAACCTATTTAATTTATAACAAGTTATACAAATTAAATTAGAGAAAACATATGTAATAGCCAATACAGTTTCATTATGCAGTTGGAAATAACATGCAATAGCTGATGCTAAATGTATTCAGGGATTACTACATTGTATGAAGGCCTATATTAATTGCTTCTTAGAAATAAGTTTAAAAGGAGTTGCTCATCATGTTGGTACTTTCAACTTTTGCTTCCTAGGTTGTAGTAACTAATACTTATAGGCCTGTTCATAGATTTTATTGCCTATGACAACAAAAATCAATATGTTTACTAAACTAATTAGCTAGTATTAGTTTAATAATTAATATCAAAATTTGTTAAATTAATTACCTAAATTGTAAATAACTAAATTTATTTCAAGTTTACAATATGAATACAAATCCCGTTTATATTATTTTATGACTATCCAATCTTTAAATTTTGTAAATTTATAAAAACTCTACTGGGACAGAATGTTTCCAATCGTTCTGAGGCAATCTTCATCAGTGTCTTCTGATATAACAATAACTGGGCAACAAATAAACTAAAAACATCAAAGAAGACAATGATGAAGATCGCTACGAAGCAATCGAAAATGTTCTGTTTCAGTAAGTTTTTGTAAACTTACAAAATTTATAGTTCGGATGATCATAAACTAATGTAAAAGTGATTATTAAGTTTCACCAAACGTAATGGACTACAATATTCTATAGCATAAATATACACACAAATAAACACAAAACTGTCATTAATTATTCAAATATTACATGATCTGCATGACATACAATTGGGTTGCAAAAAAATCGTTTTAGAAAATTAAGTATTGAAAAAAAAATTTTAACAATACATACAGACAGAGAAAGAGAGAGAGAGAAAGTGAGAGTATGTACACACACATACACACTCACACATACATACACAGACACACACACACATACACATACACACACACATACACACACACACACACCACACACACACCACACACACACACACACACACACACACACACACACACACACACACACACACACACATACATACACACACACGTACACACACACACACACACACACACACACACACACACCACACACACACACACACACACACACACACACACACACACACACACACACACACACACACATACACACACACTCACACACACAGACACACTCACACACACAGACACACTCACGCACACACACACACACACACTACACACACCACACACACACACACACACACACACACACACACACACACACACATTTTTTTATTGTTTATTTTGTTTGTTTTCTTTATAAATAGTGCTATATTATAAATCTTTTTTTACCAAAAAAAACTGTTTTGCTTTAAAGCTAGAATAAAATACATAAAACCTACGTTTGGATTCATACCTAGAGAAGTACTAGTAGAAGGTCTTTATTTTGCCCATTAGAAGAACTTTAAGTTACTATTATTAACTATTTAATTTAATAACATTATTCTTTTTCAGAGTGCAAAATTAATTCTAGGAATTTATGCCACTGCTTTTGTTTTATACAAGATTAAAACTTCGTTTTTCAGCAAAGAAGAAAATAGTAAAAAAGAATAAAAACATTTTGTATTACCTATATATAAATATGTTATAAATAATTTCCAGTTACACAAGTTTCTACTCCTTTTTACCAAGCATACTTCCATATACATGACATATTAATAAAAGTGTGCATTTAACCTAATTTATTTATTACAAGTGTTTCAGTTTCTCTTAAAGTAAATATGTGCAATTTAAGTTCATAACGATAAGATTAAATGCCTAAATGGAAGCAACAAAACTGTTTAGTAGAACCAAAAATTAAAAGCTTTTTTTCTAGTTGATGTTTAAATATTTGAAGAGTAAATCTAATCTAATCCCTGCTGTTTCTGTTCTGGTAGCAATATTCTATCTAAGGTTTGTGTCTCTGCAGGAGAAGAAAAGTCAAAAGTTCAAAAAATATTGGCAGAAAGCCCAACATAACTAATTGTAGTTGTTCAGTTGTATTGTACTATATTCCTTTTATTTAGAAGAACTTTTATGTTAGCAGATTACAAATGAAATAAAAATAATGCTTCATACTGATGAAAGATTAAAACAAAACTTTGTGATACTTGGGGGGGGGGCTCTGAACCCCTCCCCCTAAATAAAGTGATGTATGGTATAGCTATATCTACGATATGACTTCGGGTGGGAACACAACTTCTACCACAAAGCAAAAGACAACAGCAGAATTTCAATTTTGATTTGTTAGGAAAGATTTTTTTATTTGGTTAATATTATATAACTCCATATATAAGTGCAATAATAAGGCTAATAAGTAGCCTATAGTTTATGACATACGTTTGTTTAAATATTTTTAAAAAGTGTATTATAATACTTTATAATTTATAACCCATCTTACACACTACTTATTAAAACTAAATAAAAGTGCCAACTCTATATATTTCGCCATTGCCTGGCTATATTATTAGTGAGTATTCTGTGAGTTGGGAAGGTATGTAGGCCCTACTAAAATTGATCACTTTTCCAATTCCTTCTATTAGCTCACACTCTTTTTATATACATCTTGTACAAATTTTCAATCGTTAATAAAACACATTTTTATTCATCCAATCAAGTTCAAATATATTTTTCTAGCCTGTAGTGCAGTGGTTCCCAACAAAATGGTGTGGGGGACCCCCTACATTTACACGGGAATGCTGGGGACCCCCTAGGGGGGGACCCCAGAAAAATGTTTAAAATCAAACACCTGAAAATGACATTTTGTACTATTCTGGTACCTAAAAGTAGGGGGTTTTCTATGTTAATTTTCTTGCAATAAAATGTCAAAACAGGTAATATTTGCAAGAAGTATTTGAATTAGTATTAAAAATCAATGTAAATACAAGTAAAACGGCAAAGGAGTGACAAATTAGCTTTAACATATTTATTAATCTTATTGTACATATAAAGAACCAAGTAAAAATTTTTATACAATAACAATAACATCGTCCCATTTAACATTTGGAGAAGAGCAAGAATGTCTATCTTCGATTTGTATCTCCAGTTCCTAATATTGACTACTAATGTGACAAGTTAAATCTCTTTTTTGACTTAATAAGTTCTGAGATGTTGGGTTGAATGCTTGATACTTTGACCCGAAAATCGTACTGCATATCGAGCCGGTTTCTGTATTTGTTTTTCATGAAGCACATGGTAGAAAATGCTTGTTCACAACGATATGTTGTTAAAAATGGAAGGAGTGTCTTGAGGGCTTTGCTGCTAAAGTCGTGATGACATTCATGGGCTATTAGCCAAAATTTAATGAGTTTTGTATCATCAAAGACATTTTTCATTGTCCCATTACTTGTTAAATCGACAAGTTCATCTTGTTCCTTATCTGTGAGAGTAGAAATGCTCTCAATATCCCGGCAAGTAAATGGATTTCTGACCCAATCATAATTGGAATCTAATTCTGGAAAATATTCTCCAAATGTAGCTGACAGACCTCGAAGATGTTCAGCTATTTCACCTATGAATTGTTGAGGTAAACTGACATCAGCTGATTCAATGAATTGTTGCAGAGTGGGAAAGTTTGTGGTGGAACCTTTCTCAATACGTGTTGCCCATATCTGACACTTTTTTATCATAGCACTAACTTTATCGTGGACTTGAAACATATCAACATTGTTTTCTTGTAGACTTTGATTTAAGATATTCATATGATCGAAAATATCAGCTAGGTAGGCTACTGTGCAAAGCTGCAAAAAGTCAGTGAGGAAACCCTCGTATTGGCTTCCACTAAGAAAGACAAGAACCTCATCTCTAAGTTCAAAAAACCTGTTCAAAACTCTTCCACGTGAAAGCCAGCGGACTTCAGTGTGAACAAGGAGTTGGTCATGCTCACTTCCCATTTCCTTGCATAGCAATGAAAATAATCTAGATTAAAGGGGGCGAGTTTTGATGTAGTTAACCACTTTTACAACCTCATTGAATGTTTTTTGCATTGTTTCTGGTAACCTCTTTACTACTAGAGCTTCACGATGAATAAAGCAATGTGACCATTTTACGTTTGGCGCAACAACTTTGATACGAGCATGTAGCCCTGTTTTCTGACCAGACATTGCTTTTGCCCCGTCTGTAGACAAGCCAACACATTTACTCCAGGCAATGTTGTGTTTCTTAAAAAAATCGTCGAGTTCGTTAAAAATGGCTTCCGCAGTTGTGTGAAGTAATTCACATGACATGAGGAAGTCTTCATGTAATTGTTTTTCAAATATAAAGCGGACAAATACCAACATTATAGCTTTTTTTGATATGTCTGTACTTTCATCCAATTGCAGGGCAAACATATTACACTTAGATAGTTTTGAGAATAAATTATCCTCAATATTACTTGCCATATCGGAAATTCTCCGTTGTACTGTATTATTTGATAGGGGAACAGTACTCATAATTTTTGCAGCAGAATCACCTAACATTCTTTTACATAATATTACAGCTGCCGGCAAAATCAGCTCTTCGGCAATTGTGTGAGCTTTCCCAGACTTTGCCACAAGTTGGGAAACTTCGTATGATGCTATGGTTGCATTTTCACTTGAACTTATTCCAGCATTTACTGACATTAATTTTTTTGCTGTTTTTAAGTTCACCCAACTTAATTTTAAAAAACTCTGCAGACTTACTTTTACAGTCCGGATGCTTTGTTTCTAAATGGCGACGTAGTTTAGCAGGTTTCATGGCTTCATTAGAAAGTATTTCAAAACAAATAACACACTGTGGTTTAGGTTCATTTTCAGTCCCAGAATACGTGAATCCCAACGATAAATAATCACTATTGTATTTTCTTACTTTAGGCGAGACACTGTTTTTCGAGAGGTTATGTTCGTCTGACACTGACTGCACTTTCACTGGAATAATGTCATCGCCATCTTCTTTAACTTCCGATCTGTCCCTTTTTAAAGTGCCACACTTTAACCACTTATCCATGATTACTATCCCAAACAACACTCGTAGTATTACGACAAATAAACTTGTTATGTACAGTTTGTAACAAAACAAACACTTCTAAAGACAATGTCAGCGCACTGGTGGCTAGTAGACAGACGACTAGACTAGACAGAGTAGACCCTAGCGCAAGCTCGCTGCAAGCGGCAGTCAGTGTAACTACGTTTGTCAAACTCAAGGTCAATAGACGTCGTCAACGCGCTGTGAGTTTCCATACATAGCAATCACAGGCGCTGTCACACCATTTCGCGTTATGCGTGCCTGTGTTTGCATTACGCGGCAAGAAAAGTTTGTGGTCATTCTGCGGACCCCCTACGATGGCTTTGCGGACCCCCAGGGGTCCGCGGACCACCTGTTGGGAACCACTGCTGTAGTGGATGACAATTGGTGTTATTACAGTTTTTTTCAAATATTTATTCATTAATTAAATTTAATAAAGCTTATGCCTGGGTTCGATTCGAACTGAAAAAACTACAAGTTTCAAATCCAGCACTTTGACACTGAGCCAACTTTCTCATAGCAAAAAATATGTTACTTGAAGATGTTTAAGAAATTATAAGAGAAAGGTTCCTTGCAATAGTGAAGCATTACAAGAGGTGGATAGAATGAGAATTGTAGGCCACTACCAGCTTCATAAATTAGAAACGAAAAAAGCGAATAAATACGTACTAACAAACAAAAATAAAGTCCAACACAATATACTATATGGAAAAGGAAATGGGAAATTGCATGGAAATTCTCCTCTATTTTGCCACTTAATATTGTTATTCTGACATATCTATATTCATATTTATATTTGTAATTATAAAATAAAAAGTAACTAAAATGAAAAATGTTTTGTTGAGCTAAGTAGGAATTGTCTCTAAGACTTTTTTGTTTATTTTACTTCTTTTAAAATATATAAAAATACTTTAAAATTTAGGAGCCATCTCACACACTATTTATTAAAATAATATATAAATAAAAATGGTATATTTTATATATTTCGCCATTACCTGGTTACAATATTAGTGAATATTCTATAAGTCGGAAAGGTATGTATTACAATTGATTACGCTTTTAATTGCTAGACCTGGGTTAAAGTATACAAAGCTACAGATAAAAATGCAATACACTATTGCTCCCCCACCCCAACCCAACCCAACTAGTTGCTTATTTTACAAGTTTTTATTAATTTTGCAAAACCTTAATAAAGCTGACGCGATCGTCCCTCACCAGACTGTACAAAAACAAAAACATAATGCAGTAGCCTCGAACGGGAATTTAAAGGAAAGCTAGCTGCGCGACGTTGCCAAGTCGCACACAGCCAAGTCAGCTTCGTCCCTCACCACAATGTACAAAAACAAAAACATAATGCAGTAGCCTCGAACGGGAATTTTACAGGAAAGCTAGCGGCGCGACGTTGCCAAGTCGCACGCAGCCAAGGCCAGTAAATTGTTTCCGGTAAATTGATTTCATTGTTCCCGGTGAAACATCGCGTATAAATTTTGAAACTTATTGCAGTTTTGTGATTTTAATTACGTATTAAACAAACCACTCAAACCAAAACACGTTCCCTATCCCTCGTATGCTTTGATATTTTGCTTAGGCTAGGATCTAAAAAAAACTATATAGGCCCTACCATTTTTTATATCAAATAAACCTTTTAACAAGTTACCCACCAAGGGACAGAAGGGGGGATAGAACGAAAGGGGTGTATTAAATAGGACTTCTCTCCTCTCTAAGTTGTCCTTACCTAAGGGCGGACCTTTAGACTGGGCGTAACCCATTTTGTGAGACTGTAATAGTTGAAACAAACACACACACACTCTCTCTCTCTCTCTCTCTCTCTCTCTCTCTCTCTCTTATACACATATATTTCTATTGTTTATTTTTGTTTTTTCTCTTTATAAACAGTGTTATATTATTACTTTTTTATTATACAAAATAAAAACTGTTTTACTTTAAATCTAGAAAATATTTCAAACCCACCTGTATGACTTCATAGCTAGAGAAGTACTAATAACCCAGTCAGTATGGCTAGATCAGGGGTTTCCAAACCTTTTGGGCCCACGCACCCTCCTCCCACGCCCCTCCCCTTTACACTATAAATAAATAGTATGGGGATATGAAAAAGAATCAAATATTATATATATTGTAAACCATTTATTCATTTATACATAGACATACTTTCACAAGAAACATATAACACTTCAAGTTTTAATTTGCAAGGTAAATCTTAACTGATAAGAGTATAATCTGTTAGTGAAATGCTTGAGTTGCATTTTTTACACAAGCATGTCTATTTGAGGTTGTATTTTAGTAAGTAAACACTGCAAGGGATTAGCAACATCAAGTTTGTTCGTACAATATTAAATATATTTACCTTATCTTATTATTTTCCAACTGGTCTCACGTCCACCCCCCTAACATGCCTTTACGTTTCCCAAGGGGGGCGCCCCCCAGTTTAGAAACCAATGGACAAGACAACCTATATTTTGCCCTTTAGAAGAACGTTAAATTCCTATTAATGACTATTTAATTAATAACATTAATCTTTTTCAGAGTGCAAAATTAATTCTAGGAATTTATGCTCCTGGTTTTGTTTTATACAACATTAAAACTTCATTTTAATAATAAAGAAAATGGTAAAAAAGAATACAAACATTTAGTTTTGCTTGTAAATTAATATATCATAATTATTGCCTACTTACCAGCTACACAAGTTTCTACTCTTTTTTACCAAGCATACTTCCATATAGGCCTACATAACATGTTATTAAAAGTCTGGATTTAACCTAGAACTTTAAGACATCTATTACAAGTATTTCAATTTGTTTTTAAGTAAATATGTGGGGTACAAGTAGAGAATAATAGGTTTAAATAGATAAATGTAGGGGAAGCTGTTCAGTAAAACTAAAAAAATATATAGTTGTGATAAACGTTTTTTCCCTTCTTAGTGTTTAAATATTTGAAAATTTAATGGAAAATAATTGTTTCAGTTTTTTTTCTATTTGTGTTTGTTTCATTTTATATTAATGCTGTGATATACCAGGATAAAAACTGTAAACATGGCTACACCATTCTCTTTTGTTTATAACGTGTTAAAGCAAGTTGTGTATCAGTATGTTCCAAAACTCTCTCTAGCTTACATTAGGGACTCCAGATTTAGATTGGCAAGTTGCCAGGTCTCCCATAAATATTGCTCTTTAATTTTTTAACCAAATAATACCTGTTCCGCCTAAAACGTTACATTTTATAACACCACCAAAGCGAGGTTTGTAGTTGACGTTGTTCATGAAATTGTTTCACACACATACTGGGTTTCTTGGTGTGCTTTTAACGCATAGCAATGTTACTTTATTTATATTAATTGTAATTATTTCATAAAAAATAACTGAAATAAAATATTTTCTATTGGTATGAGTAGAAATTGACTTTAACGAATTTTTGTTTTTATTAAGTACTTCTTTTTCTTGTAAAGTGATTTAATATAAATTATATGATTTTGTATTATGTTTTAATGGTCTCTCAAGATTTTGACTGAAAATGATGTAAAGAAATACTGTATGATCAAAGTGCATTTAGAAAAGTTTATTGTTAGAATTTTGTGAGTCAAGCCTAGTTGGACCAGTTCTAAAGGTTGAAGCATCGTCTGCGCATGCGCACGGAGCTTAGCTGGAACATCTGACTCAGCAAAGCCGTTAGCCTCGACAGTAAAATCCCCTCGATACTACTGCAGTTTTTTTAAACTTATAAACATCTGGCGGGTTACGGCAACAATATATAGCATTTACCCCAGGTCTTTCAATTAGAAAAGTAATCGATAAGCAGATAGCAAAGCACATGCCTTTCCTAATTACAGAACAATGCATCATACTTTCAGGCCTATATTTCCCCCAGGTTTCCTATAATAGAGCCTTTACTTGTTGCTGTGTGGGTGCAAAAACATCTTAGAAACAAATAGTTCGCACTTAATAATTTATTAAACACCTTATGTAGATTTCGATTGCATAGCAATTATCCGCAGAGGTAATTTACAAAACAAACTTTAGTAGTTTATTAAATAAATGAAAAAGTTATTTGTAGTATATAGGTGTTATTTCAATTAAACACTAGACCACAGATTATTTATATAGTTATAATAGTTTACACTACTTTTATAACAGTTTAGGTTACGTTATCTGAAATATCTTCCTTTATACATAAATATAAATTAATGTTTGTATGTCTCTTATGCCATCCTAAACCGTTCAACCGATCGACTTTGGGATGTTATTGAATACACTCCAAGTCGATATATATATATATATATATATATATATATATATATATATATATATATATTCATTTATTTATTTATAAAGCTTATATTTTTTTATCTAATAAAAATTATTCGGCCTACATTTCTGATCGATTCAGTCACTTATATTGAAATTACGATTTCAAGAAACAATATTTTGTGTTTAGTAGGGATGGGTCGATTCTGATTCTCGATTCCAGAAATTGTCGATTCTAATGGTATCGAGGAATCTTCGAACTCGATTCTCCATTGATTGAAATGCCGATTTCCGATTCTTGTTTTTTTTTAACTATTAAAATACGTATGTGGTGTAATTTACAGGAAATATAATTAAACGTAAGCTATGTTTTATTCGAGTATTGTTGCTTTGAATGTGTTAAACGATTAGAGCAAATATCGATTTGAGATGACGAAAATATTATTATTGTATATGACACAATAATAAAGACGATTGGAAGCATTTCCGGTCCGTTTGTCAACGCTTTTCTCGCTCTACTGTCTCACTCTCACACGGAAGGGGGAAGGGCACAACTCTCTCTCTCTCTCTCTCTCTCTCTCTCTCCCGTCCTGGCCTCCACCACTCCATACATGTCGAAACAAAACAAATAGATAAGGTAGCTCCATTTTCCCAGTTAAATGCCTATTATTGAAGTCGTAATTGTGGAAAAAGTTCACATTTGTAATTTTAAATAAATCATTGCTTTTATCCAATATGCTTGTTATGCTTTCAGAAATTCCTACTCACAAATCAAAGTCCACGCTTTGTGCAGCCTGTCACATTAAAACGGATCTTTTAAAACGCTTCGCCATATGACCAAGATGTTAACTAAATTCTTTAATAGAGAATATTATGTAGGAATATATAACTTAAAAGTATCGAGAATCGAAAGAAAAATTTCAGAATCGAAATTGGAATCGGAATCGAAAATTTTAGGTATCGGCAAATTGCTAGTTTTTAGGTTAGTTTGCACAACAGCTGTTTTAATGCATAGATTATATTACTTTATTTACTGTACAAAATATTAAGTTAAAATGCTATTGAATTGAACACTTCTTTAATTTATAAGTTAATAAATATATTAATTTATAAAATAAATATTACTAAATTATTTTAATGTAATAAAAATGAATTCTATTTGTACGTATTATTTGAATGTAATTGATATATAATTAGGCTAAATTGTTTTTTTTTTTTTTAATATACGAAATGCGTTATTATTTTTACGCTCAAGTCCAACAAATACCGATTGAAATTCATTTAGTAACTATGATGCCAAATGATTTCATATATATTGGGCGGTGGCTATAGTTGGTTTTCATTAAAGATAAATACAAGGCTAGACATGATCTAAAATAAATTGAGTATTATTCTAAATGTACGACATGTATTGTAGTATGTCGTAATGACAATCAACATTATACTTTGGAAATTTTTATTTTATTTTACTTTTTATTCTTGCCCAAAATAAATTGTAATGTTTTATATCGTAATGACAATAAACATTATACTTTGGAAATTTTAATTTTATTTTACTTTTTATTCTTGCCCAAAATAAATTGTAATGTTTTATATCGTAATGACAATAAACATTATACTTTGGAAATTTTAATTTTATTTTACTTTTTATTCTTACCCAAAATAAATTGTAATGTTTTATATCGTAATGACAATAAACATTATACTTTGGAAATTTTAATTTTATTTTACTTTTTATTCTTGCCCAAAATAAATTGTAATGTTTTATATCGTAATGACAATAAACATTATACTTTGGAAATTTTAATTTTATTTTACTTTTTATTCTTGCCCAAAATAAATTGTAATGTTTTATATCGTAATGACAATAAACATTATACTTTGGAAATTTTAATTTTATTTTACTTTTTATTCTTGCCCGAAATAAATTGTAATGTTTTATATCGTAATGACAATAAACATTATACTTTGGAAATTTTAATTTTATTTTACTTTTTATTCTTGCCCAAAATGTATTATAATGTTTTATATTGTAATGACAATAAACATTATACTTTGGAAATTTTAATTTTATTTTACTTTTTATTCTTGCCCAAAATGTATTGTAATGTTTTATATCGTAATGACAATAAACATTATACTTTGGAAATTTTAATTTTATTTTACTTTTTATTCTTGCCCAAAATGTATTGTAATGTTTTATATTGTAATGACAATAAACATTATAGTTTGGAAATTTTAATTTTATTTTACTTTTTATTCTTGCCCAAAATGTATTGTAATGTTTTATATTGTAATGACAATAAACATTATACTTTTGGAAATTTTAATTTTATTTTACTTTTTATTCTTGCCCAAAATGTATTGTAATGTTTTATATCGTAATGACAATAAACATTATACTTTGGAAATTTTAATTTTATTTTACTTTTTATTCTTGCCCAAAATGTATTATAATGTTTTATATCGTAATGACAATAAACATTATACTTTGGAAATTTTAATTTTATTTTACTTTTTATTCTTGCCCAAAATGTATTATAATGTTTTATATCGTAATGACAATAAACATTATAGTTTGGAAATTTTAATTTTATTTTACTTTTTATTCTTGCCCAAAATGTATTGTAATGTTTTATATTGTAATGACAATAAACATTATACTTTTGGAAATTTTAATTTTATTTTACTTTTTATTCTTGCCCAAAATGTATTGTAATATTTTATATCGTAATGACAATAAACATTATACTTTGGAAATTTTAATTTTATTTTACTTTTTATTCTTGCCCAAAATGTATTATAATGTTTTATATTGTAATGACAATAAACATTATACTTTGGAAATTTTAATTTTATTTTACTTTTTATTCTTGCCCAAAATGTATTATAATGTTTTATATTGTAATGACAATAAACATTATACTTTGGAAATTTTAATTTTATTTTACTTTTTATTCTTGCCCAAAATGTATTGTAATGTTTTATATCGTAATGACAATAAACATTATACTTTGGAAATTTTAATTTTATTTTACTTTTTATTCTTGCCCAAAATGTATTGTAATGTTTTATATTGTAATGACAATAAACATTATAGTTTGGAAATTTTAATTTTATTTTACTTTTTATTCTTGCCCAAAATGTATTGTAATGTTTTATATTGTAATGACAATAAACATTATACTTTTGGAAATTTTAATTTTATTTTACTTTTTATTCTTGCCCAAAATGTATTGTAATGTTTTATATTGTAATGACAATAAACATTATACTTTGGAAATTTTAATTTTATTTTACTTTTTATTCTTGCCCAAAATAAATTGTAATGTTTTATATCGTAATGACAATAAACATTATACTTTGGAAATTTTAATTTTATTTTACTTTTTATTCTTGCCCAAAATGTATTATAATGTTTTATATCGTAATGACAATAAACATTATACTTTGGAAATTTTAATTTTATTTTACTTTTTATTCTTGCCCAAAATGTATTGTAATGTTTTATATCGTAATGACAATAAACATTATACTTTGGAAATTTTAATTTTATTTTACTTTTTATTCTTGCCCAAAATGTATTGTAATGTTTTATATTGTAATGACAATAAACATTATAGTTTGGAAATTTTAATTTTATTTTACTTTTTATTCTTGCCCAAAATGTATTGTAATGTTTTATATTGTAATGACAATAAACATTATACTTTTGGAAATTTTAATTTTATTTTACTTTTTATTCTTGCCCAAAATGTATTGTAATGTTTTATATTGTAATGACAATAAACATTATACTTTGGAAATTTTAATTTTATTTTACTTTTTATTCTTGCCCAAAATGTATTGTAATGTTTTATATTGTAATGACAATAAACATTATACTTTGGGAATTTTAATTTTATTTTACTTTTTATTCTTGCCCAAAATGTATTGTAATGTTTTATATTGTAATGACAATAAACATTATACTTTGGGAATTTTAATTTTATTTTACTTTTTATTCTTGCCCAAAATGTATTGTAATGTTTTATATTGTAATGACAATAAACATTATACTTTGGAAATTTTAATTTTATTTTACTTTTTATTCTTGACCAAAATGTATTGTAATGTTTTATATTGTAATGACAATAAACATTATACTTTGGGAATATTAATTTTATTTTACTTTTTATTCTTGCCCAAAATGTATTGTAATGTTTTATATTGTAATGACAATAAACATTATACTTTGGAAATTTTAATTTTATTCTACTTTATTCCGGTTCGAATTGAATATTTATAGGTAAGACCGGACAACGTGTATCGTGTCAGCTGTTATGTCCATAAATACTAAATTTAGTTGAGCTAAAATTAACATGACACTCATTAACTGATAGACGGTACGAAGTCCGCCGGGTCAACTAGTGTGTATGCTAAATATTGTGACATCACCCTTTGTGACATCCAGTCCCTGTGTTCACAAGAGATGGACAAGGAAGTACGCACGTATTACAACGAATATTGGACCTTATTAATGATAGGAATAATTACAGGTTGAGAAGAAGTAAACTGAATGAGTTACGTTTGAGATATCGTATGAAACGAATATCGTAAGTAAAGAATTTACAAGTCTCGTCCTCTCGGGACATAAATATAATAAGAAGAAATAATATGACTTATATAACTCGTCAATGAATTATTACAAAGTATTATTATGAGATAAATGAAATAAAGTCTGAAGAGAGACAAATGAAGAACGTAACTATTGCACATATTTTGCACGGGTTCAAGAGAGAAAAGAATGAACAAATCTGAAGCACGACAAAAACTGGAACAAGACTAGCTCTCTCCTGTTAGGGTGTATATATAACTTATTCAGTTTACTTGTACATTGCTCAGTGGTACATCGGGTATTCCAGAATAAGGCTACAGCATGGAAAATAGCTAATAACATCTTTAAGTTAACATAAAAGTCCAGCGGAAATTTACTAGTATGACTTGGTCACTCTTAGTTTACATAATGTAGCCTGATTCATAAGTAAGAAATGCGTTACAGAGAATTATTATAATGTCATTTATAATGTAGACAATTATAATATAAGAAATTGATATAGTAAATAATATAATATGAAATATAGTACAATCATGGGAAAATTCGCAATGCATAACAATATAAATAGTTGTTTTAGTAAACATATGAAATTATGGAAACACAAGATAATTTTTACTGTTTCAGCTGAAATGTCGACTTCACTATTGTTTTAAATACAAAGGTAATGTGCAGAAAATATTTGTTATTGCGTGAATGATTGCCCTTATATTTGTAGCAACGTTTTAAGGTCGCGTGTGTGTCATTTTGTGGGTTATTTGTTTCAGAAACTCTGCCAAACATTATTGGAAATATTTTAGGGAATAACCTCCGTATCGTACTCAGATAAACTTAATGACGTCACCATCGAATTTAACCTTCACAAATTGGCAGGCCTACCAGCCACCAGTAAGCAACTGCGTATTTTTAGACGGGCAGGAGTCGAGTATGCAAGCTGCACGTCGGAGTGGTCTTGTTACAAATAATGCTTCTGTAGTGGAAAATGTTACTTTCTCCCAAACCTTAGTTTCCCAATTGGAGTGTTTTGGCGTCAGCGTTCAACGCACATGCAGTGACCTTGGTTTGATCCCACTCGGACTCGGATGGATCGTACAGAAGAGGGTGTTTCAAGGTGAGTAAAGTAAATGCGGTGTCGTAATTCTTTTCTCGGACTACCGTACGTTCAGTTCGTATGGTAAAATATCAAATCGATTTGTTTGTCCAACGTACGGGAGACACGATGTCATTCGAAGAGATAGTGATTAATGAAGTGCAGTCATAACCTATGTTATTGGATAGGGACCCATCCCTAAATTACGTACCACCACACGGAGGGGAGAGGGCTACGTCTACCGTTACGCATCGCTATGGAAAGAGGGGGGAGGGTATTCACTAGCGTTACGTAGGCTAACTTGAAATTTTAGTTTTGACTACATTAAAATCTCTTTATTTAATAAATAAACCGGGCCCATTTAAATTCATAAATAAAATCTACCTAATAATAATGTACTCAAATAAAATCTATTTGCAAAATAAACATGTATTTAGAGTACCCTATTAAATTTCTTATTTATGAGCATTATTTGAGAAAAAGTGTGAGGAACCGTAACCTTGAGCGCAGTATCGCCACAGTACACAGTACGACGAGACAATCAGGCCCTGTACAGACACCGCGGTCTCCGTGTAGCCTATATCGCCACAGTACAAAGTACGACGCGACCATCAGGCCCTGCACAGACACCGCTGTCTCCGTGTATCAGCTAAAGCCCCAGCTGTTCCTTACCAGTAACAGTTTTTAACGAAACAATATTTTTTAAATTCGATGTCAAGATTTTTTCAGGCCGGATCAGTGAAGTCAGAAGTAAGCCTACCCCGAAACTTGGTCACATGACGTCATGAGAGGACAAAATTTTTATAGCGCCGTACTGCGCATGACCGAGTTTGATGGACTTCTGACTTACCTGGGTCGACACGACATAAAACTAAGTTGTTTGTAAATTTTTGAAATTTGTAGTAGGCCTACCTGTAAACAATGTGCGGAGTTTGATCCATTTTAAGATTAGGCTTATTATGTATAGGTCTACATATCTTTTTCCGAAACTGGCAGCACCAGTGTTGTCTGTCGAGGCATTCATGAATACTCCGTGAAAAGATAAATAGACTTTAGACAATGTTACAAATGGGTTGATCACTTTGCGTTTAAATTCGTTTCAAG
The DNA here is from genome assembly GCA_036971475.1 of Prosapia bicincta. Lineage (NCBI taxonomy): Eukaryota > Metazoa > Arthropoda > Insecta > Hemiptera > Cercopidae > Prosapia > Prosapia bicincta. The sequence continues at coordinate 9,336,559 of JBAIZL010000011.1, read as the reverse complement.
TCACATTTTAGTAAAACAATACAGTATTTTCAATTTATATTGAAATTAATATTGTCTTTTATTATGCATTGCGAATTTCGCAGGTATTCATATTTCATATTATGTTATTTACTATATCAATTTCTTACAATCGTCTACATTATAAATGACATTATAATAATTCTCTGTAACGCATTTCTTACTTATGAATCAGGCTACATTATGTAAACTAAGAGTGACCAAGACATATTAGTAGGCCTAACTTTCCAATGCACTTTTATGTTGATTTAAAGATGTTATTAGTTATTTTCCATGCTGTAGCCTTATTCTGGAATACCCGATGTACCACTGAGCAATGTACAAGTAAACTGGATAAGTTATATATACACCCTAACAGGAGAGAGCTAGTCTTGTTCCAGTTTTGTCGTGCTTCAGTTTTGTTAATTCTTCTCTCTATTGAACTCTTGCGCAATATATGTGCAATAGTTACGTTCTTCATTTGTCTCTCTTCAGACTTTATTTCATTTATCTCATAATAATACTTTGTAATAATTCATTGACGAGTTATATGTCATATTATTATTCTTATTATATTTATGTCCCGAGAGGACGAGACTTGTAAATTCTATACTTACGATATTCGTTTCATACGATATCTCAAACGTAACTCATTCAGTTTACTTCTTCTCAACTTGTAATCATTCCTATCATTATTAAAGTCCAATATTCGTTGTAATACGCGCGTACGTCTTTGCGCATCCCTTGTGAACTCAGGGACTGGATAAAACAAGGGTGGTTGTCACACTTGACTTTATACATAACCTTAAGTTTTATTTTGATTACGTAATTTCTGTTGGTTTTCCAGTCACGTGACGTCACATATTTAACAAAATTGTATCTTATTCCTGTGTGATTGATTTTTAAAAATATTTTTTCATTTTTCATTATATTACTACCAGAATATTTATTGGCACATTTGATGTACTTCTTTATTGGCCTACAAATTTACCATTCAAGACAATTACCTCAGTAAAGAAAGAGGACAAGACAACGATGCGTAATTATGGGGGGGGGGGGTACTACCGTTGCCGGTATGTTACGGAGGGGGAGAGGGTTTAACATCACCCATTTTAGCGTTACGTAATTTAGGGATGGCTCCTAAGCGTAGTTAGCAATATACAAATCGTGAGAAGATTCTGCAGGAGTGGGAGAGAATATCTACAATATTAGCTAAGCCGAACACTTCAAAGAATCTAAACACACTCCTAACAGACCAATGGAAATACGGCGTTTATCTATCAAACAACAACCATCGTAATTATATCTGTAAAAAGTGTGAAGGTTGTTAAATACTGTGCATTCACTTTTACCAAAAGTAGCAACACCAGTTGAGTAGTAGGAATAAACACAAAATGTTACTAGACAATAATGTCGGGCCACCGACGGTATTCAGTTGATGGTACTCGCCGTCAATTGGCCCGACACGGCCGCTAAAGTGTTAAAGCACTTTGTTATTACAGTATTATGGTGTTATTACAGCAATGACGGTGAAGAGAAACTGACAGTTAAAAGAGTGACGTTTAAACGAGGTTTTACTATATATATTAATAATGCTTAATTTAAATATAAGTGACTGAATGCTCGGTCACAAAAATAGGCAGTCTAATTTTTAATTTAAAAAAAATTTGATATCGACCTATGCGCCCCCAATCGGGCTACAAATATGCCTGAACTTTCCAGGAGTGCATTCATTAACATCCCAAAGTCGAGTGGATGAACGGTTTAGGAAGGATTACGAGTGAACAAATATTAAATTTTATTTATGTAGAAAGGAAGATATTTCAGACAACGTAACCTAAACTATTATAAACGTAGTGTAAACTATTATAGCTACATAAATAATCTGTGGTCTAGTGTTTTATATAAGGTGTTAAATAAATGATTACTTGAATTTTGTAGTCCATTACGTTCGGTGAATCTTGTTAATCACTTAAACACTAGTTTACGACTATCCGAACTTGGTTAATAAATGATTAGGTATAAACTTTTTGTTTCTACGATGGTTTTGCAACCCCACAGCAACGACAAGTAAGGGCTCTATTATAAAGAACCTGAGGGAAGTATAGGTCTGAAAGTATGATGCATTGTTCTGTAATTAGGAAAGGCATGAGCGTTGCTGTCTCCTTATCGATTACTTTTCTAATCGATAGATCAGGTACAAATGCAATATCTTGTTGCCGTAACCACCCCCCCCCCCCAGATGTTTATAACTCTCAAAAAAGCAAAAATACTTGTAAATACTTTACAACTTGCCTATAGTAGCACTTACTCATATTTGTTGAGGACGGCCGTTTCGGGAGATGTGTCCCATTGTCAACTCAGACCGTAATTCAAGTTGTAAAATATTTAAAAGTGTTATTAGTGAAAACTAGTAGCTCACGTGAAGATAAAATCAACAACTACACATAGGCCTATATTGAGCGCAGTAGCCTGTAGTGGGATTTTCCAATTCAGGCTAGCGACGTTGCCAAGTCACAGACCTTCCAGCTAAGCTCCGAGCGCATCCCCTTGCGTTAGATTCTACAAGTTATTGTGATGGGTTTCGTAGCATGGGCAGTAGTAGTAGGTGTTGGTGGCTTGGCTATGGTGTTTCCCCCCCCCCCTTCTTGGGATTGCAGGACCATTGGGCTTCTCGGTCCTCGGACCTGTCGCAGGTACTCTAGCAGCAGGGGCCCAGTCCTACGTGGGTTGTGTGGCTGCAGGGAGTGCATTCGCCTTTATGCAGGCTGCCGCCATGGCCGCTCGAAGACCCTAAGTTCAGGTGCGTAGTTATAATTTAATACTGCTTTGCGCGGTCAGCTATATTCTTTAGATAAATGTTTACATATCTAAACCGGCCCTATATTTGCATGAAACATTCCAAAACTTATAAAAATGCTATTTTTATTGATATTTTGTTCTTTGAGGAAAGTTACTTTTTTTGAGTTTAAAGTAGGGGAAACGTTTTTGGCGGAAGCACAAGTTGTGAATAGGTGCGGAGTGATACAAACGTCTGACGTCACGCGAACTACATTTATCTTGGTGTTCCGAGAAGAAAACATTTTGCACTAATTTTTATGCTTTGACTAATTATTTCGCGTGGATATTGTATTTTTTCGTGGTTTTGAACAATATTCCAAAATAAAGTAGGTGGCAGAAATAGCAAAAAAAACAACGTTAACTAACCCTCCACCACACACAAAGATTTATTAAAATCCCGCAAAACTACTTTCCAGGAGCAAACAATCACTTACAGACACTATTTCACGCACTAAATTCACTTACACACACTATTTCACGCACAAAATAGAAATTATTGCACTTAAATTCTACACACACCTAATTACAGACAACCTGCAGATATAGGATTTTGCCGCTAAAATAAGAACATGTAGCCAACATAGAAGTAAAGTAATTCAACATAGAAGTAAAGTTTGGAATATGCACGCAAGTAATATTTTTCGCACTATGGTAGGCCTACTTATAAATGTAGCCTACATATAACTAAGCTAATGTACATATAACTACATAAATAATTAAAAATAGACCGACTCTTATCTTCAGCTAGTATTACACAACTACCTTCTAAATTTAAAACAAAACGGCGAGTATTGAAAATATAATACTTCATTTTGTTGTAAAACGTTGTCAAAATGTTGACAAACGATGTTATTAAAGCACAATAGCAGCTGAAGAGAAGTTATACAGTACTCTCAGGTTTACAAGGCAATAAATGTTTTGTTTAAATGGACGATATTGTAATTTACGGGTCAGATTTAAAAAATCATAATGAAAAATTAAAAGAAGTTTTAACAGCATAGCAATTTACGATTACAGCCAGACAAATGTGAATTTTTAAAAAAAGAAGTAATATTTTTAGGTCATAAAATAACGGAACATGGTGTAAAACCAAACCCAGATCGAATTATAGCAGTAAGCAATTTTCCAATTCCTGAAAATGTAAAAGAAGTTCAATCATTTCTAGGACTTTGTAATTATTATAGACGTTTTATAAACAACTTTGCATTAATCGCAAAACCATTATCCGACCTAACTAAAAACACATGCCATTCCAATGGACAGAGAAGGAACAAATAGCTTTTGAAACATTAAAACAAAAACTAGTATCAGAACCAATTTTATAATATCCAGATTTTACCAAACCTTTTATTTTAACAACAGACGCATCATAGTATGCAATTTCCGGAGTTTTATCACAAGGAGAATTACCAAACATTTATCTGTAGCTTTCGCTTCACGAGTTTTAAATTCAGCAGAACGAAATTACGCAACGATCGAAAAGGAGTTATTAGCAATTACCTGGGCAACTAAACATTTTCGACCTTACCTTTACGGAAGAAAATTTATCATATAGGCCTATACAGATCATAAACCTCTAACATATTTATTTAATGTAAAGGATCCCGGTTCTCGATTAATAAAATTTAGATTAAAATTGGAAGAATATGATTACATAATTAAATATAAACCAGGAAAACATAACACGAATGCAGACGCTTTAAGTAGAACTCTGCCTAAAGTTTATGAAACCCCTGAAGATGGCAGTACTTCCGAAACTCCTGCTTCATGTTACAATCAAAATGTTCAGAATAAAACTTTAACCTATGACACCTTCTTACAAGATTATCAATCGAAATTAATCATGAACTCAAATGTACGAGAAGTGAATGATAATATTTTACATTGTAAAGATAACATTGGAATAACTATTCCTGAAGATCTAACAGTTTTACCCAATACGCTTTGTTATTAGCTTCAAGACGGAACAAACCATTTATCACAATTACACAAACTTCGACCCCAGATAGGAGATATCGCAATAATACCGTATGGCAACAAAATGCTTGTTTATCTCATTACAAAACGAACTGTAACGGATAAAATACAATATAAGGACTTATTTTCGACATTGTTGACGTTAAAGCTTTGTTTACAAAAAGAACATATCAGCTCAATAACTTTACCTAGACTCTGAACAAGGGATGGATTATTTTATCCCAAGGTACGTGCAATGTTACGATACATATTCCAACGAACTAACATAGAAATTAATATATGTTTAAATAATCAATTATTTCCACAACCAGAAGACATTCCGACTATAATAGAAGAATTTCATTCTTCCCCACATAGTGGACATTTTGGAATTCATAAAACGTACAAAAACTTAAACAATATTATTATTGGCCTACTATGAAACAAGATGTGCAAAATTTCATTCAAACTCGTACCTCATGTCAACAGAATAAATTAATTAGAAAAAAATAAACAACCAATGATAATAACGGATACAGCAGAACAGCTGTCTCCAGCTGTCTTATCTGTATATCAAAACCCACTGTCTGTGCGTTTGGATTACAAACACGAAGGCATACAGTTCAAATCCAACCTCAGCAGTAAAGCTTTTTTAAATTAATAAAAGCACCCTTCTCTAGCTTGGCGTCATCACACTAATGTAAAGGTAAACTAGGACCGAGGATCCAAGTTTGAAGGCGACTGTTTACCCTTTATGACGTACATCAATATGTAGCCTACGTTATAAACGGTGAACTTACTTATGTTTGTCCTAGCGGCACCAACAGCAAAAGCTGACACGTGACTGGTTGGTTGTGCTACCTGCAAATCATAGCTACTGAGGTTTTAAGATTTGTCGAAATCTAAAGAAGCTAAAATGTATAGGCCTAAAGTTAACAAATCCGTTGGACATGTGCAAGGAGTGTGGTGAGGCCTACAATATTACAAGGTAGACATATGACGGGTTGGTTGTGCTACCTGCAAATCATAGCTACTGAGGTTTTAAGAATTGTCGAAATCTAAAGAAGCTAAAATCGATAGGCCTAAAGTTAACAAATCCGTTGGACATGTGCAAGGAGTGTGGTGAGGCCTACAATATTACAAGGCAGACATATGACGGGTTGGTTGTGCTGCCTACAAATCATAGCTAATGAGGATTGCTCAATTGTCGAAATATTTTGTGTTGAGTGTGGCCGAGAAAACAGAAAAGATCCAAATATTTACTTATTATAGTGAACAAAATGTAGCGATGTGTTTGTAGGCTACCAATAGGTTGAGCTTCAAATCTATTGTGCTCTAATTTACTGTTACACATTTTCATTTAGGCCTAAGCTGTGTAATTTAGTGCATAGGTCACCACCAGCCTATTTATAAGCTACTGAAGTTTATTAGTTTAAGTAAATTTTATTTTTGTTAGTTAAGTTAAAGTTGATAATAATATTTTTGTGTTTTTCTCTGTGATATAATTGTTGTCTACATTTTGCATCAGTGCCAGTTGTATTATTCATTTTCTCTAAATACAATACAATAGAATATTTATATTATATAGGCCTACAAGAAGAGTACCGTCCTTCGTACGGGGTTGACGAATATTTGTGTTGTTTTAATTTGTATTTGTATTTGGGTTCAATTTAATTTACTGAAATTAAATCCCAATAAATATTTCAAACTACGTTAAGGAAATTTCCAAGACCAGTGAGGCGGTGCCCTGGCGGAATATTTAAATAATAATTGGCCTATGTGAAAACCATGAACCATAATAATGTCCATGTAAAATTTCAGGTAACTTATTCATTTCCCGTTCAAACTTTTTTATATGGGAAAAATTATACAGGGCAACGCAGAAAGTCATCAGGGATGGGCTACGAAAAAATAATGAAAACTCTCGGTCAGGGAAATAGATAAAGTTTTTATCAAATTAAATTTGGGTAAAAAACGCATTGTGGAGTAATAAGAAGTACAGTACTACGTCCGCGTATCAACGACGCGCCGAACTACGTATAGGTCTACATATAATTAAATATAGGCCTACATATAAAGTATCCAGTTACGATAGATTTGGTTGTAATTTTATACAACATTACCTAATTAAACGTCTACTTTTGCGAAGTAATAGCCTTAAATATAGCCTTAAATGTAGCCTTAAATAGCTTTAAATGTACATTTGGTTAAACGTATAAAATTACAACCAGTTCTATCCTAACTGGACACTTCATATGTATATAAAATTAACCTTCCGTGGCAATAACAAACAATAATTGTCAATATAGCTTCAGGACATGTTTTCGATTTATTTTTATATGCATTGTATTGGGGGTGGGCAATGTGCATTTTTACCAGCACTATAAGCACCACTTTTAGGGGGAATCACATTTGTCCAAAACTGTAAACTTTTGGGGTCTGAGAGAGTTTTCATAGTTTTTGTCGTATCTCTGATGACTTTCTTCGTCGCCCGGTAGTATTTTTTTCGCTAAAATCGAACACGTGGGAACGGGAAATAAATACCAAATTTCAACCAAATGAATCCAGTAGTTTTTACGTGATTAAATACACACACAGACAGACACCATTAGATTTTGTATATAATAGTATAGATTAGTTCCCAATAAATATATAAAACTATAAACTTACTGTTTATTATCTTGAAAACCAAGGGAAGGAAAAACTTCTGCTTGTAGCATAACATTTGTAAATTAAAGTAACCTAGAAAGAAGAATAACAATCAATTATTATCAGCTGTTTAAATGTGTTTAAAAATGACTATTAGAGGTGATTATTAGCTGATTATGCCAATTTAAGTATTAAATGGAGTATAGAAAATTGAGTGTTAAGAGGGGTTTAAGGGTCGTATGGCGGTGCCCTTGAATAAAAAAGGCCTATGTGTTAACCAGGGACCCTAAGAATGTCTATGTAAAGATTCAGCTTAATGGGTAAAGTAATTTTTATGTGATAGTGTAACACACACACACACACGCCATTAGACTTTTATATATTAGTAGGCCTATATACATGGAATCTTTTTCACAAACTAGAGGCCTACTTTACCAGTTTTTATTTGGTTTTTGAAATGCGGCATGTCACCTTTACCGTTGCGTCTCCCCAGCCCCGTGTCTCCTCAGAGCCAAGGGCAGAAAAATAGAATGGTATTTTTATTTTGTATATATCGCATAATCCAATGAATATATTTGTTAATTTAATTCCTTTAATTTATAAGCTATTAGTTTTTCAAAATTTTTCAGCATAATTTTGTTGATGTAACAGTGATTAAATTTATAAAAAAGCCAGAAGGCCCCCTTTTATATTACTGGATTTGATTTGTAATGTTAAACCAAATGATTCTAGTAACTTATATAAGCGGCTCTACATAGTCATTCAAGATTAACTGCGAGCATCTCAAAAGTTCGAGAGTCTGTAAGCTTAGTTACTATTCATTATGTTACTTGAGAATTCGAGGCATATCACGTCTGCAGTAAAATATAGCAAAACTTTCGTCATTTCAGTGCTGATCACCCACTATGCTCAGTTAGGAACTCGTCATTTCAGTGCTGATCACCCACTATGCTCAGTTAGGAACTCGCCATTTCAGTGCTGATCACCCACTATGCTCAGTTAGGAACTCGTCAATTCAGTGCTGATCACCCACTATGCTCAGTTAGGAACTTGCCATTTCAGTGCTGATCACCCACTATGCTCAGTTAGGACCTCGTCATTTCAGTGCTGATCACCCACTATGCTCAGTTAGGAACTCGCCATTTCGTTGCTGATCACCCACTATGCTCAGTTAGGAACTCGCCATTTCGTTGCTGATCACCCACTATGCTCAGTTAGGAACTCGCCATTTCGTTGCTGATCACCCACTATGCTCAGTTAGGAACTCGCCATTTCGTTGCTGATCACCCACTATGCTCAGTTAGGAACTCGCCATTTCGTTGCTGATCACCCACTATGCTCAGTTAGGAACTCGCCATTTCGTTGCTGATCACCCACTATGCTCAGTTAGGAACTCGCCATTTCGTTGCTGATCACCCACTATGCTCAGTTAGGAACTCGTCATTTCGTTGCTTTTGTGAATTTCAATTCGGCTGACAAACTGTCAGGTTATGGCAGGTAGCCCGCTCGGCGCTGGGGAGTTGTTGTACAACTAATGTACAACAATACTCAATTTATTTTAGATCATATCTAACCTTGTATTTATGGTTATTGAAAAACAACTATAGCCACCGCATAATATAGGCTATATAAAATCATTCGGCATCGTAGTTAGTAAATAAATGTCAATCGTTAAGTATAGACCTATTTCTAAGCTTAGGCGTAATAATAACATAGTATATCGTATCTTTCTCAAAACAAAACAATTTAGTCTAACTCTATATTTATTACATTCAAATGATACGTTAACCCACAAAAATACAATCCATTTTTATTACATTAAAATAAATTAGTAATACTTATTTTATAAATTAATATAGTTACCTAATAACTTATAAATTTAAGAAATTTCAATTCAATTAAATTTCAACTTAATAATGTACAATAAATAAAATAATATAACTTTTGCATTCAAAACAGCTGTTATACAAACTAAACTAAACACATATAAAAGTTGTATGAATTCACTTATTTAAGGATCAGCCGTACGTCATGGTATGGTTACAGCCATCTACTGCTTATTAGTTGCATCTACTGTAAAATCTCGATTAACCGTCATCGTCGGGACCGTGGTCATGACGGTTGAGCGAATAGACGGATAACAGAAACACTGTATTATTCCTGCAAAACTTAACCTCAATCAGTTATATTATAGACAGATATCACTCTCACAGTAATGTAATATATTTCGGAGCGAAAATAAAGTAAAAACACGATTGTAGTAGCAAATGAAACTATTTATTACATGTTAAAAAGATTCGCTCAGTAGCTACAAATGTGGCAAAATAATGTATGGTAATATAAACTTACATGTGAAGTAGTTCATGTAACTTAACAAACAAAGCGAAGGCGTCACTGCACCTTAATACTTTAAGCGCTTCAGTAAGAACCAAAGAAAGGAGTGAACCTATGGTTCAGTCGGTCTTCTCTTGTGGTACGTCATGCTAATATGTAACATACAAACCGAATTCGTACTGTTTCAATTCGGCAAATATTTTACTGTAGTTTATTATTTCGACAAATGAGAAATTATTTCCAGCCTATTTTCAATCAACTCATTAAAGTGTTACTATTTGGAAGTAACTTTAACAAATAATAATTTTTTTCTAAAAGAAATTCTCACGTTAGAAAAAATTTGGTATAATTTGTAAATTTTTAATTAAGACAGCAATTCTTGCTATAGTAATATGTTAAATGGTTTAATAACTTGATAAGCAATGTGCTTCCTCTAAATAATATCAGGGTTAGATGAAAACTTATATTTATATTTTAATAACAGAAAGCATCAAAGTTGTATTGTTTCAACACAACATAGATTTTGCTAGTGTTACTAAGATCCTCTACAGATTGAGCTTGAAAAATTTGCTCATATAGATTCATTATTTAATATAAAATTATAATTAATACTATAACTATCATAACACCGACATTATTTTATATAATGTTCCACCGAGCGATCGAAGTTTACAAAACTTAGTCATAAATAGTCACAATAGTCATAAGCTATTGTTTAAGTGATTAATAAGATTCACTGAACGTAATGGACTACAAAATTCAAGAATTGTTTTATAATAACTTATAAATTAAAATTTGTGAGTTTGTGTGATCACATACATACTCATTAATTACAAGAATATAAATTAATACCACACAAGTTATAGATTAACAGTACCGAAATAAACACATATTTACTATAGTACTATGTTGCTAAATAATACTATAAATGTGGTTATGTTTATAAAGCCACATTTAGTCAATATTTACGTTTTATTCATCCGTTTTTTGTTTATAATGTAGGCTTAATATAGGCTATACAACACATTAGTTATAATGAAAAATTGTATACTATTACTTATAATATACAAATATGTATAGTATTAGTGTTGTACAATAATGACAAATGCTACTGCATCGCATGCATACTACTAGTTACTATAATGGGAATGGCCACAACAATTGAACCGATGAACCGGTCAAATGAAGCGCTTCATTTTAGTGAACCGTCCGATTCTGAACCGTTCTTCTGAATGAATCGGTTCGCCCACCTCTAAACTATATATTAAGCGCAGTAGCCTCGAGATGGATTTTCCAGTTGAGGCTAGCGACGTTGCCAAGTCGCAGACGTTCCAGCTAAGCTCCGTGCGCATGCGCAGACGAGAGTCTAAACGCTATAACTGGTGCAACACGTCCGGCACAGTAACATTCCTCTTCTTGCGTTAGATTTGACATATTATTGTGATGGGTCTCTTAGCATGGGCTCTAGTAGTAGGAATTGGTGGCGCGGCTACGGTGTTTCCCCCCCTTCTGGGGTTTGCGGGACCATTGGGCTTCTCGGCCGCCGGACCTATCGCAGGTTCTATAGCAGCAGGGGCCCAGTCCTACGTGGGTAGTGTGGCAGCAGGGAGTTCATTCGCCTATCTGCAGGCCGCCGCCATGGCCGCTCCAACACCCTAAGTCCAGGTACACCATTATAATGTAACACTGCTTTGCGCGGTAAGTTATATTCTTTAGATAAATATTTACATTTCTAAATCGGTCACATATTTGCATGAAACATTCCGAAACATGTCAAAAGGCTAATTTTAATGAATTTGACTAAATTAAAAGAAAACCATACTATCAATATCAATAAAGCCTTAAGACATGAGGCAGGCAGCCTATTCACAACTGCTACCACCGCGCTGAAATTTTAACCCAACTTTAAATTGAAAAAAAAGTGTTTCGAAGCAAAAAAAACAAAAAAAATCAATGAAAATAGGCTTTTTACATGTTTCGGAATGTTTCATGCAAATATAGGGCCGGTTTAGAAATGTAAACATTTACCGGTTTGAATTTTATACATTACCTAAATGGCTACATTTATACAATTACAACCAAATCTATCCTGACTGGATACTTCACATTTTATACTTTTATATTCATTTAATTCATACTTTAAATTCATTAAAATTATGCCAAAACGTAATGCTACATATTATCCAAGTGTAACGGTGTTACGTGACGTCAGTACATTTGCGTTGTCGTGTATCCAAATCACAACTGCTACATCCGCGCTGAAAATTTTACCCAACTTTAATTTAAGAAAAAATAATGTTTTTAGGCACAACAAAAAATAATTTCAATGAAAATAGCTTTTCTACATGTTTCGGAATGTTTTTTGCAAATATAGGCGGTTTGAGAATCTAAACAATTACCTTAAAACCAAATCTAACCTGACTGGATACTTTTTAGGTATATTTTAATAAAGGAACACAGTAATGTATAAATTTAAAACCAAATCTATCCTGACTGGAGACTTTATAAGTATATTTAAATATATGTATAAAAAATAAGCCAAAACGTTGTTTCTCAAATATCTACACACGTAAGGAAGAGTGACGTACCGGGGCCGATGCTCACCAACTGATTATACTTATATACAGTTTGGCCTGTGAAACTGGTCCCTCTTGCATCACTAGAAAGTCCCTATTGGTGTTTACGTCTGGTATTAGTTAGATATATATTGTCAGTGCCGTATTTTTGTACAAGTAAAGTGTAAGGTAACCTACATATGCATATATGTATTCGGTTTAGGAAAGTGTGTACAACATGTGGTATCCTATAATATCTATGCATAATTTTAAAAACTGCAAACTTTTAATATTATCAGTAAATTAACAACAATGGCTTCATTATAATCCTAAACTAAAAGCATCTATTTCCTTTCCTTATGTAACCGATATTGGCAAAACATATTATACCAGGCAATGCAAAAAGGGCAAGATTTATTGGTAAAAACAGAAGTTTTTATTTTTGTAAAATAGAGCAATGATTTTTTTACGTATCTTGCAACATTAGAGTATGGATATAAAGTAATAGAATAGACTTTGGTTTAATAAAATAATAATTCATGCCCTACGTGAAACTATTTGTGTGAAGTACTTAAGGGAAACTAATAAGTTACCTAGTGTTGCTAAGGTTCGTTTCCCTTTCTTATTACTAAATGTAGCATAAATGCACACTCTGTAGCCTGTAGCTATGTTATATGTAAAGTATAGCTAAACCAGCTCGAGCTAAGGTGTATGCAGCCCTGTACAGGTGTTTTAACAGGCGATATATCATGGTGTTGTAAGACAATAAACTAGCCGCTTACAACACCATGATATATCGCCTGTTAAAAACACAGTTGTACAAAGAAGAACACTACCAAGAATTAAACACCATAAAACATATAGCCCAAACCTATAGATACAACGCAACGAAACGAACAATTAAACTTCATTCAATCAAACATTTCATATTTACAAACCATAACTACCTAAACACAACATCTAACTTGGATAATTATTCACAAACAAAACAAAAATAACTAACAATACACAAACATTACAAACTATATCTTACAGACATACACAACTCCTGATACTCACCTACATCCCCACCCTGGAAGTCAGTTATTCTGGGTTGATAATGGGACACATCAGGAACTCTTATTTTCAACAATATACCGGGAAGTGAAACATATTTTCAACTGTTTTTAGTTAAGAACACACACACACACACACACACACTTTGTATTAGAATAGGTTTTGTTGTTTGGTAAATGCTTAGCTTTGTATTTATAGGTTTTGTTGTTTGGCAAATGCTTAGCTTTGTATTAGTATAGGTTTTGTTGTTTGGTAAATGCTTAGCTTTGTATTAGTATAGGTTTTGTTGTTTGGCAAATGCTTAGCTTTGTATTAGTATAGGTTTTGTTGTTTGGTAAATGCTTAGCTTTGTATTAGTATAGGTTTTGTTGTTTGGTAAATGCTTAGCTTTGTATTAGTATAGGTTTTGTTGTTTGGTAAATGCTTAGCTTTGTATTAGTATAGGTTTTCTTGTTTGGTAAATGCTTAGCTTTGTATTAGTATAGGTTTTGTTGTTTGGTAAATGCTTAGCTTTGTATTAGTATAGGTTTTGTTGTTTGGTAAATGCTTAGCTTTGTATTTATAGGTTTTGTTGTTTGGCAAATGCTTAGCTTTGTATTAGTATAGGTTTTGTTGTTTGGTAAATGCTTAGCTTTGTATTAGTATAGGTTTTGTTGTTTGGCAAATGCTTAGCTTTGTATTAGTATAGGTTTTGTTGTTTGGTAAATGCTTAGCTTTGTATTAGTATAGGTTTTGTTGTTTGGCAAATGCTTAGCTTTGTATTAGTATAGGTTTTGTTGTTTGGTAAATGCTTAGCTTTGTATTAGTATAGGTTTTGTTGTTTGGTAAATGCTTAGCTTTGTATTAGTATAGGTTTTGTTGTTTGGTAAATGCTTAGCTTTGTATTAGTATAGGTTTTGTTGTTTGGTAAATGCTTAGCTTTGTATTAGTATAGGTTTTGTTGTTTGGTAAATGCTTAGCTTTGTATTAGTAGAGGTTTTGTTGTTTGGTAAATGCTTAGCTTTGTATTAGTAGAGGTTTTGTTGTTTGGTACATGCTTAGCTTTGTATTAGTATAGGTTTTGTTGTTTGGTAAATGCTTAGCTTTGTATTAGTATAGGTTTTGTTGTTTGGCAAATGCTTAGCTTTGTGTTAGTATAGGTTTTGTTGTTTGGTAAATGCTTAGCTTTGTATTAGTATAGGTTTTGTTGTTTGGTAAATGCTTAGCTTTGTATTAGTATAGGTTTTGTTGTTTGGTAAATGCTTAGCTTTTTATTAGTATAGGTTTTGTTGTTTGGCAAATGCTTAGCTTTGTATTAGTATGGGTTTTGTTGTTTGGCAAATGCTTAGCTTCGTATTAGGACAGGTTTTGTTGTTTGGCAAATTTCTTTTTTATTACAGATTTTATAAAACATTTTTATTATGATGTAGAATTTGGGGTGAGGGGGGCAGATAGAAGTGAAAACTAATATATCGCGCTATAGGAATTTTGAATTGCGAAAACATTTAATTTTAGAAATTACCTAACATTTATTAGACGTTTTATCAGAAAGTTTTCATATCAAAAATTGGATTACAAACAGATAACATTTTAATCGATATGACTTGTTATATTGAAATATTTGTGTTACTTTTCTCAACATAACCTACACAGCTGTTTAAATGAAATTATATGATATTTGATTTACTCTGATGTGAATAATAAGTGACCTTTCGGAATTATACTGGTGCTATTTATCTAACGGAAACTCTAATGAAGGGAAATTAATGTTTATGTCCATGAGATAGGTTTTTGTAGGTGAGACTTTCACTTCAAAATCTATTGGAATTTCATAAAAAGTCATTAATTATTATTTATTGTTAATAATTTGTTTCTCAAAAATGTCCCTGATTAATTATAAATATTTACTATAGTTATATATGAAGTTTTTTAATATTAAAAAAAGAAAAAATGGTTTCCTAAAAAATAAAATCCTAACTGTGCCACAAGTCTTTACAGGCATCTGCATTTACATTTTCCAGTGTTTTTTCCATATATTTTACTCCTAACCATGTTATAGAATGTATTTGCTTTTAAAACAGTTCAATTTCATTACAAATTAACGTTCAAGAAAAACTTTCTCAATATTTATTTATGATTCAAAATAAATTAAGCAACTGTTAACCTGAATAAAAAATATGGTAAGAAAATATAAGAATATAAACACAGGTAAAACAAGAAATAACTTGTAATTGCATAAAATGTAAGATTTTACTATATTGGCCTTTCATTTTTAAAAATGAAGGTTTATAAATAAGAGAAATGATTGTTATTTGTTCCTTATTACAATTTTAAACATTTATTCTAATCAAATAAATTCTCAATATGTTAATTTTTAGAATACATTTTTTAAATTTAACTTTTTTTTTAAATCGAACCATTTTTTAAACATTTAACAACTCTAAAAATAAATATTTTTTGATAAAAAAGAGTAAAATACATACTTTTAAAGTCTTATTAACACCTGGTAATAATTTATAAATACATAATTGCAAGGAACATTTTGGCAATATAGGTCAAAACAAAGAAGCAGAATTTTTCTGGGGCCTGAGAGTCTTTTTCGCTTATGAAACTGAAGGATAATGCCCAGCTCTGTAATAATCTGTCAACTGAATTCAGTTATAAAATTTGTTCACACATTATTTAGTCCTTGAAATTTTTAAAAATTGTTGACCCTCATTGAAAAAGTAAGATCCTTATTTAGAGGTGTCTTATAAATAGTTTTTCGTGTTTACAAGGCACTTAAAAAACACTTGAAGACTTCAATAACCTTTATAATTACAGTAAAACCTATACACAAAGGTTAGTTCACATCTGGCTCTTGCTACAAGTAGAAGTCACAAGATATACCAAGAGACTCGGCCAATCAGTGGACAGAGGCCTCACTGACTCTGTTGATTCGCCATAGCCACTATCTTAGTTATACTTTAGTGAAAGAAATATTATTATAATTTTATAGTTAGGCTAATATTCAAGAATGTTGTTTATTATTGTTTTATATTTATCTTGATTATTCTTTTGCAGGAAGTTGCTGGTCCAAGGAAAAGGAATATTTTTTTAATAATTTGAATCAATTTGACAAAATTGTTTTGTTCTAATATAATGGAATTATAACATTAAAAATAATAATTACCTTATAGCAACACTTTTTTAAATGAAAATAAATTGCATAAATTTTTTAAGTGAAAATAAAGTTTCGTTACATTTTACTTTAATTGTTAAATCATATTAAACCCTTG
>JBAIZL010000011.1:9277058-9312314 GCA_036971475.1 Prosapia bicincta | reverse complement strand
TTCCAGATTCATTTTGTAGTTGTATACGTGATTTCTTAAATTTCGTTCTTCATTCGTACAATATTTAGCTGGCTTGCTTTGGTAAAGTGTAATTTATATATTTATAAAAATCGCACTTTAAATCAGAAGAATGATCTGTAATGAGCAGCAGAGTTCGATTTTCAGAGGCTACTTCCAATTTTTAAAACACTCATAATTTTTGCTGTATTGGATAGGAAAATAAGTAGCATTATTTATCTTGAAATTTTGCCAATCATAATCACTTCCAGATTCACTTTATAGTTGTATAGGTGACATCTTAAATTTCGTTCTTCAATCGTACAATATTTAGCTGGCTTGCTTTGGTAAAGTGTAATTTATATATTAATAATATCGTAGTTTAAATCAGAAGGGTGATCTGTAATGAGTAGCAGATTAAGAATTTTCAGAGGCTACTTCCAATTTTAAATACACTTACAATTTTTGCAGTATTGGGATAGGAGAATAAGTCGCATTATATATCTCGAAATTTTGCCAATCATAATCACTTCCAGATTCATTTTGTAAATGTATACGTATTTTCTTAAATTTCGTTCTTCAATCGTACAATATTTAGCTGGCTTGCTTTGGTGAACTGGAATTTATATATTAATAAAATCGCACTTTAATCCAGAAGAGTGATCTGTAATGAGCAGCAGAGTAAGACGTTTCCGAGGCTACTTCAAATTTTAAATGCACTCACAATTTTTGCTGTAAAGAAGACAGTTATGATTTCATGTTATATTGTTAGGAACGTGCCTAGGTCTTGCATCTCATGTTTTATTTGAGTTGGAAAATCAGTTTATTTATCTTCAAATTTTGCTGGTGTAAAATGTAAGGTATACTGTTAAAATTCACTGTGTACTGATAAACATCACTGACCACCTTACTGTTAAAATTCACTATGTACTGCTAAACATCACTGTCCACCTTACTGTTAAAATTCACTATGTACTGCTAAACATCATTGTCCACCTTACTGTTAAAATTCACTATGTACTGCTAAACATCACTGACCACCTTACTGTTAAAATTCACTATGTACTGCTAAACATCACTGTCCACCTTACTGTTAAAATTCACTGTATACTGTTAAACATCACTGAGCACCATACTGTTAAAATTCACTATGTACTGCTAAACATCACTGACCACCTTACTGTTAAAATTCACTGTGTAGACCTACTGTTTAACATCACTGAGCACCATACTGTTAAAATTCACTGTGTACTGTTAAACTGTTCTGATTTTATTTATTTACTGTACATTTAGATGTCATTTTTAGTTAGTGCAAGACCTAGGCATGAATTTCGTTAGCTGATACAAATAAGAACCTTTACGTGAAAATTTTTAAGCCGAAATAAAGGCCGTTGCTAAGCAATCCCATATACAACAATTATCAACTACTACTTTTATTGGGTGTTTTACTGCATTTTTTCTACTACGCTTTTATTATTTTAACCTGAATAGTTATAAATTCGGCTGAAGTCAATAAGTCTAAACAATTCAAATATTTCGAAAATAAATTATGGCGATGTATTATATTTTAAATTCTGAATCGAATGGTATAATTTTTTTATTTCGGAAATGAATTTTAAAAAGTTGATTTTTCTGCACGCAAGCGAGGTCTTGTCGTTTTAGAACCTACTACTGAGGTCTCAGCTGCACTATTTATATAAAACAAAGCGAGGTCTAATGAAATGTTTGATATCGACTACTGAGGTCTTTTTCTAATAAATTTGTAAAATATGTTTTGTGTTCATGAAATCTTTATATAATTGTAATGTTAATGAATTATTTTTGAATTAATAAAATTTTGTAGTAAAACTAGAATTTGTTTTTAAAACAAGACTGTTTTACAACACATGTAATGTGAAAGGTACTTTATTAAATGGATTAACCTATATTTTTCTTTGCGAAACTAACAGGATAATTAGAGTTTGGATTGTATGTAATTATATAAAATGCTCTTGAATATACAAATATTTTAAAATATACATGAGTATTCGATCACTTTAAATGTTTACATTTTTAAGCCTAATAAAAGTTATATAATAACGAATAACGAAATTGTTTTCATATTTTATTTAACGGTGTCGTATCCGTAATAGAAATATACTGTAAAATATTTTATTATAATACAATATAATTTTTAATATTAAAAAATAGATATTGTGATTAATATTAGCCTATTAGCATGTTTCAATAAATTGGGAATCTTGGCTTAAGTTTTTTGAATTTAAAAATTCGTAATTAATGTTGGAATATAAATTCAAGTATTTTATTTGTTTTTACTGTTAATTTAAATAGTAGTATATAGTACACATTAAACTTTACAACTGGACTAAATTTAAATATGTTTAAAGCGCTACTTTTACTCCCGTAAAAATTGTTTTAAATAATTTTGCAGTTTTTTATAGTATGTAACAGTTTTAATAAAAAAAAACATTATAAATCTTTCTGTTTGTACAATTTGAATAAAGACCTCTGTTGACCGGATAATGAACTGCCTAGGACCTCGGTTGTATGTTAAGAAAATGTCGAGTCCTCGCTAGGCTGTTGTTGTACCGTACACATTTTAACATTATGAAACACATTTAAAAAATTTAAGAGATAACAACTACTATTAAAATAATGTTTCACGGCATCATTTGAAAAACTATTTTGTGTACGAATTCATAAGAATGGTTAAAAATCTTTCTGTTTGTACAATTTAAATAAAGACCTCTGTTGACCGGATAATGAACTACCTAGACCTCGGTTGTATGTTAACAAAATGTTAAGTCCTCGCTAGGCCGTTTCTGTACCGCACACATTTTAGAAATATGAAACACATTTAGAAAATTTAAGACGTTACAACTAATATTATAATAATGTTTCACAGCATTATTTGCAGGCTATTTTATATACTCTATTGGTTCTAATATGTGTTTTGTTTTCGTTATATAACTGTACTCGCATTTATTTAAAACATAACACGCAAACTTAATTTTATATTAGTTTAAATCTAAATTACAGTACTTTGTTAACGATTGCCGTGTATTAATAAATTAGACCACGGTTAGTTTGTTCAGTTGATCTAGGAATTAAGAGTTAATGTTGAAAACAGGATTCCTAAATGCTCGCGATATCTTGTACTTTTAATGCCGAATATGGAGGTTTATACATGTATACCAATGGGTCCTGACGAAATGACAATAACCGGTTACAGTTACAGATGACTTTTTTCACAAAATAACAATCCGTTCTAGGTGTCTAAACAATTTCCGGGGATATATCCGCATATTACAAGATCATTTTATGTTATAGGTTATGTGGTAGAACAGCTGTTTTAACGCAAAGTTTATGATACTTTATTTGATAATTCATGGTGATAATTTTTTTTGAAAAATTAATCCATTAAATATATTTATTAATAAATTAATTTTAGTTTTACATGGGATAAAATCGTTTCATAAAAGGGGTAAGGTTGATGATATAGGTAATCGATTCTATTTGGAGTAATATAAGTGATAACATCATTAGATAAGAAAGCTGATTATATGTTATACTTTATGTGGTAGAAAAAAATAAAACAATCTGATATATAGGTTTATTTATTTTTAAATGAACATATAGATTATTCTAATGTACGAAAACATTGGTTATTCTAACGAAGATTAAAGCAGCTGTTTTAACTTATGGGTTGTTACTTTATTTATAAAAAGATAAATAAAGTAACATTTTTCGCTGGTTATCTAAGTAGGAATTTACCTTATCAAATAGGAATTTTTGTTTATATTACTTGTATTACAGAAAAAATCTAACTAATATAATAATGGCAAAAACGATTGAATGATACAAAGAAATTAAAATGTTCGAATAATAATAAAAATAATAATATTTGAAACAAAGTAGCGAGATAATATCTCTGGCTCTCTATGTATGTGGATTGACCCATACATAAATAATTAGAGCTACTGAGAACTTTGGGGCAAGCTATTTCAGAACTAGCCAGTGCTTGTAGTACGAAGATATTCCGGTAGATCAGTACTTGTAAAATACCGCAAAGTATTGTTAAATATACCGTAATAAGAAAGTGGTATCTTGGAAACAAACCTTCCCGAAAAAGTCGTAACGAACTTATTCTGAGAACTTATTCCGGATATATCTGAGAAATGATGCGTACAAATTGGATGCAAGAAAGATACATTCAAAATAATGCAATGAACGGTGATAATACAAGAAATAAAAACTACCAAACAGTTCAAATAACGTGGAATTAGCTGTCTATTCACATTCAAAATATATGTCTACATAAACTAGAGGTCAAGAACACATTTAGCCATGGCTTAGTACAGCCGCAGTGAAGCATGACTGTATACATACAGTGCTTGTGTTAATTGCAAGTTTAGGTTATTTCAGCTGGAATAATGCCAAGACTACGGGAAGCATTAGTTTTCTGCTCTTATTGTGCCGGCATATAACATACTTGGCCCGGTCATTAGAACAGTCGTGGTTTCATCTAAAGAGGGCATGGATGCCCTGAGTGGCTTATCCAAAGGAAAACGTGTTAATAGAACATTTGTGTATTACTTACGATTTGATGGAAAATTCCATTTACATATAATATTTTAAATAACCATATGAAACACGATATTAGTCATATGATAAGAAAACTACCGGAGGAATATGAGGCAGCAAGCTCAACAACGACCATTCTAAAATTTGATTATCTAATAGTAGGCAAAGACGAGACTGCATTTAGGACTGTAGCTTAGAAAACACTGTAATCAAGAGGGTACCAACCTCCAAATAGCTAAGGGCGATTTTTAATAAGAATTACGATAGTGAGGATGAAATCAGGGGACGACTAAACAAAGGCAGATCAGTGAAACTAACTTTAAACACTACAGTTCAGAGGTATGGGATGTTACGAATGCTAACAATAACAAACTCATGACGATGGAAATGGACTACTTAAGACGACGCTACGTGAATCGAGACTTGAAAGGGTCAGAAATTGGCAAATACGTAACGAAATGAAAATGGATAAAAGTATAAGGGAGGAGATAGAAAGAAGACAACTAAAATGGTTTGGACACGTAAAGACGACGGCAGAAGGTGGCCTCCAAAGGTAATAGAGTAGATTCAACCTGAGAAAAGAAAGAGACGACGGCCACGAAGAAGTTGGCGTGATGGCATCGACGAAGCAATGACCGGAAGAAACCTAAAAGAGGCATAATCTATGCCAAAAGAAATTGGAATTTAAAGCGGAGAAGTGGCAACAGCTGTAACAGATCCATTATAAAAAAATAAGTACATAATCTCACCCACCCTTCTGTATGGACTCTGTAGAGAGCAGATCTTCTTCAGATATCTAATACACTTCCTTGTAGGAAGAGGGATAATCAAGGACCGATGAAATAAGGCAGTACTACGAACAGGGCAATGTTCATTTAGTAAAGGGGAAAAAATGGTGCGTTGTCAGGTTAGGTTTACTCATACGTAGCCTTGCTTTCCGCCAGAATGAAGAGGTACCGACTACCGCTAGACAGGGTTTTAACGAAGTTTTTGTCCTAAATATTCTACCATTATATAACCATTTTATTATATACATTTATATAAAAATTAAAATTAACACATTTTCATTGAAAATTTTTAATAAGTAATAAAGTAATACATTTTTCAATTGGATGAATTTGAATTTAAATATTATGGTTTGGTAAACTACAATTTTATGATTCATATAAGTAACGTCTTGAATTTTTACTCTCCAAATGTAAAATAACTAGTTACATTGTTTAGGTATACTAGAATTTATGAATTTTGCTAATCATAATCACTTCCAGATTCATTTTGTAGTTGTATACGTGATTTCTTAAATTTCGTTCTTCATTCGTACAATATTTAGCTGGCTTGCTTTGGTAAAGTGTAATTTATATATTTATAAAATCGCACTTTAAATCAGAAGAATGATCTGTAATGAGCAGCAGAGTTCGATTTTCAGAGGCTACTTCCAATTTTTAAAACACTCATAATTTTTGCTGTATTGGATAGGAAAATAAGTAGCATTATTTATCTTGAAATTTTGCCAATCATAATCACTTCCAGATTCACTTTATAGTTGTATAGGTGACATCTTAAATTTCGTTCTTCAATCGTACAATATTTAGCTGGCTTGCTTTGGTAAAGTGTAATTTATATATTAATAATATCGTAGTTTAAATCAGAAGGGTGATCTGTAATGAGTAGCAGATTAAGAATTTTCAGAGGCTACTTCCAATTTTAAATACACTTACAATTTTTGCAGTATTGGATAGGAGAATAAGTCGCATTATATATCTCGAAATTTTGCCAATCATAATCACTTCCAGATTCATTTTGTAAATGTATACGTATTTTCTTAAATTTCGTTCTTCAATCGTACAATATTTAGCTGGCTTGCTTTGGTGAACTGGAATTTATATATTAATAAAATCGCACTTTAATCCAGAAGAGTGATCTGTAATGAGCAGCAGAGTAAGACGTTTCCGAGGCTACTTCAAATTTTAAATGCACTCACAATTTTTGCTGTAAAGAAGACAGTTATGATTTCATGTTATATTGTTAGGAACGTGCCTAGGTCTTGCATCTCATGTTTTATTTGAGTTGGAAAATCAGTTTATTTATCTTCAAATTTTGCTGGTGTAAAATGTAAGGTATACTGTTAAAATTCACTGTGTACTGATAAACATCACTGACCACCTTACTGTTAAAATTCACTATGTACTGCTAAACATCACTGTCCACCTTACTGTTAAAATTCACTATGTACTGCTAAACATCATTGTCCACCTTACTGTTAAAATTCACTATGTACTGCTAAACATCACTGACCACCTTACTGTTAAAATTCACTATGTACTGCTAAACATCACTGTCCACCTTACTGTTAAAATTCACTGTATACTGTTAAACATCACTGAGCACCATACTGTTAAAATTCACTATGTACTGCTAAACATCACTGACCACCTTACTGTTAAAATTCACTGTGTAGACCTACTGTTTAACATCACTGAGCACCATACTGTTAAAATTCACTGTGTACTGTTAAACTGTTCTGATTTTATTTATTTACTGTACATTTAGATGTCATTTTTAGTTAGTGCAAGACCTAGGCATGAATTTCGTTAGCTGATACAAATAAGAACCTTTACGTGAAAATTTTTAAGCCGAAATAAAGGCCGTTGCTAAGCAATCCCATATACAACAATTATCAACTACTACTTTTATTGGGTGTTTTACTGCATTTTTTCTACTACGCTTTTATTATTTTAACCTGAATAGTTATAAATTCGGCTGAAGTCAATAAGTCTAAACAATTCAAATATTTCGAAAATAAATTATGGCGATGTATTATATTTTAAATTCTGAATCGAATGGTATAATTTTTTTATTTCGGAAATGAATTTTAAAAAGTTGATTTTTCTGCACGCAAGCGAGGTCTTGTCGTTTTAGAACCTACTACTGAGGTCTCAGCTGCACTATTTATATAAAACAAAGCGAGGTCTAATGAAATGTTTGATATCGACTACTGAGGTCTTTTTCTAATAAATTTGTAAAATATGTTTTGTGTTCATGAAATCTTTATATAATTGTAATGTTAATGAATTATTTTTGAATTAATAAAATTTTGTAGTAAAACTAGAATTTGTTTTTAAAACAAGACTGTTTTACAACACATGTAATGTGAAAGGTACTTTATTAAATGGATTAACCTATATTTTTCTTTGCGAAACTAACAGGATAATTAGAGTTTGGATTGTATGTAATTATATAAAATGCTCTTGAATATACAAATATTTTAAAATATACATGAGTATTCGATCACTTTAAATGTTTACATTTTTAAGCCTAATAAAAGTTATATAATAACGAATAACGAAATTGTTTTCATATTTTATTTAACGGTGTCGTATCCGTAATAGAAATATACTGTAAAATATTTTATTATAATACAATATAATTTTTAATATTAAAAAATAGATATTGTGATTAATATTAGCCTATTAGCATGTTTCAATAAATTGGGAATCTTGGCTTAAGTTTTTTGAATTTAAAAATTCGTAATTAATGTTGGAATATAAATTCAAGTATTTTATTTGTTTTTACTGTTAATTTAAATAGTAGTATATAGTACACATTAAACTTTACAACTGGACTAAATTTAAATATGTTTAAAGCGCTACTTTTACTCCCGTAAAAATTGTTTTAAATAATTTTGCAGTTTTTTATAGTATGTAACAGTTTTAATTAAAAAAAACATTATAAATCTTTCTGTTTGTACAATTTGAATAAAGACCTCTGTTGACCGGATAATGAACTGCCTAGGACCTCGGTTGTATGTTAAGAAAATGTCGAGTCCTCGCTAGGCTGTTGTTGTACCGTACACATTTTAACATTATGAAACACATTTAAAAAATTTAAGAGATAACAACTACTATTAAAATAATGTTTCACGGCATCATTTGAAAAACTATTTTGTGTACGAATTCATAAGAATGGTTAAAAATCTTTCTGTTTGTACAATTTAAATAAAGACCTCTGTTGACCGGATAATGAACTACCTAGACCTCGGTTGTATGTTAACAAAATGTTAAGTCCTCGCTAGGCCGTTTCTGTACCGCACACATTTTAGAAATATGAAACACATTTAGAAAATTTAAGACGTTACAACTAATATTATAATAATGTTTCACAGCATTATTTGCAGGCTATTTTATATACTCTATTGGTTCTAATATGTGTTTTGTTTTCGTTATATAACTGTACTCGCATTTATTTAAAACATAACACGCAAACTTAATTTTATATTAGTTTAAATCTAAATTACAGTACTTTGTTAACGATTGCCGTGTATTAATAAATTAGACCACGGTTAGTTTGTTCAGTTGATCTAGGAATTAAGAGTTAATGTTGAAAACAGGATTCCTAAATGCTCGCGATATCTTGTACTTTTAATGCCGAATATGGAGGTTTATACATGTATACCAATGGGTCCTGACGAAATGACAATAACCGGTTACAGTTACAGATGACTTTTTTCACAAAATAACAATCCGTTCTAGGTGTCTAAACAATTTCCGGGGATATATCCGCATATTACAAGATCATTTTATGTTATAGGTTATGTGGTAGAACAGCTGTTTTAACGCAAAGTTTATGATACTTTATTTGATAATTCATGGTGATAATTTTTTTTGAAAAATTAATCCATTAAATATATTTATTAATAAATTAATTTTAGTTTTACATGGGATAAAATCGTTTCATAAAAGGGGTAAGGTTGATGATATAGGTAATCGATTCTATTTGGAGTAATATAAGTGATAACATCATTAGATAAGAAAGCTGATTATATGTTATACTTTATGTGGTAGAAAAAAATAAAACAATCTGATATATAGGTTTATTTATTTTTAAATGAACATATAGATTATTCTAATGTACGAAAACATTGGTTATTCTAACGAAGATTAAAGCAGCTGTTTTAACTTATGGGTTGTTACTTTATTTATAAAAAGATAAATAAAGTAACATTTTTCGCTGGTTATCTAAGTAGGAATTTACCTTATCAAATAGGAATTTTTGTTTATATTACTTGTATTACAGAAAAAATCTAACTAATATAATAATGGCAAAAACGATTGAATGATACAAAGAAATTAAAATGTTCGAATAATAATAAAAATAATAATATTTGAAACAAAGTAGCGAGATAATATCTCTGGCTCTCTATGTATGTGGATTGACCCATACATAAATAATTAGAGCTACTGAGAACTTTGGGGCAAGCTATTTCAGAACTAGCCAGTGCTTGTAGTACGAAGATATTCCGGTAGATCAGTACTTGTAAAATACCGCAAAGTATTGTTAAATATACCGTAATAAGAAAGTGGTATCTTGGAAACAAACCTTCCCGAAAAAGTCGTAACGAACTTATTCTGAGAACTTATTCCGGATATATCTGAGAAATGATGCGTACAAATTGGATGCAAGAAAGATACATTCAAAATAATGCAATGAACGGTGATAATACAAGAAATAAAAACTACCAAACAGTTCAAATAACGTGGAATTAGCTGTCTATTCACATTCAAAATATATGTCTACATAAACTAGAGGTCAAGAACACATTTAGCCATGGCTTAGTACAGCCGCAGTGAAGCATGACTGTATACATACAGTGCTTGTGTTAATTGCAAGTTTAGGTTATTTCAGCTGGAATAATGCCAAGACTACGGGAAGCATTAGTTTTCTGCTCTTATTGTGCCGGCATATAACATACTTGGCCCGGTCATTAGAACAGTCGTGGTTTCATCTAAAGAGGGCATGGATGCCCTGAGTGGCTTATCCAAAGGAAAACGTGTTAATAGAACATTTGTGTATTACTTACGATTTGATGGAAAATTCCATTTACATATAATATTTTAAATAACCATATGAAACACGATATTAGTCATATGATAAGAAAACTACCGGAGGAATATGAGGCAGCAAGCTCAACAACGACCATTCTAAAATTTGATTATCTAATAGTAGGCAAAGACGAGACTGCATTTAGGACTGTAGCTTAGAAAACACTGTAATCAAGAGGGTACCAACCTCCAAATAGCTAAGGGCGATTTTTAATAAGAATTACGATAGTGAGGATGAAATCAGGGGACGACTAAACAAAGGCAGATCAGTGAAACTAACTTTAAACACTACAGTTCAGAGGTATGGGATGTTACGAATGCTAACAATAACAAACTCATGACGATGGAAATGGACTACTTAAGACGACGCTACGTGAATCGAGACTTGAAAGGGTCAGAAATTGGCAAATACGTAACGAAATGAAAATGGATAAAAGTATAAGGGAGGAGATAGAAAGAAGACAACTAAAATGGTTTGGACACGTAAAGACGACGGCAGAAGGTGGCCTCCAAAGGTAATAGAGTAGATTCAACCTGAGAAAAGAAAGAGACGACGGCCACGAAGAAGTTGGCGTGATGGCATCGACGAAGCAATGACCGGAAGAAACCTAAAAGAGGCATAATCTATGCCAAAAGAAATTGGAATTTAAAGCGGAGAAGTGGCAACAGCTGTAACAGATCCATTATAAAAAAATAAGTACATAATCTCACCCACCCTTCTGTATGGACTCTGTAGAGAGCAGATCTTCTTCAGATATCTAATACACTTCCTTGTAGGAAGAGGGATAATCAAGGACCGATGAAATAAGGCAGTACTACGAACAGGGCAATGTTCATTTAGTAAAGGGGAAAAAATGGTGCGTTGTCAGGTTAGGTTTACTCATACGTAGCCTTGCTTTCCGCCAGAATGAAGAGGTACCGACTACCGCTAGACAGGGTTTTAACGAAGTTTTTGTCCTAAATATTCTACCATTATATAACCATTTTATTATATACATTTATATAAAAATTAAAATTAACACATTTTCATTGAAAATTTTTAATAAGTAATAAAGTAATACATTTTTCAATTGGATGAATTTGAATTTAAATATTATGGTTTGGTAAACTACAATTTTATGATTCATATAAGTAACGTCTTGAATTTTTACTCTCCAAATGTAAAATAACTAGTTACATTGTTTAGGTATACTAGAATTTATGAATTTTGCTAATCATAATCACTTCCAGATTCATTTTGTAGTTGTATACGTGATTTCTTAAATTTCGTTCTTCATTCGTACAATATTTAGCTGGCTTGCTTTGGTAAAGTGTAATTTATATATTTATAAAATCGCACTTTAAATCAGAAGAATGATCTGTAATGAGCAGCAGAGTTCGATTTTCAGAGGCTACTTCCAATTTTTAAAACACTCATAATTTTTGCTGTATTGGATAGGAAAATAAGTAGCATTATTTATCTTGAAATTTTGCCAATCATAATCACTTCCAGATTCACTTTATAGTTGTATAGGTGACATCTTAAATTTCGTTCTTCAATCGTACAATATTTAGCTGGCTTGCTTTGGTAAAGTGTAATTTATATATTAATAATATCGTAGTTTAAATCAGAAGGGTGATCTGTAATGAGTAGCAGATTAAGAATTTTCAGAGGCTACTTCCAATTTTAAATACACTTACAATTTTTGCAGTATTGGATAGGAGAATAAGTCGCATTATATATCTCGAAATTTTGCCAATCATAATCACTTCCAGATTCATTTTGTAAATGTATACGTAATTTCTTAAATTTCGTTCTTCAATCGTACAATATTTAGCTGGCTTGCTTTGGTAAAGTGTAATTTATATATTAATAATATCGTAGTTTAAATCAGAAGAGTGATCTGTAATGAGCAGCAGAGTTCGATTTTCAGAGGCTACTTCCAATTTTTAAAACACTCATAATTTTTGCTGTATTGAATAGGAAAATAAGTAGCATTATTTATTTATCTTGAAATTTTGCCAATCATAATCACTTACAGATTCACTTTATAGTTGTATAGGTGACATCTTAAATTTCGTTCTTCAATCGTACAATATTTAGCTGGCTTGCTTTGGTAAACTGTAATTTATATATTAATAATATCGTAGTTTAAATCAGAAGGGTGATCTGTAATGAGCAGCAGAGTAAGAATTTTCAGAGGCTACTTCCAATTTTAAATACACTTACAATTTATGCAGTATTGGATAGGAGAATAAGTCGCATTATATATCTCGAAATTTTGCCAATCATAATCACTTCCAGATTCATTTTGTAAATGTATACGTATTTTCTTAAATTTCGTTCTTCAATCGTACAATATTTAGCTGGCTTGCTTTGGTGAACTGGAATTTATATATTAATAAAATCGCACTTTAATCCAGAAGAGTGATCTGTAATGAGCAGCAGAGTAAGACGTTTCCGAGGCTACTTCAAATTTTAAATGCACTCACAATTTTTGCTGTAAAGAAGACAGTTATGATTTCATGTTATATTGTTAGGAACGTGCCTAGGTCTTGCATCTCATGTTTTATTTGAGTTGGAAAATCAGTTTATTTATCTTCAAATTTTGCTGGTGTAAAATGTAAGGTATACTGTTAAAATTCACTGTGTACTGATAAACATCACTGACCACCTTACTGTTAAAATTCACTATGTACTGCTAAACATCACTGTCCACCTTACTGTTAAAATTCACTATGTACTGCTAAACATCATTGTCCACCTTACTGTTAAAATTCACTATGTACTGCTAAACATCACTGACCACCTTACTGTTAAAATTCACTATGTACTGCTAAACATCACTGTCCACCTTACTGTTAAAATTCACTGTATACTGTTAAACATCACTGAGCACCATACTGTTAAAATTCACTATGTACTGCTAAACATCACTGACCACCTTACTGTTAAAATTCACTGTGTAGACCTACTGTTTAACATCACTGAGCACCATACTGTTAAAATTCACTGTGTACTGTTAAACTGTTCTGATTTTATTTATTTACTGTACATTTAGATGTCATTTTTAGTTAATGCAAGACCTAGGCATGAATTTCGTTAGCTGATACAAATAAGAACCTTTACGTGAAAATTTTTAAGCCGAAATAAAGGCCGATGCTAAGCAATCCCATATACAACAATTATCAACTACTACTTTTATTGGGTGTTTTACTGCATTTTTTCTACTACGCTTTTATTATTTTAACCTGAATAGTTATAAATTCGGCTGAAGTCAATAAGTCTAAACAATTCAAATATTTCGAAAATAAATTATGGCGATGTATTATATTTTAAATTCTGAATCGAATGGTATAATTTTTTTATTTCGGAAATGAATTTTAAAAAGTTGATTTTTCTGCACGCAAGCGAGGTCTTGTCGTTTTAGAACCTACTACTGAGGTCTCAGCTGCACTATTTATATAAAACAAAGCGAGGTCTAATGAAATGTTTGATATCGACTACTGAGGTCTTTTTCTAATAAATTTGTAAAATATGTTTTGTGTTCATGAAATCTTTATATAATTGTAATGTTAATGAATTATTTTTGAATTAATAAAATTTTGTAGTAAAACTAGAATTTGTTTTTAAAACAAGACTGTTTTACAACACATGTAATGTGAAAGGTACTTTATTAAATGGATTAACCTATATTTTTCTTTGCGAAACTAACAGGATAATTAGAGTTTGGATTGTATGTAATTATATAAAATGCTCTTGAATATACAAATATTTTAAAATATACATGAGTATTCGATCACTTTAAATGTTTACATTTTTAAGCCTAATAAAAGTTATATAATAACGAATAACGAAATTGTTTTCATATTTTATTTAACGGTGTCGTATCCGTGATAGAAATATACTGTAAAATATTTTATTATAATACAATATAATTTTTAATATTAAAAAATAGATATTGTGATTAATATTAGCCTATTAGCATGTTTCAATAAATTGGGAATCTTGGCTTAAGTTTTTTGAATTTAAAAATTCGTAATTAATGTTGGAATATAAATTCAAGTATTTTATTTGTTTTTACTGTTAATTTAAATAGTAGTATATAGTACACATTAAACTTTACAACTGGACTAAATTTAAATATGTTTAAAGCGCTACTTTTACTCCCGTAAAAATTGTTTTAAATAATTTTGCAGTTTTTTATAGTATGTAACAGTTTTAATAAAAAAAAACATTATAAATCTTTCTGTTTGTACAATTTGAATAAAGACCTCTGTTGACCGGATAATGAACTGCCTAGGACCTCGGTTGTATGTTAAGAAAATGTCGAGTCCTTGCTAGGCTGTTGTTGTACCGTACACATTTTAACATTATGAAACACATTTAAAAAATTTAAGAGATAACAACTACTATTAAAATAATGTTTCACAGCATCATTTGAAGAACTATTTTGTGTACGAATTCATAAGAATGGTTAAAAATCTTTCTGTTTGTACAATTTAAATAAAGACCTCTGTTGACCGGATAATGAACTACCTAGACCTCGGTTGTATGTTAACAAAATGTTAAGTCCTCGCTAGGCCGTTTCTGTACCGCACACATTTTAGAAATATGAAACACATTTAGAAAATTTAAGACGTTACAACTAATATTAAAATAATGTTTCACAGCATTATTTGCAGGCTATTTTATATACTCTATTGGTTCTAATATGTGTTTTGTTTTCGTTATATAACTGTACTCGCATTTATTTAAAACATAACACGCAAACTTAATTTTATATTAGTTTAAATCTAAATTACAGTACTTTGTTAACGATTGCCGTGTATTAATAAATTAGACAACGG
The DNA here is from genome assembly GCA_036971475.1 of Prosapia bicincta. Taxonomy (NCBI): domain Eukaryota; kingdom Metazoa; phylum Arthropoda; class Insecta; order Hemiptera; family Cercopidae; genus Prosapia; species Prosapia bicincta. The sequence goes on along the minus strand of JBAIZL010000011.1, from coordinate 9,297,024 downwards.
TTAGTATGTGAAATTGATTTAGGATTTAAGAGCTTTTGTTGAAATAGGATTTTTAAATGCTGATATCTTGTAGCGAAATCTTGTACTTTTAATGCCGAATATGGAGGTTTATACATTTATACCAATGTGTCCTGACGAAATGACAATTACCGGTTACAAATACAAATGTCTTTTTTCATACAATAACAATCCGTTCTATGTATCTATACTATTTCCGGGGATATATCCGCATATTACAAGAGCATTTTTCTTATATAGATAAGTTACTGTTACCTATATTCTTTCGATGTCATACACGTCGTCCCTAGTACTGTTCATTAAAACCCTATAATATTATAGCACTTTGAGAACAAGGTAGTTATTTAATCAAAGTGGTTTAGGAAACGCACTGTTCACTAAACAATTCACTTTATATTCACACTAATCGTTAGTTCACTTGTTAGACACGGACCTGGAAGGCACATTTTCACAAATAACTCTTTCAAACTAACCTGTTCTTGTCTCAACTCCTACTAAAAATATTTTTGGCTTACGGAAAAACCCATGTTCAACCTTACTGTAATCTTTACCTGGATTCTCTGCCTTTGTCATGCACAAGAGACCTCCCTCTCTTGTACATCATAAATTATTTGAACAAATATATTCAAGGCCTTGTTTCTCTTTACATAACTTAAACCTACTATTCTAAATTCCAATTATTTAATTTTAACGTCTATGACAATGCTGATGTTTTTATTAATGGCTGTGTCGACACTACACTAGATTACAAAACAAATTTTTCATTGTTGAGTTCCTATTTTGGAAATATATTTTAGTATTTCTTTACTTTTATATAGTCTTGAATATATTATATAGACTACTTGTAAACTTTGCTAGTACAAGTTTTATAACGATGGAATCCTGAATATTTTTAATATTTCAATCCTGAAATATTAAACTCTTATTTCAGAGTTTATAAGGTCAACAAAAATAAGTTTTATGTTGAAAGTAATAGACCTATTGCTGTATGTAGTTTGATTATTACATGTATTGCATATTGTTGACATTAAAAGCAATACGTCTCCTGCAATAGCTTAAAGTTTAACTACCATTACTCATTATGCATCTAAAGTTCAAATTTCATTAGAAGTTTGTTTAAGATCTGAATCAAATACCGCTTAATGGATTATATCAAATCGTTTTTATTTTGTACAGATTAAAATTATTTTATTTTATAGGCATGTAGAAAAATTAATTTGATGCTAATAATAATTAGGTAAAGTAAAAAATATTGTGAAAACTATTTAAACTATTTAAAACTATTTAAAAAGTTATATGAATTATTTTAGACTTTTAAAGTTAATGATCAAAATTAATTAATTATCAGCTTGATTATAAGACACCTTGTGTTAAACATATTAAAATTGTAAAATAGATGATTACCACTATAAATGTAATTTTGTGTCAAATGTGAATTTTATTATTTTTTTAAATGTTCAGTTTGATAAACCTAGATATATGTTACTCATAAGTTACTGTGCATTATTATAAGCATTAGACTAGATATTACACATTATTGAGCTATTTATTTTTAAAATGTTAAGTGACTGCTAATCATTCAAGTTAGAGTTTTAGATTGTGAGGTTAATGTCTTTAGGTTAGGCTATACTAAATCAATAACATTTCGTTTAGTTATTGAAACCAGTTCGTTTCCAGTTTTATGAATAAACCATCGTAGTAGTTTAGTAACTAGAGGATTTCGACGAGCGAGCTGTTCAAGTTTCACGACTCAAACATTTTGAATAGGGCCTATATTTCATTATCATCAGATTGAACCGCATATTCGACATAAATTGTCGTACCGAATGTATCCAGGGCGTCGTGAAGAAGTAACTTACATTGATAACAAAAAGTCTATTTTAGTTTAAGGAACAATTTTAAGTACCAAAATATTATAATGCACTGATACACAGTGATCCTTTGTTACTCACTGGGGATACGTTCCCCGAATTTACCGCAACTAGAGAATCCGCGAATGCTGAAACCAACTGTACATGGAAAGGGGATAGTTACGTTCCACATCTAAACTTTTAACACCGATTACAGCTATACTGTACTTCCGTATGTAATCTTCCGTCAAATCGTGGTTCGCTCTTTTTCAAAAGATTGTCGACATCTTCACGGTTAATTTCACCGTTAGGCTTTCAGTCTGTGGTCAACCTTATTTAGATCCTGTACTATTTTTGGTTTACAAAAGAAACAAATGTTGGCCACTGCTTCTACACTGTGCCTGGGTTGCTTTGTCTTCGCCAAGTGCAAACCGTTTGTTTGGGAATTTCTGCAAAGGCTCTCAATACATATCTCACACGCTATAATTGGCTATTCTTATTTACAATTACATATTTTTCGCACAAAGGGGAACATCGCGGGGCATCTTTGTATCTTTTGAACTATAAAAGATATAATTACAACAAATTGTTTTTAAACTCACGAAAATGGACACGGTCGAACTGGGCCCAGGTTCAAATTTTCCCTAGGCGAACTACGTCAAACCTCAAAGAATCGGGGTTGAATTGGGCCCCTCTCCAATTGGATTCCTCGCTAGGCCGTTGCTGTAACGCACACATTTTAGCAATAAGAAACGCATTAAAAAAATTTAAGAGGTAACTACTACTATTAAAATAATGTTTCACAGCATCATTTGAAGAACTATTTTGTGTACGATTTCATAAAAACGGTTAAAAATCTTTTTGTTTGTACAATTTAAATAAAGACCTCTGTTGACCGGATAATGAACTAACTAGGACCTCCGTTGTATGTTAAGAAAATGTTGAGACCTCGCTAGGCCGTTACTGTACCGCACACATTTTAGCAATATGAAACACATTTAGAACTTTAGGAGATAACAACTACTATTAAAATAATGTTTCACAACATCATTTAAAGAACTATTTTGTGTACGATTTCATAAAAATGGTTAAAAATCTTTCTGTTTGTGCAGTTTAAATAAATACCTCTGTTGACCGGATAATGTACTACCTAGACCTTGGTTGTATGTTAAGAAAATGTCGAGTCCTCGCTAGGCCGTTGCTGTACCGTACACATTTTAGCAATATGAAGCGCATTTAGAAAATTTAAGAGGTAACAACTATTATTAAAATAATGTTTTACAGCATCATTTGAAGAACTATTTTATGTTCTCCATTAATTCTATTATATATTTATATGTTCATTACATAATTGTACATAGTTTTTTTATAGTATATAACCAATATCATAAGGAAGGTTAAAAATCTTTCTGTTTGTACAATATAAACAAAGACCTCTGTTGACCGGATAATGAACTACCTAAGACCTCGGTTGTGTGTTAACAAAATGTTGAGTCCTCTCTAGGCCGTTGCTGTACCGCACACATTTTAGAAATATGAAACACATTTAGAAAATTTAAGACGTTACAACTAATATTAAAATAATGTTTCACAGCATCATTTGAAGAACTATTTTTTGTACGATTTCATAAGAATGGTTAAAAATCTTTCTGTTAGGACTGCCTAGAATCTCGGTTGGAGAGGTAGTTGAAAAAAGGTAGTTATTTGATCAAGGTGGTTTGGGATATGCACTGTTCACAAAAAATAATCTTTTTTTAGATTCACACTAATTGTTAGATTAGTAATTAGACACTGGACGGCAAGGCACGTTCTCACAACTAACTCTTTTTAACTGACTTGTATTCGTTAACATTCTCAACACTTACTAAAGATAATTTTGGCTAACGGAAAGAGCCTATTTAAAATCTCTACCTGGATTCTCTGTCTTTTGTCATGTACATGAAATAACCCTCTCTTATATTACTTAAATTATTTGAGCAAATACATTCAAGGCTTTATTTCTCTTCACATAACTTAAGCGCTTAAACTACTATACTAATTTCCAAATATTTAATTTTAACGTATGTCAAAATGATGCTGTTGTTTTCTTACTGGCTGTGGTCGACACGTCACTGAATTGCAAATCAATTTATCATTTTGAGCTCCTATTTTGAAGCACGTATTTTAGTATTTCTTTACTCTTATATAGCCTTAAATATATTATATAGACTACTTGTAAACATTGCTAGTGGAAGTATAATAACGATGGAATCCTGAATACTGAATTTTAAATAATAGGATATTTAATATAAACTCTTTTTTTCAGAGTTTATAATGTCAGCAAAAATCATTTTTATTGCTGAAAGTCATAGACTTATTGCAGTATAAGTTAGCTTAGTACATGTATTGCTTATTGCTCACATTAAAAGCTATACGTCTCCTGCGTAGCTTAAAATTATTAAACCATTTCTCAATATGCATCTAAAGTTCAAATTTCATTAGAAATTTGGTTTTTATCAATCAAAAAACTATACAATCGGTTATTCTTTCCTTTTAACTTAGTTCCTATATTTTTTAAACACGGAGGAAAATTAATTTGTTTTTACTAGGCTAGCACATTAAGAAATATTGTTAAAACTATTAAAAAAGCTATATGAATTATCTGAGGCTTTTAAAATTAATGATCGAATGAAATAATTATCAACTTGATTATAAGAAACGTGTAAACATATTAAAATTGTAAAATAAATGATTACCACTATAAATGTAGTTTTGTGTCAAATACGAATTTTAATATTTTTAAATGTTCAGTTTGATAAAGATAGATATTTGTTGCTCATAAGTTACAGTACATTATTATAATCAACAGTCTAGATATTACACATTATTGAACATATTTATTTAAAAAATGTTTAATTCATTACTAATCATTCAAGTTAAGAGTTTTAGATTGTAAGCTTAATATTTTTAGGCAAGGGTGCACTTTTCGTAAGGTAAATCAATAACATTTCGTTCAGTTACAGTTTTCTGATCAAACCACCGTATTAGTTTAGAAACTATAGGATTTCGTCAAGTGAAATTCAATTCTAATGACTCAAACATTTTGAATATATTTCATTATCATCAGTTTGAACCTCAAATTCCATATAAATTGTCGTTGTGAATGTATCCTACTAACATCATGACGAACACACCTACATTGATCACCAAATTTTTAATTTGGTTTAGGGAACGATTCTAAATATAAAAAGAATATAATGCATCGATATACAAGCATGCCTCGTTATTCGTGGGGGATACTTTCTCCGGACTTACCGCAAATAGTGAAACCGTGAATACTGAAATCAACTGTATGTGGAAAGGAGAAGATTCCGTTCCACATTAAAAATTTTAACAATAATTACAGTTACACTGTACTTCCGTCTGTATTCTTCCGTCAAATCTTGGTTCGCACTTTTTAAAAGATTTTTGACACCATCATTGTTAATGTCTTAAAATCCTTCACCGTTAAGTCATGTCCTATTGAGATAATATTAGTCCGTAAGCACCACAGCACAGCAGAACAATCATATTATCTTTTGCGGCATTAAACCCCCAACATATTTCTCCTCCTTAGATAAGAAAGTTAGTGAATGCATTATTTTACAAAACAGTCCGGTCTCATCCGTGTTAAAAACTTGATCGACGGAAAGCATTATAAAAATATATTGTGTTTAATAATTAACACTTGAGTTACTTTCAACTTCTACATTATAAAGCGATAAAACTGAATTAATTTCTAAAATAGTATTTAAAATGTCGCCCATCTCAAAAAAAATCTCTTCCATGTAAATACTGTAGATGAATAATTTATTCCTTTATTATTTAATACTGTAGTGCTACTAAAGTAAAAAAAAAAATCATATTTATCTATAAGATCAAAATTCTACAGTCGTAATTTATGTTACAAATAACTTCATTGTTGTTATAAATGAGTGAAATATTATGAAGTTAGTAGTCTATCGTTTAATTTATTTTTTGTGAACACTTACAAAAGTAGGTTGAATAAATGACTGTGTTATAATATAAAATTTGTTGAACATAATAACGAATATTACCGGTAATTTTAACAATCCTTTCTACTCTAACACTCAATATTGAGTGTTATTCTTCATGTAATTCTTGATGATATTTTTATAACTTCGGATATATTATTTTTTGTAAAAGTTATAACTTAAAATATGTTTGTTTATTATCTAATTTGGTTTACTTTAGATATGCTTATGCCGGATGATGGAAACAATTAATTTTCCGAAAGCTCTCCATATAATAGTAAATTTAGATGCTTATGTACTTCTCTCAAAAATAAACCGCATTTTCTTTTATCCAATCTTATACGGCTACAAGTGTATATATGGATTATCTGAAAACTATTTTTAAACATAAAGGGACAACGTAATTTCACTATGTAGTTCCAGTTTTCTAAAAGGGAGCCAATCCCTTAAGACATTATTCTGTCACGCAGTCGGGTGTGTCTTTGCCCATTGCAGTAAACTAGTCATGCCCAAAATGGTCGATGTTATAAAACCTTTTATAAGAACAAGGAAAGATGACATCCTACTAATGAAATTCTACCGCCGAGCCCTTGGGACAAGTTACTGAAGAACGTGTTAAGTAAATTATCACAAAGGCCCTGCAGCTTGTATACAAAAAGTTTTGTTTAAAACTTCATACCTACTAAATCATAGTGTAATTAAACTTTAGCTTAATTAATATTCATTTCATTAGTGTAAGGGTATAAGACTTATCAGTTCATACAACATGCTATCTTTTTACGATGTAAGAATTAGAGAAGATGAATGTATAAAAGTCTTCAAAAAGAAGGTGTATCTATTGATGAAGCAAAAATAATTCTGGAAAGAAGTTTGAAAGAAAAAAAATAAGATAGCAGTTTGGAGTTGTTGGTAAAGAAGGTGAATATCCTAAAAAAATGGAAAATTGTGCCTTTACAAAGACGTAACACATAAAGACGTAAAAAACGATTTTCTCACAGTAAAAAGAAATATAAATTATGCTCAACATTGTAAAAAAACTGTACTTTAAAATACTGGGATATTAAAAATTTAATTTAACGAGCTTCAGCTCTAAACCTTTGATAAATTTTATAATTTAATGTTCTCTGCCTACACCATAATGGGAGAGCGAACCCGCAACAGAAAATTAGTAAGAAAGAGGTTTGTTGAATGAGATTAAATACCTTATCTGAAACGTAAGGCATACTGAAATAAGAAATACTGCTGAAATAACAATAAACATAATAACAGTTTGAATTTTAGCATTATCATCAACCACATATGGATACATATTATTACACATACAGATATGGTAATTCACAACTTTTAGGCACACCGCTATTCACATAACGTTGCAGTTTTTATTACCTTTCTGTATACATAAACATTAAGGTAGACTATTCCACTTTCTGATTTGGATTTTCTAAAATAAACTTAATACCATAAAATTAATTGCTGTTAACAATGGATAAACACATCATTGATAGGCAATATTTCAAACAAAATATTTCTTTGTTTGAATGTATTCTTTTGCTTTAAACAATGTTTGTCCTCCTACAATAAAGGATACACGTGTCATCTTCTTCGTGCTCCAAAAAGGAAAGTTCATGCAGTTTATATTATCCTTGTAAAGAGAAATGCAGAAATGATAACAAGCAATAGTAGTTACAAATTATTTACACTAATGCCTAATCTTAGCATAATAAATAGTAAAAAACTAAAATACTATACTTTACTTAAAGATATGATAGTTTCAATCAATAATGACATCTAAAATGTTCCTTCTAGACGTCGACAATATTCAGTATTTTAGGGTATGATCGATCCCCTATACTTTTTATTACTTTTTATTGTACTTTGAAAATCCTATATAAAATTGTGCCCTTCAGATTGCATTTAAATCTTTATAAATACATTGATCGATTTTTCCTATTTACAAACACATTCTCACAAATAACAAATTACATCTGCTTATAAAATTAGATCGTATATAAATATCTGCTTATATATATATATATATATATATTCATATATAACTAAATTAGATTCCAATTATTTAAAAACAAAATGTTGAGTAAATACTTTAACACACTTTTAACTTTCATTAAAATTTGACCTTATGCAAAATATCAAAGCTATTGCTGAAGAACTAGTTTAATTGCAATTGACAGTCATATTTTTAGCACTTTTATATCCTGTAGCAAGATGAAGGCAAGTAAATTTAGGAGCGTGTTACATTGAGGAAGTACAAACATAGAGTATTAGAAGACTTATAGAGTACACTATCACCAGCTGAGGTCGAACTGACGTTTTTTAGGTTATATAACCAGCAAAGGTAAATCGTTTAAATTTGTTGTTCAGAAAATACATAGTAATTTAAGAATAAAGTTAATTTGTCACTCTTATATTAGTATAATTTAAATGTTTACATAAAATATTATGACATAGGCTGATGACTTAAATTTTAAAAAATTACTTTCCAAAAAACTTAGGTATTTAATTCATTATATATGATTAAAATTATAAACCGTAGCAATTAAATTCTCTGGAAAATTCAATCTTTAAATTTAAAAACAGGATCTACCTTTCTCTCTCTAGTTCATTCTCTCTATGTATATATATATATATATATATATGTGTGTGTGTGTGTGTGTGTGTGTGTGTGTGTGTGTGTGTGTGTGTGTGTGTGTGTGTGTGTGTGTGTGTGTGTGTGTGTGTGTGTGTGTGTGTGTGTGTGTGTGTGTGTGTGTGTGTGTGTGTGTGTGTGTGTGTGTGTGTGTGTGTGTGTGTGTGTGTGTGTGTGTGTGTGTGTGTGTGTGTGTTTAAATATATATATGGATAAACAAAGATTTTCATAAAAAAAAATATTTTATTTTACTTCATAAATTTATTTCAAACTAAAGCTTTTCACTGATGAACAGGATCAGCATTTTCAAAACTCATTTAGTACGGTATAGGTCTGTGGCTACATTAGGATATAATTGAACATATATATTTACCAAGAAAAAATAATTTCATCTGAGAATTAATAATATATATATCACTTTCACTATATGTACTTAAACAGAATATTACTTGGTATTTATGCGAGTTAACTTTCAAAAACTGGTCTTGTCTCCATCAAACTCGCATAAATACGAAGTAATATTTTTGTTTAAGTAGATATAGTGAAAGTGATAAGTGAATACAAGAAAACAGTGCTGCAAAGCTACACACACACACACACACACACACACACACACATATATATATATATATATATATATATATATATGTACATTTCTCTTTTAAATAAAAAAAATATTTTTAATAAGTCAGTCAGTCAGGGTAGAAGAAGCTCTGTTGTGTTTGCTGCGGTTGTCTACTTTACCATTGCCTGCAGCTTCTATCGATATCAGGGCTGATAGTAATCATCTGATAAGAAATATGGAGTATTTTCCATTAGGAAGAAGTCTTATATAGTTGGGAAATTTATAAAGTGTTGTAGCATGGAAAAATGATTTTATATAAACTCGGGAAGAGTTTTCATTTGTTTTGTTTTGGTATAAACAGAATAGGCTACACTTAAAAATTATGTGTTTTAATAGGTAATAATGACAGTTGAAAATAAATTGCATTATAAGATGGATTAAGGTACAGTCCCTTTGCAGATGTATGATCATGGAATTAACGTGTGCAGTTACATACCTGAGGGTGACGGAACCTATATCGGGATAGTAAATAGGCGTCGCTTGTATGAAAACGTGCAAATAAGGGTAGGTGGAATTTCGTGTGACTAAGGATACCCATGGTACTAAGAATTAAGGAGAATTATAGCATACCTGAAGCACATATCCACTCAATCATAGTGAAGAGAACTATCTACCCAATATTTTGTGAATCTTATATATCTATAACAATTTTCTGAAAGCTAGTAATTAAGTGCACTTCTTTCCAAAGTTACCATGATTTAGACAAGAAAGTTATCGTAATATTAGTATATATTTGTGCGTATAGATTTGAGCAAATATTTTTGAATTTCCAGACATCTTAAAACAATTTCCATCTTAGTTTCCGGCTTACATTTACCGCACCAGTACTATTTTTGGTTTACAACAGCAACAGATGTTGGCCACTGGTTCTAAACTTTACCTGGGTTGCTTTGTCTTCGCCAAGTGCCAAACCTTGCAAAGGGTCACAATACATATTTCACAAACTATACTTGGCTAGTCATATTTACAACTACATATTTTTCGCATAGGTCGGCTCACTCACACAAAGGCAAATTATTAAGTACTTTCGTACTAGTAGGCCTACTTTTGTACTAGTACACCCGGCAAAAAAGTTGACGTTTCCGATTCCATACCTAGCCCTTCAATTTTTAATATAGATTTAACAATTATAAACGACGATGACAAGCCGTGACATTAAACCGGGTTAATTATAAACTATATTTTGACAGTGTTCTGTTGCGTGAGAAATTAGTTGATTTAGTTATAAGTGACGGTGTCTTTGCTATGTGGATAGTTCATCTGTGTTGTGTATAATTGCGATCAGACTCACACATCAAGGTAAAGGCTTGATTATTTTTTTTAAACTACATTTTTTATAGACTATAGATGTTATATTAACATAATAAATTTAAAGAAATTTTTTTAATCAATTCATTTGTTCTATCTTTATATGTTTAGTTTTGGTTTACCAAGCAATAAATTTTGTTATAACTTTATATTTTCTATATTGTAGGATAAAGTGGATTGTACGCTTTCCCTCCACTGTAATCGGCTACAGGCCCACGCATTAACCACTATAACAAGTAATAATGCTTTTGTAAAAAAACCGAATTACTAATGTTTTTTATAATAACGTATCGTAAATGTCAATGTAATAAGGATTAGCCTACAGCGCGACCAAATACAAAATTTTCCGACCACTCCGAGATGAAGAAACTTGTTTATGTAAACAAATAACACATAATGTGAAGATAAAACTCTGAAATTCATAAAATTTATCCAGTTATGTTGACTTAAATTCTGAATTCGATTAAGCAAATGGTATTTCATTAATCAATGTTTAAAGTTAAGGCAATGATTGAAAACCTAAAAATAACGGTACTTTTTTCTTTTTTGGTATAAAAAATATTAGAGTTTAAAAAAGTTATAAAAAATTACATAGTGCTCGTATAATTAAACGACAAGAATAATGATGCTATTGATTTTTATTTACCTCTTTTTTGTAGTATTTAGAGGCGTTCCAACTCAATATAACGAAAAGTTATAATTTACCGTTTTGTTTCGATTAATCTACTCAATTTATAGTTTTTTTAAAGTAAAATAGTGGGGGAAACATTGCCGCTTTTAAATGAAGTATGCAAAGAACTTTTATTCATAGAAATGAAATAAGCTGTGTTACTGCAAAGTGCATCATAAAACCTAATAATAAATACATACAGGCATTGATAAGGTGAAAGTTTTTATTTAGCAAATTACTCCTTTCAATTTAAAAAATATTATTTCTGTTCATTATTAACAATTAATTATCTAACAACCACAATTACATAACTTGATGTTATAAAACATACTCAATGTATTTACAGTATTGTGTTAAAATATTTACATATTAATGATGTCTTACATAATAATATTGTTACATTACTTTATGGTCACTTACAGATTAATAATATAAAAAAACCTACATAAATTATTGTTCATATATATAGTCTATATCCATAGGAAGTAATTTACATTGCTCTTGAAAAAGATGACATGAGTAAATGAAAACAAGGTAGCAGGTAGGCTACGTGAAAATCATTATAGTATTACTGTAATTTGTTTACTGTTATCAGTAGTAAATAGTGTAAAGAACATGATTATTAAATAGTTCGGTTTTTTAAGGAGTTAACTAATCAGCTTTGTCGTGTTGTTAGTATTTTAAGTTTTTCGAATCTAAATAATAAACAGTAGATGTTAATTTTAAAGCATATATGTCTAGTTGACAGAAGTTTTTTTTAATAATAAAAATGTATAACAGAATTTGTTTATTCTTCGAATGTTCTGATTTAACAGCTGTTAGGTGTCTAATATTGACCTATTTATCTATTCAAAACTAAATTCTCTACATGTTTTGTCTAAAATTTAGCCTATACGTAGTCTATATATTAGTAATTTAATAAAGATATTCACTTCAAACCTAAAAGTAATTCGATTTTCGACTACAATCATAAAAGTTTTCGTCAGATATCTTACAAGTTATAAGTAGAAGGGAAACGTTTTACTCAATTTTTGTGTTAATTAGGCTATACATAGAGCCCTCTTAATTTTTCAATTTATATTTGTTGATTCCAATTTGTTGTTTTCAATTTAGTATTTGAAAAAAACAGTGATGTGCAAAGAACTAGATTATAAATATTTGTATAAGCAATTTTTCAAGAAAGTGTATAAAAAATAAGTAAATTAAAGAAGTAAACACTACAATCATTAAAACAATATGTCACAACAACAAAAAAAAAAATTTATCCTTAATCAAAACACATTTTCGATAACCATGTTGCCCTCGTCAGTCAATCTACACTTAACATGAATAGGCAAACAATGTTCAACATTAAATAAAAATTCAAAATTAGATTAATAAAACATTTTTCTCAGATAATACGAATCTGTTTCTTATGAAAAATTATCTGTGCACTTATAAAAAATATAGGCTATATCCACATTTGACAACATTTTCATTTGAAACTAACAAAGTAGCATATTTATAGAATGTAAACCTTGAATATAAATCGAGTTAAAAACAAGGAAAGTTATTTTATTGTTGTGTCAAGAAATATAAATCAGACTCTCATTAAAACTGTGCAAGACCTAACGTCTGTCCTGGCTCTAAATAAAGCATGGCCTTGAAAAGTGTGCTAAAGTGTGTAAAGTCTGTCAGCGATTGCAGATCCATCTATAGGATGCACTCGAGAACTAAAACGCACTTTCATACGTGACAGCAAGTGTATAGCGAGGACCGAAAACCGGTCCTGCGAGGACCGCTCTAGGCGGTACAGGGAGTGTGTCAGGACCTCGCTTGTCGGCCCATACAAACTCACATACACACACACACACACACACACACACACACACACACACACACACATAAACATATACAAACACACACATATACACACTGCAACGGTGCTTCCCCCCGCCAACCTTCAACCTGTCGAAAGTTGCCTACCACCTAGTTACATGAGCAAGTATTTAAAATCCCATCCAATAAGTATACCCTGGGAACGTTGTCTATAAAGTGTATTTAAAGTCATGGTAAGGTCAGTGATCTGTCATATGGTCTAATTTATGTCAGCTGAAAACACACAAAATTTATCACATCATAAATTTACCTTACCATGCTTTTGAGACATCTCTCCATCATTCTCCTGCTTTAGTGGTTGAGAAATTATTTATATTTTTCTACAAGTTAAATATTGATAAATATTTTTTCCCAGTTTATTTAACTATTGGTTGTAACAAACTTTACTGCATTTCCTTAGATATTATGAATGAATTTATTTTATAACTATGCCTAATCTTCTTTCTATCTTTTTCCATATACTTTACTATTTCTCTATTTGCAAACATTTGAACATTTTTACATAACCATTTTTATAACTAAATAATTTCTTAATTACAAATTTTTTATTTATTTTTCAAGGAAATAAAGCCATTATTTATAATTTTACACATTTAAAGCATTTATTTGAATATTTGGAACGTATTTCAAGATCAAATTTTATTCAATTACTAAATTTGTATAGAAATCATGACTTGCCCAATTCTCGCACATTCCAAGATACGCCCCAAGGTACAAGGAGATGACTTTATACTTCCAGACTGGTAGTTCTTCTCGTCTGGAATTTGGTTCATCCAGGAAGCAGGAACGGACAAATTCGGCGAGGCCAGTTTCTTGACAAATGAAAATTTAACCGTGATTTTTCATATTTCGATGTCTAGTTTTCACTAGACATAAATTAAGACATAATACGTTATTTCCGCACTCCGCGGCCTCGAGTTTATGCTTTAGAAATCCATTTTGGTAATTTTGCTAATTTAACAGAAACTATGACCTTTCTGATCAGTGGCCTAATTACGAGAGAGCACCAAAACGCAAAGCGACAGTTATCGTCTCTCTTCCCCCACCCTCGATTTGCTTGTCTGACTTGGATTTTGCCGTTTTTTCTTGTCTTAACTGTTTATTTAAAATATTGTAGAAACCTGATTTTTTCGTAGCACACAAAACACTCCCGAAGTCTTGATTTTTGTACAATTACAATTTATTTTGGAATTATAGACCTAATGATCAATAATCATGGCTTGAAAAATTTATTTAAATTATATTTTATAAATTGAGATTATTTCAATTTTTTATTGAATTGTAACGGGACGTGTCAACCCGTTTCAACACACACATATATACTCACTAACACGCACACAACACACACACACACACACACACAAACAAACACACACACACACACACAGACACATACATACACACACACACACACACACACACACACACACACACACACACACACACACACTGCGGCGGGCAGTATTCTCTTGGAATACATACCGCAAAGAGATAAAATTTAAAACATAAAGAGTTTAAATTTCTTTTAAGTAAAACAAACCAAGCCACCGTAAGAAGGGTTAGAAACTTAAATTTAAGGCCGTTTGCAAGGGGAAGATGGTCAAAATTGACCTAGAGTTACCATCGACATTTCCAGAGATAAAGCAAGACGAGAAAAATCAATAATAAAGAATAATAAAATTTCATCAGAAGCACCCTTAAAGAGTTATACGGCTTGATCGAAAAAGTGGATTGAATCGATCTGTTTATAGATTCTGCGAGCAGTTAAGCTTTTGTACAAAAGAAGTGCGCGCGCCGATCAGGCGACATCGATATAAGATCCCTATTGGTTGTCAACTCGTGGGAACGGACTGCAAGGTGGGAGAATTTCCCTGTTTGAACACAAGCCAAGCGTCCTTAAGCCCCAGCTAAACCAGGACTCTCGAAGGGTAAGGACGTTGTCGGGCGTAGCTCCGGTAAAACAATGAATAGTAGTTTTGTTACCGTTAATAGTTCAAAAACTATGAGTGGCTAGGGAAAGTTCGTTTCGTTGAGATGTCGTGACGCTGTAGTTTCGAAAATGGGGCCCTTTCGCAGTTCAAGATCGCGGCGAAAGAGGTTTCCCCATAAATTTCCATCAAATAATGTGCGAGCGTCTTAAAATGTGTGTGTTGCAGCCTTACTAGAAAGACAAGGCGATGTGAACAGTGGTAACCTAGCAAACAGTTTTAAAAAAGTGATTCTAAATTTCTAACAAAATTAAACATAATTTAACTAACATGATAAACGTTTTAAAAAAAAAATTTTCTATTTCTTTTCTGTGTTAAAAAATGCCCAAGAACTGTGTTAAAAGAAGGGCTTAAAGCTAAAATTTTATTAGTAACTGTTAAAATTTAAAAGAGGTGCGAAAGTCATCGAAGAAAGAAGATGGGAGATTTTCAACCAAAGGGTTGAGCAAGGGGATCTACCTGAGGCGTGCCAGAAACACAAAGGGATGGAGGATTCCAAAGATGGCGGCTACGCGTGGGAAATCATCCAAGTATACCGGCGTGGGAAAGATGCAACATCCAAGCCGGACCTTCCCCACCCCCGCTCGAGAACAAAGGGAGAGACGGAGAAGAGAGGGAGAAATAGGCAAGCCGTGCTTTGTGTGGATTTCAGGTCAGATCTATTTTTGTCTTCCCTTTGCAAATTAAAAATTTTAATTTGAAGAATTTTTTCTTAATTGGGAAAATGTTATAAAATTTAAATAGATTTTCAAACCATTAACAGTAAACTTTGAATTTTATAAGTAAATACTGGTGGCTTTGTTTTAAAGAGTGGGGGGTTTCAAGATGGCGATGCCATAAAAGCAGAAATTATGTTGCATTTCATGAATGAAGGGGAAATAGAAATTTTAGGTTAGAACTTATGTAAAGGGAAAGGGTTTTAAATAAACAAATCAAATAAAGGGTTTTAAATTATTTAAAGAGTTAAAATCTTATGAAGGTGTAAAGAATAAATAAGAGATGTGTTGAAATAAAGTTAAATATAATTTGCTAAAAGTAAATATCCAAGATGGCGGACAAAAGGCCATTGTTTACAACAGCTGATTGGAAGACTATGCTTTAGTTTCATGTACTCCTATAAACAGGAGTGTTATTTCATATAATTAAATTAAACTAAATTGGTATATTATTTAGAAGGAGTCATTACGACATTTTTCCATATGAAACAAATTGACATAAATTGTTCTCATTTAAAATAAACAAGGGTTATATCAAATTGAAGCTAGTTAATTTAAACTTTTGATTTTATTTAGAAAAGGGTGAAATTATATATGTGTGTTAAATAAATTGAATCAAACCAAGGTTTGAGTAAAAATAAAGGGTTATGATTTTGATATGTGTAGATTTTAAATATTTTAAAAAGTGCAACAAAAGGGTTAAGTTAAACAAGAGATTTTAAATTTGTGAGTGGGGCTAGCTGATAAAAATATGTTAATATAAGTTTTCTTTTTTGAATTATAAGTATATATATTGTTTATTTCATGATTTATATGTATGTAAAATAATATGTTGGTGATTGGGAAACTTAGAAAGAAAAATGAAATTTTTGCAAATTGGTTTAAATATAAAGTATATAATAAAGGCAAATGGGTTAGTAGCCATTTAGTAAAGGTTACTCAAGATTTATTAAATATCAATTTCCTTCAGAAATTGCATTGATAAATTTTAAATAAAATTTTAATTAAATTTCAGTATGTATAATTTTAATGAAGAAAGGGTTAACCAAATGATAACCAAAGGGTTACATATTTTATATTAAAAGGGTTTAACTATGATTAAATAAGTTGTAAACAAACCTCAGTATTTATAATTTTCATGAAGAAAGGGTTTTTTATTTTATATAAAAAAGGTTAAATAAATTTTAAAATTTGTAAATTTCTTTGTAAATGATCAAGGATCAGTTTAAAAGGGTGTAACTAGGTTTAAATAAATATTAATAAATTTCATTATGTGGATTTCCATGCCGAAAGGGTAATCAAATAGTAACCAAAGGGTTAAATATTTTCTAGTAAAAGGGTTAAGTGAATTTAAATAAATTTGTAGATTTTGTAAATGATGGAGGATAGGTTTAAACAGGTTATATATGTTTCAGTAAACGTTTGAATTAAAATATGTATATAAATATTATAATTTCAATTGGGAAGGTGTTTGAATTTATTCAGCAGATGTTTTAACAATTTTTATAAATTATGATTTGTTGTTCAGTAAATATTTTGATAATCTTGTAGGAGATATGGCTATATGTTTTATATATATTTTTTGTTTCTGTATGTACTTGATAATTGGTTTTTATATAATCTGATATAATTTATGAAATTGTTTTTAGGTTGTTTGGTAAAATTGATTGAAACTTTACCTGCTAAAACAAATAGAAATTGAATTTTAAAAAGGTCATTTAAAAATGATAAAGATATAGAAAAAATTTTATCATTTACATGGCTATGTAAAATATGGCCATAAATAAAGTAGTGTGTTTAGAAAGTTTAACTAATTGAACAAAATGTGAAAAGTAGGGATCTTTCGGAGTGTGTTGAAAAGTAAGGCTTTGCTTGAATCCAAAAGGTTAAAGCGAATATTTGTAATTTGTAACAATTAAATTTTCAGTAAAAAGTTAAGTAAACAAAACCAAATATTGACAATTAAAATTGCAAGGTTGAGCACCTGGGATACTGAAATAAAATTAGGACAAGCAGTAAAGGGTTGTTAAAACGTCACTTAAGGGAAAAGAGAAATTTTAATTTGAAGATAAGAACAAGAATTTCAGGTAGTAAAGGGTTATATTTTCGACAAGTAAGATTGACCGTTAAGTAGAGCAAAGTTTTACGCTTTGGTATACTCCGATTGAAAGAAAAATAAAATCGTAAATTCTTAATTTAAATTTTAATGTCAACTAAAATAAGCAGAGTATGGTTTCTTAACTGTGTAAGAACCAACACAAAGGATATTTTTAAGTCAAATAAATTGCAGACTGTGCATTGTAAAATTAAATTTTAAATTTTTTAAAATTAAAAAATAAATATTTTTCAACTAACTTGCAAACAAACTGAGTATTATTTTAAACAAGTTTCTTACACTCTCCTACAGCTGATATGGTCATTTCGCCGTTTAGATGTCTTTCAAAAGAACCCATCCCCCGGGATGACTTACCCGTTAAGGGTAGAATCCGCAGCAAGTTAGGTTTTTCTTTTTTAAGTCCAGTGACTTGTTCTCTGGCAGATTTTGGCGAGCATTGCACAGCGTTCGTGGTTTTGGCTGCGAGCGGCTCGTTTCAAAATTCTTGCTCTGCAATGGGCGTTTGGTGGTCGGACTTGCGCGCGCGTGTTGGTCAACGGTAGGGTTGACGGCGCCGCGTAGGTGGTGGCACGGTCCGTTGCAACACACACACACACACACACACACACACATACACACACACACACACACACACACACACACACACACACACACACACACACACACACACACATACACCTATAAATAAACCTGTGAGTAACGAGAATAAACTCTTACTGATGTGAGGTTTTATATCGCAAAACGAATAAAAGTTTCAGGTTTCATGAAAACAATAATAATCTACATATGAGGAGGTACTGTTCATGTAAGATGGTCTCTTGATCTAAATTAGATAGCCGAAAAATACAAAAATGATAGTAAGTTCTAATAGGGTCTAACATTTACAACTATAATCCTACTTTATACCATACCATGGTCCTTATTATTCCTTAGGTTTATAAATAAATACTTACAAATACGCTTCTTTTGTAGTAGTATAATTGTTTCAACCATATTTTTGAAATCATTGTTTGAAAAGATTGATGAAGACCAAAACCAATGCTGAAGTTCATTTTCACGGTAAAAGAAGCTTAATTTGTAATTGAAAAAATAATTCAGTAATAAATAGTAAATACTTTATTCTAGTTGTTTGAAATTGCAAAAGTTAAATGTTTTAGAAATAGGTTTAAGAATATAAATTCCCAAATTTTCAATAAATATATAAATTTTATCTATGAATATTGTAACACTCTTAAAAATAAGTTGTTACATATAAATTCATATATATATATTTAATTTTTATTTAATAATTATATCGGCCCAATATAAAAGAAAATTTTTGTTTTATTGGTGCACATTTTGAAGCTAGCGTAGTTGGTGAGCGCTCCTAGCGGGCGAAATAGAAAAATATCTTACGAGTTATTAACTTAGGGTAATTAGCACATCACGCTATGTGACGTAAACATGGTCTGATATCGCCTGATCCGAAGCACCAATCAAAACATTCAAAATAATACGTAAGGGTGGAAAATTCAGTTAGCGCGTCCTTGCAACGAACCCCACTTCTCAAAATGTCTTTGAACGAGACGGACGTGGTGGCACGTTCGGACATATCCTAGAAATTTATAAGCTTCCAGTATTCAAAATTTAAGATGTCAAGGCCGGTACCAAATTTTATAATCGCAACAAAAGAAGAAGTCCGAAGCGATTATTTATGTATTTCCTATAAGTATAGGTTTATATCATTTTTGTTTACGAGCGCTGATTGTAAGAGCGATTGTGTAAGGTGTTAAGTGATTAATGAAATGTGTTACAGTGTTTTAAAAGTAACGTGCAGAAACCAGGTACGTTTTAGATATTAATAAAGAAAATTGAGAAACGTTTAACACATGAACGGTAGTAATCGTCTTTGAATATTCACTTCTAAAAATTAAATTGGAAAACTTAAGTTACTACCTTCTCGATATATATAAATTTTAAAGGTTAATAAGTAATTAAAAAGTATGGAATAATTAGCAATAATTAAAAGTTGATTACTCGACACATTGGTGTCATTTGTTCTTTTGTAATTTGTCATTGATTAATAAATTGTATAACTTTGTATTTAAATTATCATTTCAAGTAACCTAGTTCTACCTTCAAGATAAGAAGACAGCCATTG
>JBAIZL010000011.1:9269558-9272058 GCA_036971475.1 Prosapia bicincta | reverse complement strand
TGGGTATTTCTCTTATTTGAGACTCTCTGTGTTTGAGTTTGTCAGTTATTTGAGTATCTTGTTACTTGAGTACTACTAGTATTTGAGTCTGTGTTGCTTAAATCTGTGTTGTTTGAATTTCTATGCTACTTGATTCTCTACGTTATTCGAGTTCTTCTATTATTGGAGTATTTCTGTTATTTGAGGATTTCTGGTATTTGAGTCTCTCTGTTGCTTGAGCCCCTCTGTTATTTGTTTCTCTGCGTTATTTGAGTCCTTCTATTATTTGAATCTCTGTGTTATTGAAGAACTCCTGTTATTTGAGTTTCTCTGTGTTGTAAGTTACTATGTTTTATGATGCCATGGTAATTGAGTCTCTCTGTTATTTGTGTCTCTCTGTTAATTGAAATTCTATGCCTCTTGTTACGTGAGGTCCTGTGTTTTTTGAGTCTCTCGGTATTTAAGAGCTCCTGCTATTTGTCTTTATTCCTGTTTTGAGTTTCTATGTTCTTTGAGCCTATTGTATTTGAGTCGCTCAGTTATTTGACTCTCTTTGTTAATTGTGTCTCTTTATTATTTGAGTTTCTGTGTTATTTGAGCTTATTGTTACTCGAGTACTACTAGTATTTAAGTCTGTGTTGCTTAAATCTCTCTTTGTTTCTTTACCTTATTTGAGTTTCTATATTATTTGATCCTCTTGTTCCTTGATTCTCTCTGTTACTTGAGCCTCTGGGTAATTTGAGTTTCAATGTTATTTGTAATCCTGTTACTTCCGATTCTTTGAGTCTCTCGTTTATTAGAAAATCTGTTATGTGAGTCTCTATGTTTTTTAACATTTCTTTACTTCAGTCTATTTGTTATTTGAACATTTTGTTATATAAGTCTCTCTGCTGATTGAGTCACTCTTATTATTTTTTACTGCACAATTAAGTAACTCACCTTTGTCAAGTAACTTCTCCTAAGTTACATTAGAACATCACAGGAATATAGCTCTCTTCAGTATCAAAAGATACTTCACAATAATATGAATAAAGTAAAAGCTTCCAAAATGCATTGGATGAATAATATTATTTAGGAAATGAAAACATAATTTTAAAAAGTATTTAAATTCTCTCTTTGTATCATGTAAAGTTTTTTTTTCAAGAAACAGGAATATGTTTAACGATTAGATTTAGGATTGATTCAGGCCTATATCTACTAATTTAGTAGCCACGATTGTCTGAATCAATAATTTAATTGATTTATTGTATGAGGTAGTATTACCGGAAGCAATTTATTTTATGTAAAAGTTAAATGTAGAATACTTTTACAATTATTGTATAATGTTCTCACATGACTAATATTCGTTTTTTTAAATATTTTATCCGTTTAAAATCTTATATATATATATATAAAGAACATAAGTCAAAATACAAATACAAGAATTATAATTGAATTTACAATTCAAAGCTTTTCGTTTGCTAACAGTACCAACATCATCAGGAATATTAAACAATTAAAATTATCATATGTGCAAATTAGATCAAATAAATAGCTATGCCAAATCAATTACAATGTTGTTAAAATTTTTTATTTTGCTGCCCTAACATTACAAACACTGAATATATTATCAAATTTAGATTTTACTTGTATTTGTTCATTTATCAACTCATTATTATTATTATATTTATGTATTTCTAAAGCTTCATAAATATTCATAAAGGCCTGAGAATGAATGTTCTTGTATTTGAATAACCTATGTTGTTTTAAATTATTAAACAAGAAAATGTATTATATATATATATATATATATATATATATATATATATATATATATATATATATATATATATATACAACGTTTATTAATAATAATGGGTATTTAAATGCATTTTCTGTAAATATTCTCTATCAGAAAATCTGTGTTTTTGTGTAACAAACATAAAGGAAAAATGGTCAAAGTATCTATATAAACTGCAAACTACAAACTGAAACACGGGGCTGTGTAGGCATTTTAAACTAGTTTTACCGTGACACCGTACGACGTAAGCTAGCCAACCGATAACGATAGAAAATATATTAAAAACAATGTCAAGTATTCAAAATTAATTACCGTGCAAGCTAGTGGAGCCCGTTGTCATGTATTCTGAGGAAATTAATCAATTTAGCCATTTATACAATGCGGCTCATTCGAACAACAGATGCATTAATCAATTAAACGTGGAGTTATTTACGTGACGGGAACTGACTTCAGCAGTTCCCGTGTGATAAGTATTTTCACTACATTTGTCCTTGAAAGATTTATATTTCTCAAAAATTGGTGTCATTCATCTATATAACATTTAACGTTTTAAATAAAACGGAAATTTGTAAAGAAGCTTCGAGAACATACCTAATCTAGTCCAAAGGTCGTTTATGACGTCATTATGTCAGCTGTACACGCTCGAAAATTCACACGCAGTCTACTCTGTATCATCTAAGCCATGCTAATAAGTAGACATTAGTATCATTTGAATTATTTTAAAACTGTTAAACTGTAATT
>JBAIZL010000011.1:9089558-9264558 GCA_036971475.1 Prosapia bicincta | reverse complement strand
CCTAAGCCCCGCCCCGGCTTCGTCCCACATTTATCAAGACGACTCCACACGTCCCTTGCAGCGTTTCCACGTCCTCTTGTATAACCGCACTGTTGCACTTGGACAGTCTAATATGTATTACGTTTACATTGCATAACGTCATGTTGCTAATGACTGTATTTTAAAATACAAAGATTCTTATTGACGATTTCCCGAGGGTTAAATATCAATCAAGTTTATATAGCTTTTAAATATAGGTATAACTTCTAAGTTCTTTGTATTTTATGACTAATGATACTTTTATTAGCGATCTAATAGTGTTAGTTATATTGTTAATTCTTTAGGTGTTCGCATTTACTTGGATTGAAAAGAAATAAAAAAGCTACTCAAGACTAACTAGACAAAGCAGGAAGACTTAAACAATACTTACCTTATTAGGGTTAGTTTACACGATTGTTCAAAGTCTACCGCTTGGACTTATTGTAAAGGTTTCAGTCTAAGCAGCGAGACTCTATAAGGCAATGTAGATCGCAGATAGTCAATTATGCTTTACATAATTTTTTGATAAAAATTCCCCCTTATTAGCTCTGTCCTACACCTAGTCCGCCTGTCGCATGTAGAATTTGCTCAGTCCTTCTGATTTGACTTTCCCTTGTAGCATATGGACATTTCCTCTCCTAGTCCCCTTGGGAATTGTAAGGTTGCAAAGTCTAACTCTTAGTCCGAGTGTCGCAAGAGGTATTTCCACCCTCCTTCTCCAAGTCCGCCTGTCGCATGTAGCATTTCCTCAGTCCTTCTGATTTGCCTGTCTCTTGTAGCATTTGGACATGTCCTCTCCTAGTCCCCTTGTCAATTGTAATGTTGCAAAGTCTAACTCTTAGTCCGAGTGTCGCATGAAGTATTTCCACCCTCCTTCTCCAAGTCCGCCTGTCGCATGTAGCATTTCCTCAGTCCTTCTAATTTGCCTGTCCCTTGTAGCATTCAGTCATGTCTTCTCCTAGTCCCCTTGTCAATTTAAAATTACAAAGTCCAACTCTTAGACCGAGTGTCGCATGAAGTATTTCTACATTCCTTCTCCTAGTCCCCTTGTCTTATGTAACATTTCCTCCGCCTCTCTGATTTGCCTGTCCCTTGTAGCATTTAGTCATGTCTTCTCCTAGTCCACCTGACGCTTTTAGCTTTCCACCCTCCTTCTCCTAGTTCACCTGTCGCTTTAGCCTTGCACACTCCTTCTGGTTCACCTATTGCAAAAAAATATTTGCACATTAGTTTCCCTTCATCACCTGTCGCTTGTGGCATTGCTAGAGTTCTCCCCCTAGTCCGCCTTTTGCTTGTTGCATTTACACTGTCCTTCTCTTAGTACGCTTGTCAATTTTAGCCTTGAGGCTCTAATTCTCCTTGTCCGCCCTGCGCTTAGAGCATAAAGATTTGTCTATTTGTTACATCCCCTTGTGGGTTAAAGCAGAGGAAGTGGTTGATAGAATAGAAAGGGGAAAGAGAAGAAATAACTATATTGTGACTGGAAATGGAGAACCTTTCCTAGGTATCGGATAGTTACTAAGCAGTAGTTTCATTGAATAAATGTAATAGATAACATAAATTTGCAAATTTGGAAATATACATTATAATAGGCGATACAAATAAGTCGAAATAATCTCCAATAATTTCGAACGCATAATCAAAGATTCGAAGAATTCAATGTTGAAGGATAGAGATACATCGAACCATAACCAATCTACAATCACTATAGATAGGAATAAGCACTGGGTATTATGTCGGCACAAAGCAAATTAATTCAGCAGACTGACTGTCGATGATATTACCTCAATTAATCACCAATTACAGGTAAATGGGTAAATGATTATATCGTTAATATGTCAGGTAATTAATCATTCAGTTGAAGGTCTCAAGTTTCAAGTTGTTCGAAAACTGTTGACTTTATCAACAGCAAGTAATTACTCAGCCCACGCGCACCCCCTTATTCTTTCTCTCTCTCTCTCAATTTCTAGTTCTCTTTCTCTCAATCTCTCAAGCTCTGTCTCTTTCTCTTATTTTCTATCTCTCTTTCACCTTCCCTTTTTTTTCTCTCTCTCTCTCTCCCTATATATATATATATATATATATATGGGTCGCATTCAAATGAACAAGGTGTCAACTAATCAACGTATACGCAAATTTCAAATGAACATATGTATATGTATATATATATATATATATATATATATATATATATATATATATATATATATATATAATGTGTGTGTTGTAGCTATTATGTAATACGGCAAAGTAATTACTAAGAGTGAAATAAAAAATAACAAAATATAAAAGTTTGAATATAGTAAAATATCTAACCCAAGCTACAATGTAAATGGTCTTAGGTTTGTGATATATCACGTAGAGGGTGTTTCTGTTTATTACAGTGTATGCTTAAAATTTAAATCCTTCTACAACCGACAGTTACACACTCTATCGACAAATGAAGATGACATAACCATAACGAGAAATTTTAATAACAGAGAATTTCGTTTGTTATAAAATATTAAATTATTTCGCATTCCACTCCCGCTTCGTTTTATATAACATAAAACTATCTACTGATGAGATATTGCAAAACCTAGAATTGCGGAAGATAAAGGTTTGAAATAAAGTTAGATGAGTTGCTATAACCGCATTCTCGTTCGTCTCAGGTTTACCTGTTTCCTTTTTATAAAATCACAACCTCCCGGATATGAAATTCCCTCTCTATGATATCTTTTAGACCAGGCACAAACAAGAATACTTTTTAATAATATAAGATTTTCCGAAAAGTGAAAAGTTTTGAGCATCAGACTCTACGTTCACATATGTTTTATGCATCTAATACTTTCACTATTTGTAATGGAAGCCTCAATTTGGAGGCTTTAAGATTTTGTTCGAATTGAGTAGTATATATTTGGTATAAATCATTTAATTTATTTAAGATTATGATAGTAAACAATTTTTATTCATTTGAAATAATTAAATAAAGATACTTACAATTATCATTAATAATAAATTCTAAATCCATCTTAATATGCCTTAACACCATTATTATAAAACGATCATTGATCCTAATATACCTAAAGCCAAAATGAATATTCTCCAAGTCTTTTGCAGGCAATCTTAAAAAAACTAAACACCATTTAAATATATTAAAATCCCATTCTTATAATTCGAGTATCCATCATAATATACATGAAAGTCATCCTAATACCCCTAAACTTATTTTAAACATACCTAACTAATTAACTAACTAAAATTCATTTTACCATTCCTAAAACAATGTGCGTGTGTGTGTGTGTATGTATGTGTGTGTGTGTGTGTGTGTGTGTGTGTGTGTGTGTGTGTGTGTGTGCGTGTGTGTGTGTGTGTGTGCGTGTGCATGTGTGTATGTGTGTATGTATGTATGTGTGTGTGTGTGTGTGTGTGTGTGTGTGTGTGTGTGTGTGTGTGTGTGTGTAGGTCTGTGTGTGTGTGTGTGTGTGTGTGTGTGTGTGTGTGTGTAGGTATGTGTGTGTGTGTGTGTGTGTGTGTGTGTGTGTGTGTTTGTGTGTAGGTCTGTGTGTGCGTGTGTGTGTGTGTGTGTGTGTGTGTGTGTGTGTGTGTGTGTGTGTGTGTGTGTTGTAACGGTAAAAATTGGTCCCGTAACAATTAAACAAAAAATTGAAAAAATATCAATTTTTTATACAATAATTTTAATTAAATTTGCTAAGCCATTAAGGTCAATTGTTAGTTGGATAAGTTTAAAATGAAATGTAATGTACACAAATCATGACATCGCGAGTGCTTTGTGTGCTACGACAAAAATCAAGTTGCTACAGATTTTAAAATAATCAGTTAAAGACAAGAAATACGCTGAAAATCAAAACGGTACAGGAAAATCAAGTAGTGGGGGAAGGCAACGATTGCTTTCGTTGGGCGTTAAGCCCACTCTCGCATGTAGGCCACAGACCGGAAAGGTCGCAGTTTTTATTAAACTTAAAAACATCATAATGGAACTCTAAGTTTTTCAATCGAGGCCGCGTAGCGCGGAAAATTGTTGTAGTATGTCTTAAGCTAATGTCTAGTGAAAGCTAGCCATCGGATATGCAGAATCCCGGTTAAATTACGATTGTCAAGAAGATGGCTTCGCCAAATTCGCCTGTTCCCGCAGCCTGGACGAACATGTTTTCAGACGAGAAGAACCACCAGTCTGGAAGCAAGGAAATCATCACCTAGGACCCAAAGGATGGATCCAGGAAAGTGCGAGTTGGGCAAGTCATGATTTCTATACAATTTTATATATTTAAATAAGATTTATTTTGAAAATTTCTAAAGTTTTAAAAGATTGCTCAAATGTTAAAAAAGATAAATAATGGCTTTATTTCCTTGACAAATAAATTAAAATATGAAATTTATTAAAGTATTCAATTTATTAAAATTTAGGTGAAAATGCTAAATGATAGATAAATTTGGAAGTGATAACTGTTTTAATGTTTGAAAAGATAAATCTAGTAAAGCACAAGCACAAAGATGAGTAGAAATTGTCATATTTTTTATAAATTAATTGAATCAGTAATATTTATGACAATGCAGTAAAATTGTTACAACGAGTACGCCAATAAACTGAGATGAAATATTATGAATGTTAACTTGTATAAGATCTGAATAATTTCGTACCCAGAAATTAGTAACATAAAATCATTTATAAATTGTTTGTATTTCATAAAAGATTAATTAAATCAAGAATCAGTTTATTGGAATTTTAATGTAAATGTATATGTTCAAAAACTGGTAAATATATTTATGTCTTTGATAAATAGTTTTAGTAACAATTTTATTTTCAAATACTTTCATATATAAATTGATAAAATGTCATATAACTGCTGGCACAAAATCAGCCCTAAATTAAATTTGTGTATAGAATTGATATAGGCTCATTCAACCTCCCTGCGTTCAATGTAAATGTATTTTATGTATTAAGGGGAATTTAATTTATGTTATGGTATATATATAAGAATTCAAGAAATTATTATGTTAAAGGAATATACTCATTTTGTTCAATTTATCCATTTCAATTTTTATTAAATTCATATGTCAAACAATTGATAGAGTAAAATTTATTAAATCAATCCTGTGTGCTGAATAATAAAATTAATGTTTTCCCAGCTAGTAAATTATCAAATTAAATCAATGAAAGCTTTTAAAGTAATATCAGCAAGCCTATTAGAGTCATTTATTTTACTAAAGTATAAATAATAAAGGATCACAGTGCACCTAAAAATAATCGAGTAACCCCCCCCCCAAAGAAATAAATTAAATAACAGAATCAATGTTGAGCTAGCCACAACACTAGTTGGTTTTATTTTTAAGTCCAGGAGTTGAGACTCACTGGCAGATTTTACCATATAATACACAGGACCTCCTTAAGGAGGATATGGTAAAATTTTATCTTGCACGGATCTCACGTGAGCAGGAGCATGGAAGAAAGAGGTCTACAAAGCATGGTAAGGTATTTTTATTTTGTGATATTTTTCTATGTATTTTCAGCTAACCCATATTAACACCATATGACAGATCACTGACCTTACCATGTCTTTTAATAATTTTAATAGACAAGATCCCCAGGGTGTATTTTTAAATGGGATTTAGTTACATGCGCTTGCAGTTACGAGTTAGGCAAATGTCGACAGGTTTTAGGCAGGTCGGGTTTGTTTGGCGGTGAGCGAGCGGGGTGAATGTCCGTTGCAGTGTGTGTGTTTGTGTGTGTGTGTGTGTGTGTGTGTGTGTGTGTGTGTGTATGTGTGTGTGTGTAAATTTGTGTTTCTCCTCTTGCTGTTTGTGGGAAAAAGTTTTAACGCTTCCTACTTAATCATCAATTTTCTGTTTGGAATGAGCGATCTGAGTTTGCTTATGCTATGGAATTCAGATTCTCCAAATGGGTTTCACAGATATTTAGAAACTTCTGTTCACTGTGAAAACGCAAACTTTCACAGTCTTATGAACTTATCTTGTTCCAAAGCTCGGAGTTCTCCGCGAAGTTACGTTTCGAGGTCAAAAGACGACATAAAACTTAATTCATGAACCAACTTCAAACGCACGAAATTGAAATAATAATTTGTCTCTGTAGGGCTGCATATGTAACAAAACGTTTGGAAAGATGAAGTAAGGTATGGTTAGGTAAATATGAACGTTTAATTTATCCTTCGCGCTAACACACACACACACAAACACACACACACAGACACACACATTACACACACACACACACACACACACACACACACACACACACACACACACACACACACACACACACAAACACAGACAGACAGACAGACAGACACACACACACACACACACACACACACACCTACACACACACACACACACACACACACACACACACACACACACAATAACAGACTCACACACACACACACACACACACACACACACACACACACACACACACACACACACACACACACACACACTCATTATAAGGAGGGGAAACTTTTATTTTATTTTTAACTTTCGCTTTGGAATTAAAAACGAAATAAACAAAACTGGTCTGTTATGCTTATAAAAGATTAATGGCAGTAGACATATTAGGGGGGGGGGAGAAAGAGCCGGAGAGACAAAGGAATATTAATTTGCCATGAAAAAACTCCTATCCAGAGAGAGGGTTAATTATAGTCAGTTATTTATTTTACTCTGACAAAATATGGTTTTAAAATTATCTGTGTGCATTTTTAAAAGAATTTGATTTAATGTTCATTATATTTTTATAATGTTTGTGATTTTAAATTATAGCCTACATGTAAAATTAATGCGCCCTAACATAATCTAAAATAAATAAACTGAAATTAATTTAAAAAAGCTAAGACACGATTTACGTTTTGGGGTGGGGGTGGAATAAAACAATTTTATTTCAGCGACATTAAAATGGCTCTACCTCATAGAGGTTTAAAATTGTGGAAAAGGTAACCAACAATTGTCTTAGGTCCCTGTCTCTCTGTAATGTCCTAAATCATTACAGTAATGCAACAAAATCTACGTAAATCCGACCAGCACATCAATTTTGTTTATTTCAATTCATGAATAAATATTTGAAAAAATATGTTAACATCAATTGTCATCCTCTGTAGGTTAAAATAAATATTTGAACTTCATTGGATGAATAAAAACCTTTTTTATTAACAATTGAAAATTTTGTACAGAATAATAGATATATATATATATATATATATATATATATATATATATAAATATCACAATATGTATTCTTGTGTATTAATAAAGAACATAAGTCAAAATACAAATACAAGAATTCAATCAAAATTCAATTAAAATTCTTGTATTTGTATTTTGACTTATGTTCTTCAAATTTATAGATTTAGTTTAACAAATCTTATTTGTTATCAATTTATATATATAGATCAATTTGTTTTAAAAATGAATGGCTTAGTGGTTATAAAACATATTTGCCATTTATAATTGATCTTGTCAAAAACAAATCAGCACCAACGTTTCCAATTTACAAACGTTTTTTAAAAATACATTACGTTAATAAAGATGTGATTATAAATTTGGCAAACTAGAAATTTAAAAATGTACAAACCTAACTCAATTTACAATCTCACACGAACTGGAATGGACAAAGTGTTTCTTGCATACGTCGATCAAGTCGTATTGTACGGTCCATGTATCCGTACCCTTCGCGTGTACTACCACCTGTGGAAACATGGTTATTAATCATAATGTTCTATACACCAACAGCGTCTGCATCCGATATGTTTTCACATATTTCAAGATCGTTTGTTATTCATGCCGAAGCTAATTTGTCATCGATTGTATCTAACACTGTCCGTCTCATATAAGTCAATTTTTTGTCAGTCCTCTTATCATGTTTGTAGGACAGTATTTATATTGACTTTCTCTTTACCTCTCGTTTCGCCGACTGCGATCTCTCAAGGCTAAGTGTACGGTAACGTGGTCTGCACTATACGTTTCATCACACACATTGTTCAAGACAGATGACATATAGACCGCTCCTTCACTTCAACAGTTAGTTAAAGAAGGATATTTTCTGTTTAGTTTCTTAACAACCTAACATTACCGTATATATTGTAGCTACTTTTAATATAGCTAAAGTATATTGTAGCTAAATGTATTGTAGCACGTCATATAAAACATGCAGTTTGACATACACTATTGAGTATATATAATTTTAAAACAAAAATCTTCAAAAATTGTGATTATATGGAATCAACAAATTTCCTTTTTGATTTTTTAAATTGACTTTTTGAGTTTCCCTAGCAACGGCATAAAACAGGCTACTTTCGTCACAAAACGGAATTAAAACCACTGGTACTGGGGTAGGTTTAATTAGGATTTATAAATGGCCTAAGAGAGCAAATCCTGGCTCACGTGTTCAATGTGTTTACTACTCTCCCTCTTGGGGTAAAGGGGGATGTCTACCATCACACGGGCGCTTAGTAAGAGGAGAGAGGGGAACAAAGAGGAATATCTCGAAGTAAAGATGTTACTTGATTTTTATTGCTGTTGGGAATGGCAGAGGGATGTATTTCAGGTCAGCATTTATCTATATCAGTCCTTTCTCATGAGCATCTACGGTCTACCGCGACATAAATATCTTACAATAAACAGTATTATCAACAAAACATTCTTTTTTATATCTTCTACAAACTCAGTTTTATTAACAAGAAATGCACTGGAAAAAATCCAAGCTTTTAAAATATTCAAATAATTTTAAAGGAATTTTTTTGACATTGTAATTTATTTTAAAACCGCAATAGAAAAAACAATTTGAAAAATATGCTCGATCTGTAGGCAGAAAGGCCCACTTGTAACGTTAATCACTTTCCGTCTTTAGCGTGGAGGCATCCGCTGAGTTTATATTAAAAAGAACAAGGCCTTAAGAGTATTAAACTGTCATGGCGGTTATTTCTATCGTAATTTAATTTCTTGTAACAAAGGTTAACATTATTCATTTATAACAAAGCTTAGTCTAGATAATTTATGACTTTATAATTCTGAAAAAAACATTTGAGGTAACATGTTTTTATATTCTTTCAGACGTTTATAAAGTTTACGTTTTTACGTTTTCCAGTCTGGGATAGTTGACGCTTTCATTAGCCAAAACAATATTTTCATTTGGTTAAATGGTTTCTTTTTGCTTTTCTTCTATATTTGGAACAATGAGTTCGCTTGAGTTTGCAAGTGTGTGCGTACGTGAGAATATATATATATATATATATATATATATATAATTTATAACTTTGCAACACTGTTTTCTTGTTTTTACTTATCACTTACACCATAATATTCTAAAAAAAAAAAATATTACTTGGTGTATATTCGAATTTACTTTCGAAGATTGATGACGCTATTTTAATTGTCGAGTATCAACTGAAACTGAGTACTTGTAGTAGAATGCCAGGTGTGTGAGATTTAAGTTGTCACGTGGTATACCGGTACTGTTCTATTTTCGAAATCACTGCACTGTGGGAACAAAATTAACCCCAAGACAAATTAAAAGGTTTTGAAACGGAAATCTCACACACCTGGCATTCTACTACACGTACTCAGTTTCAGTTGATACTCGACAAGGAAGATACCATAATCAATCTTCGAATGTTAACTTTCGTATATATCAAGGAACTTTCTTGTTTAAATACATTATAGTGTAAGTGACATACATATAGTGTAAGTGACATAGCGAGCACGCGTGTGTGTGCGTATGTCAGAGATAGAATGTCTGTGTATGCGAGCACAAAAGTGTATGTGTGTGCGTGTGGACGTTCGTGTTATATAGATAAATATTTAAGGATGTTCTGTTTTGTTTTCTACGCCAACCTCAATACAGTCTTTAGCTTTTCACGTCTTTCAATGTCTTTGACAATTCCACGAACTTCTTGGAATAGGCATTTAAAAAAAAAGTGCATGACTGCATCGGCCAGATATTAATCTATTTCGGAAATCTCCTCTCTCAGATATGATATTATTGATACAATTTCGACAAACCAATAATATTAAAGGAACTGCACAATACGCCACTATATTTCAAAATCACATTGGCGAAGTACTCGCGACTTCGACGCCAGCGTTGTCGCCTTTACCTCTTGACTCTTGTGCCCTCTTGTTTACGCCTACAATACATTATTTCAATGTGTCACAGGGAATTGTGTAGGATGTACTTGCAAAAATCAGCACTGCCTTGCAAAGTCTACAGCAGCGGGTAAGTTTGCATGCAGGTAATGTTAAACGCACATATATTAATTTGCTTTATGTTGTAGTTTATGTTATAGATCTATACACGTTTATGAGAAAAATATTGTAAATACGTTTTCGACCATTACTTACGGTACATTCCATTATGATTAACACATTATTTGTATCAAATTGTAACTGAATTTATTATACCCAGCACATAATAACGAAAGCTGACTTTTCAACATCTCACAGTCCGTAAACAGCGATAAAATTGTTAAATCCCTATACAATAAACTTTAAGTTTTGATTGAAAGCTTCCTTTAATCTTACCGGGAATAATAATTTGAAAACGTTTTTCTATAGCTGTGAACAACTGAATCAATTTGTGCACGTGATATTTAATTCATCCAAGTCATTGGTGTTTATACAGTATAAAATAAAATCACTAATGTGATTTCAACTCAATAATTGTTTGGTGATTACACTTAAAATTGAGATTGAAAAGTAGTGTGTAGAAGAGGCGAAGAGATGGAAATCAATGATTAATGATCGCTATTTAAATATTTATTCTCTTTTTCAAACAAATTGTAATAAATTATAAATGACTTGATACCCCTTACGAAATCTCTGTTTCTAACCTATTGTTCGTTTATTTTGCGTTATGCATGATAAGTATTTTTAAGAAATTGTATTTACATTGTGCTACTGTTCTGGTATATTAAAGTCTCTAGAAGCTATTTTCTAATGCATTTTCAAATTAAACTAATATAATATATTAAATGTATGAATTATTTAAGCATCCATGTTCATAATTATATAAGCATTATCCTACTACATATTTAAAAAGATATTCTTTTAGATAACATAAAAATCTCCGTGTTTTACGCTAACTATAACGTAACTCGCGTTACGGCTGCCAACTTTAACGTTACGCTTTGCTCCCGTACTTAAGTTAGCTATAACATAACACGGCTTTGTTATTTTAATGATAAATTTATAAAAAATAATAATTAAACTTTATTAATTTTATTATTATTCCTAAATAATGTTATCAAATAGATTTATTGTTAAAAGTATATTTGTATTTTAAACAGATTAAAATTACTGCAAGGTTTTCTGGACGTAACAAAGAAACAAAACTCACTAAATACTTATATAATTAAATGTTAATTGACTAAAATATTTACTACTATTTTATATTTATAAATTATAATATTTGATGAATTGCCAACTAGACTCATCGGTAAAACAAACGGAAAGAACTCTACAAATAACCACTTGTTAGTAGATAATACAAATCTAATATTACTTTATAACAGCCTATGTTTGCTGTATATATCTAAGTGTAAGGTTATTGTGAGGCTTGCATTTTTAAAACTTAGGTATCATGCCTGTTTTCTGAATTTATTTATTAGCTCTTAATAAATTTTACTAATATTGAATTTTTAATAATTATTTAACTGGTACTTATTTCGAAATCAATAGGTCGGACAATCCTCATAGACAATCCTCGTGATCCACTTTGAGTCCAAGGCCACGTTCTCATTTACACTCTTATCTCCGGCTTCCTGGATTGGACTCCTTATCCCAATGCTTGACTGCTCTTTCCGGCTCCCCAAACTCCTGCCCCTCCGGCTTCTCGAGCTTCCCTCCTCGAATGCCAAAACTTAATTACCATTTTTCCTCGCCTCCTTAATCACTCATCTCTTCCATGGCTTCCCTATCGCCTATCATCTTTACCAGCCATCGTCCTGCTAATTATTTTTTCAATTCTGGTCTGTTTTGCATTTATCTTATCGCGGTTATCAAGTATCTCTGTCCTCTTTTATTTACACGCCTTGATTTCTTTGCCGACAAAGAATCTATTTTGATAGCTTTTGTCTTTTAAAACGCAGGGGATTTCTTAAGCGTAGTAACCCTAGAAGCCTATGGATCCACTATAGACTTATTACTTATTGTAGACTGATTCACAAAAGTTTTGGATAATGGATATTTTTTACCACCTACGAATATGTAAGGAATATATATATATATATATATATATATATATATATATATATATATAACGTATATATAAACTTATAATAACCTGTATATAATTCTTTTATTCAGTATCGATCACGTGTGTGGAATAAGACAAGATGAGCCCTGCCATTGGTCGGTGTTACCATCAACAATGGTAGTCGGTGGTAGACTGTTTTACACATTTCAATTTACCTATAAACGTCTAAATGCTGTCCGAGGAGCCCTTTCTTATATAGAACAGCTTTTGATTTAGCATCGAAGCTATTGAACATTGATCTGACGTTGTAGTTTAATTTGAGTAAAGCACGATCTTCAGTTACGTTGTAAATGTGTAGCCAATCAGCAAATGTAATGCTTATGTGGCTGATCTTCGCTGTTCTTCAGTACTCGTAGTACATTTGGGTGACGATTGGTGAAGCAGAACAAGTCTCTGAACAAGATTTTGTGAAGGGAAGTAGTTGGGCCGGCATACCTAGGTCGATATTAAATTTTTTCTGAGATGCTCTGTGAGTCGAGACGACTATCTTGTGGGCTGATTGATGAAGCCTATGATACTGCGTGAGTTTATCGTGTATTATTTTAGAGGTATTTTTCCTGTCCACGGGTCGAGGCACCAAACCCCTCGTCTCGGGCCTGACACCAGTCACCCGGACGGGAGTCACGATTGTGAGATTGGATTCGTGGAGGTAGAGGTTTCACATATTGGACTGTAGACATTCCAACATTATGGTCTAAATAGTGTTCTTTGGCAAATAAGATAAGAGCCAAGAGACTATGTGCTCCTTTGTCACACAGTTTTGTTACCACCATCTTTCTTCTTCTAATTGTTCACAAAACACAGGCGTACATATACATTGAGTCGGCTCCTCAAGGTTCAACGGGTGGGTTATGCCCACCTAGGACCAAGATCTAAGTTTGAGGGTCCGCCTTAAAGGTAAGACCACCCGAGAGTGGATAAAGGTCCGATTCCAATACTTGGACTGAAATAATCAGACGGGGTATAGAGGTAAGGAAAAATGGACATTCGTAAGGTTCTATTGGTCCAGAGTAGCTCTGGAAAAGCGGTCGAACCACTGTCCTTTGTTGTTGTTCGTCTCGCCCCAGTGGCGTGTCGGTGACTAGTCTAGGCCTTACAGCAAGCTCGAAAAACTCTTACATACCAGTACGCCGGGTCGTGGCACCAAGACACACGACTGGGGTCTGACGCTAGTCACACGGACGGGAGTTACGAATTTGAGGCTGGATTTGTGTGGGTAGAGGCTTTACATGTTAAACTGTAGATAATTCTAACATTAAAGATCTACTTTGAGTGGTAGAATCGCAAGACAGATACTATCTTCTCCTGTTTTCAACCTCTTGATCAGGTGTGGCATGACGGCCTGATCCATAAATTAAATACGATGCTCTCAAAAGAATATGTTTCATTGTTAACATCATATACAACAGGCAGAACATTCAGAATCAAACAGGAAGGAGAATATTCCGAAATTAAGGAAATCAAAGCAGGAGTACCTCAAGGTAGTGTACTGTGTCCAGTACTCTACCTACTTTACTCCTGTGATATTCCAAAAACCCAAGAAGTAACCACAGCAATGTTTGCAGATGATACAGTATTATTAGCAACTGAAAAAGATGTATATTTATACATCCACGAACAAAGTCCACAGACCAACAAACAAACTCCTATAATGGACTGATACATGGAAAATCAAACTGAATGAAGTGAAGTCAGTCCACATCAGCTTCACAAATAATGAAATACCCTCCGTTAATGGAAGTTAACAGAATCATCATCCTCTATTGAAATAAAGCTACATATCTAGATATGAACCTAGATGCTAAACTAAGATGGAAACACCACATCAAGAAAAAGAAGGAGGAATTAAATATCAAATACCGTAAGCACTATTGGCTCTTGGGTAGAGAGTCTCCAAACCTCTCATTAGGAAATAAAATAAAAATCTACAATCAGATTTTGAAACCAGATTGGATGGTACGGCAGTCAACTGTGGAGATGTGCAAAGGAATCAAATGTAGAAATTCTCAGATTTTCCAAAATAAAGTACTGAGGAATATGATCAATACCTCTTGGTATGTAAAAAAAACAAAGATATTCACCGAGATCTAAACATTCCGACGATACCAGAACCAATAAAGAAAATTGCAAAATGGATGAAAAGAGACTTCACTTTCATTCAAGTACATTGGCTCTTCAACTTCTCGATAACCAGTCCATGGTTAGAAGATTGAAGAGAACCAAACCATTTGAGTTACTGTAGTGTTGTGTTGACCTGTGCAGTTCTAATATAATATGTATTGAAAGTGTTCAGACAAGAACTAATGAGCTAATGGACACTTTAGTTTTATCAGTATTTAGGTTAAGATATTGCAAGGAAAGTTAATGGTTGGTCTAATACGACCAGTTTTAATAGAAATAGATATTGTATATATATATATATATATATATATATATATATATATATATATATATATGTTGCAATTTTATTAAGGTTTATTGTAAAATATTACAATTTTGTAATATAAATGTTTTAAAATAGTAAATCTATTATTTAAAGTTTATAAAATAATTATATTATATTTTGTGAATGCACAATTTTTTTCTTAACGTACCACATTTTTGGACATTTTTATTTACACTCACCTAAAAGCATGGTAAATATAAATCGAGAGTTTTTAGATTATTTATTTTTCATTTTATTACGTGATACTTTCCCTTTGTTGCCCTTTCCGCATCGACATTAGATAAAACAATATACCCACCCCTTTACCTAATAATTTCTTAACTAATATTG
Source organism: Prosapia bicincta (assembly GCA_036971475.1). Taxonomy (NCBI): domain Eukaryota; kingdom Metazoa; phylum Arthropoda; class Insecta; order Hemiptera; family Cercopidae; genus Prosapia; species Prosapia bicincta. The sequence continues at coordinate 9,249,502 of JBAIZL010000011.1, read as the reverse complement.
TTTATTCTTGAATTTTATAGTCCATTACGTTCAGTGAATCTTAATTAATCACTTTAACAATAGTTTATGACTATCCGAACTTTATATTTAGTAAATTTGTTAAACGTTACTGAGGCAGAACGTTTTCGATCGCTATGTGCCGATCTTCATCAGTGTCTTCTGCTTCGAAATGTTGGGTCAAGCGATGACGGTTTTAAAGGCATGTGTGATTAGTATTGTGTTTGTCCGATACTTTGTGTGTCTGTAAATTTCATATATTTTTGTAGTGTGTTGAGATGTGGTCCTTTTTTGTTTAGTTTGAAATATAAGGGCTATAATATTTTCGTCAATCGATCGACGAATTTACTAAATAATTCGTATGATTTTACGCAATTAATCGGTCGACGTATTTTGCTATATAAAATGTTTTAAATATTTACGTAATTGTAAAACAAACACAATTTATAAACAATAGTCCGTCTGTAACCTACAAAATATACCTTACAAACTAAGATAAAATGCCCAATAATGTGAAAAACTATACAACACTGGACAATTCTTTTAAAATAAATAATAAGATACGTACATATTCAACTATATGTTTCTGCCTTTTCTAACAATACAATATTTTCCTCTCTTGACCCGTTTCTTAATGCCCTTATTTTCAAAACTTAAGTGATACTCAAATAGGAAATAAAAAAGTACTATTTAAGATTTCAAAATGTAGTCATTCTGAAACGCATCAACAAAAGAAAATATGTAATGTTTGGAAAGTTAGACAAAAGTACGCGAATGTATATAAATATCCCTAACAGAAGTGTAGATGAGTGTATTAAGAATTTATAATAACACGATCTAAATCCTGAAATTTCTATAACTATTTTGATTCTCCTAGGAGGCATAAAATACATTTTAAGTAAAATTGTTTTCAAGTCAAGTTAAAAAGTTTTTAAGTTTGTGGATTACAAAAGTATTTTCTTAACACATAAATATTTCAATTATTGTAAAATACTTGTAATTAAAGAGATTTTAACGCTTTTCAGAATAATTGCATAATATATAATATATATTGTATACTAAATTAAGTATATATTAATAAATAAATTTATATATTATAAAAAGTCACTTCAACAATGTACATGTTTATTAAATCAACAATCTCATTTTAGAAACAAACAATATTGCGGCATTATTCACTAATGAGCAAAACCCTATCGGTCTATACGCACACAATCAGTACATATTTGGTAACAATTTAATAATGAGGTATACGTGGAAAATACACTATCTGCAGGTATATGTTACATATCCTACATGGAATCAACCAATAATTAATACAATCAAACCAACAACTAAGGCAAATTTTATATCTGATCAAATCAGGTCGTGGCTAGACTAAAATATAAATTTTAGACTGCTGGATTTGGGCTTGGCCAGTTTTACAACCACGCCTCAGGTTGATATAAAAATATAAAATTTACAATAAAAAAGAAATATGAATTTACCATAATTCAATATTAACAATTATAATTCATTAACACAAAAACAAATTATTAAATTAAATAATATTTTGTATTGAATAATTCTTATTTACGTGGTATATATTGAATGTATTTATAAACAAGGGTTTCCCCATGCATTGGATTCCTTAGACTTTGTTACATCCTTTAAAAGTGTTACATTATAATTCTTAAATATATAGCTTAGGCCTATGGCTTTCCTATAAAAAATGCTTTGCCATAGTTGTATCTTAAATAGAAGAAATATTCTTTGGCCATATCTTTTATACTTGTTTTAGTTTGGCCTGTGTATTTCACTATGCATTTTACATATTTAAATTATGTATTCCTGATTTAGTTTCATTCATATCTTTGTGGCTTCGATGACGATTTCTAAGTATTTTGCCGTTCCTAACCTAACTTTTCTTTACTATTTTTTCCAGGGATATTTTTGATATAACCACCATCGGCAGATATGATATTTTCACTCATTTCGTCTTCCTCAGTAAAGCACATCTTATACGTATGAGAATAAAGTGTTTATAATTCTGCGTTTACGTACAGTTATTAATCACCTTAACTCATAAAACAGCTCAAAGTTTATATTAATAATTTAAGTGTAAATAAATAATTGGGATACATGAAGAATTAACTAGCAGTTAGTTTAAATTCATGTACTTACAGTTGCATATAGGTTAAAGATGCAGTAGTAGCTGGATCGGGAAGTAAGAAGACGAGGAAGAAGGAACTACTTATGTTGCTGTAACAGTGACTGTGAGGTCTTAGGTATTTCATGTTACCTCTAGTACAGAAGAAATACCAAAATATATTCTCATACATTCTAAAATACATTTGTTTGATTTTAAAATATGTTATAAATGTGTGTAAATGCGCGTTCGTGTGTGACATTTTGTGTTTATTATATTGTGATGTTAAACCTGAGCAGCGTTAACATCTCTACATTATTGGTTTCTGATTCACTATGCACAATATTTTTAATATAATAAACAATACAAAGGTTTGCAACATTCTAAACGTTATTTTTAAAATTAAGGTATTTACCTTGAAAAAATAAACAGACATTGTAAAAGTAAGTTTACTTTTAATTGTAAAAGAGGAAAAGGAGAAACGAGTCTGTGTTGATTGAGGTGTTGTAATTTTCGCGACCTTTCTTTCACTGTATAATTAAAATAAACAAAATGTAGACATTTACAAGAACCTTATTTAATATTTTGTACATTTGATTACGTTTACCCTTAGGCATACGGATACAAGAGCTTTTTGATATAAAAAACTGTATAAATTTAGTGACGTGTCTTGTTTATGTGGTATTTATTCACTACAGATACCGTCTTATCTTACAGTGAGAAAGGTAACAGCGTTGCAAGTTATTATGGCTTTACATTATTTTACAACAGTGTAGATGTTATTTGAAAAAAGTATTTGTGTTTCTAGGGAGTGGTAAATGGTTAGAAATATTGAAGGAATGACACTTTGAACAGAACTGACTTCGGTTTTCTAGACCCAAGATTTATTTCACATTTATGAAATGCCTTATCAGCCATCTTATCTGTAGATATCTTACTGACCGCTGCATTACGATAATATAACCTCATAAGAATGTTAGCATTTAACAAAGTATTAAACATTTTTAAGTACTTAATCATTTATATTATTAATTTTATTTTATTATATATATATAAGTTACGTGTTATATTAAGCACGAAAGGTTTTTAAAAATGATTTTATTTTTACAAACCTTTGTTGAATTTAATAAACAATTAATTTGGAAAAAAACTGTTACATAAATTATACTTAATAAAACAATTCAAATACAACTGATGTACATACAGTTGGAGCGGAAAACGTCTGTGCGATACAGAGGCGACTTACACACTGCCGGGGCTCTGTTCTCACCACCTATATAATACAAAAGCTGCGTACGCAGGAATTTTCCTAGCACGCATTTAGTTATGAAATGTTCACATAAAATGTTCATATAACTCCTCCATCCATAAAGAAAACTTCGGGGGTTGGCGAAGTTTCGGCATCGGTTGAAGTCCTCTTCATCTTCTTGATGAGGGCGAAGTATATAAAGCTGCTGAATAGGCCTCCGTAAAGGGCAATTGTCGGCATCGGTTGAAGTCCTCTTCACCGGAGCAGGTCGCCAGGCGAAGATCTGGGATCCATTTAAATGGGTTGTCTGCGATTTCCAACGCAGTATCCTCGTAGTTTGTAGGCGTTATTGTTTTTGATGATGGGCATTTTACAGTCTAATTTTCTGTTCATTATAATTCAACTGAGCAAAAGTATTTGGAGTTGATTAATACAATTTATAATGAGTCTTTTCTATCATAGGATAGATACAAAATGTTTATAACATATACAATTGTTATCAGAATCTAATTTTTTGTTCTACAAAATTTACATTGATTACAATAAAAGTTTTATATAATTTTTCATAATTTTTAACATCATTTACATTCAAATTGCCTGTTGTAGATTTGATAAAGGATTCTAGTCAGTTTATAAAAATTCTTTTTGTTTTGTTATCTCTTTAAGAGTATAGTTTCTAATTTTCTTCAATTACAATTTTTTTTTGTGATTAACATATTTCAAATAATTAACAATATTTATTACCATAATTAGTTACATATCATTTAATAAATACAAAAGTTTGAAACACATACAATTAATGAAACAATGTTGTTTAAAGTTTAATAAAGTTTCTAGCATAGAATTAGTGGACAGAGGTATGGTAGGGATTTTAATTTGATTGTGTTGAATATGAACAAGAAGGATTTTGGTCATTAATTACATTTTTTATCTTCTTAGGCCTTTTAATTTTCGACAATTGTATTTTGTCTTTTGTGTTATGATGTCTAGGCTTTATTTTTCCAGTTTTTCTTTCTTTATCTATCGAAGCTATTTCTTCCTTGCTATATCTGTTTTTCGTTTTGCTTTGCTTCTGAACTGACTTTATATAAACTTCAGATGGTATTTCTGGGAGTGGTTCTTTGTTTATATTCCTTTTTTCTAAAACTTTTTCTTTAATTTTTTTCATTACTATTCCTAATGTTTTCATAAAGTCTTTTTGTTTTTTCTTTATGGTTTAAAACGTAGTCATTTACAATTTGTTAATTCTAAATCTATATCTAATAAAGTGTTTGAATTTATGTGTCCAAATAAGACTTCGCACGGCGTTAATTTTGTGACTGAATGTATGCTATTGTTATAAGCTATTATAGCATATTTAACTTTCTTAATTATACTGTCATTTTTAAATTCGATTTGATTATTTAACAGCCTTATGTGTTCTATTAAAGTGGAATGAAAACTTTCACATAATCCGTTTGATTGGGGGTTTTGTGTGCTGATAAAGTGAATTTTGATCTTATGCAAGTCTAATATCTCCTTTACAATTCTGTTATTAAACTCCGTTCCATTGTCTGAGATAATAACTGTTGGTAAGCAGAAATGCGTGAAGTAATCTAATAGCTTGTCTACAATCTCTGTAGCTTGAGAGCTTCCCAAGCGATAAGCTTGAGCATATCGTGAGAACGCGTCGACTATGCTGATAAACGAATTCTTCTCCAAGGAGATTGTGTCAACGTGAATTATCTGAAATGGTCTTGCAGCTGTTGGTGTCAAGTTCATTTCTAGCTGTAAAGGAATTCTGTCGTATTTGGTTCTTTGACATATGTCACACTGATTTATGAAATTTTGAATTAGTGATTTTAAATTAGGCCAATAATGTCTTCGCTTAATTTGTTCATATGTTTCCTGTATCCCGCGGTGATTGGTTTTGCTAACATGATAATTCCTTATCGTTTCTAAGGTATCTTCTTCCGAAGTTAGGTCTAAGAGTTTGTTATTACACTTAACTAAATTTAGTTCAGTTTGTTTGAAATTTTTGGCTATGCATGATGCAAATTTCTCATAAAAATCGTCTTCAAATATAGATTATATTTTATTTTGGGTACCAAATATGATTTTACAAAATTAACTATGCCTTCTTTAAAATTATTTTCCGATATTTCGACTATTAAACGAATTTTTGAAGTTCCAAATAGCTTTATAATTTTTACTTTCTTCGGCTCATATTTTACTAATGATAAAAATATTTGATTTTTTCCAAAGTTTACAGGCTCGTCGGAAATTGGTATTTCAACTTTGGTGTTCCCTTCAATATTGAAGTGAATAGTCTGACTGTCGCTTTCTTCATTAACCTCTAAGTTGGCGTTATCTGTTGCGTCGAGTTGTACGACCATAGATTCGTTATCTCTATCGTTCAGTTCCGGGAAGTAACGTTGAAGTAACCCAGCTGGAGATAACTGAAGGTCTGGTTCTACAGTGTGTTGGGTGTTCGTTGACCTTTTATCAGTGGCGTTTAATTGTATCCTAGACAATGCGTCTGCATTTTGGTTTAGTTTGCCTTTTTTGTATCTTATGTCATAATCATATTCTTCTAATTTTAATCTCCATCTTAAAAGTTTGGAATTTGGTTCTTTAACTGAAAATAACCATTGTAAAGGTTTATGGTCTGTATAAATTTTAAATTTTCTCCCAAATAAATAAGGCCTGAAATGTTTTGTGGCCCATACGATTGCTAATAATTCCTTTTCAATCGCGGAGTAATTAGTTTCGCTGTCGTTTAAAGTTCTGCTGGCATACGCTATAGGAAGGTCTTTTCCATTTTTGTCCTAGCTTAAAATTGCTCCTAGTGCATAATTACTAGCGTCTGTCGTTAGAGTAAACTCCTTTTCAAAATCTGGGTATTGTAGAAGGGGCTCATTAGTCAATATATTTTTACATGTTTCAAAACATTCTATTAAGTCTGGATTTTCTATGTTTATTTTTTCATTTTTCTTTAAACAGTTAGTAAACGGTTTTGTTATTTTGGCGAAGTTTTTAATAAATTTTCGATAATAGCTTAATAGTCCTAAAAATCCTTTAATTTGTTTGGTGGTTTTAGGTATTGGATAGTCCTTGATTGCCAAAATCTTTGTTGGGTTGGGTTTTACGCCCTCCGGTGTCACAACATGTCCTAGATATGCTACTTCTTTTCTTAAAAATTCTGTTTTATCCAGCTGTACTTTAAAGTTGGCTCTGCGTAATCTGTCGAATACTTCTTTAAGTCTTTGTATATGTTCTTGGAGGCTAGTGGAATAAATTATAATGTCGTCTAGATAAACTAAACATGTTTCATTTTGAATGCCTCTCAGAATATTATTCATAATTCTTTGAAATGTAGGGGGCTATTCTTTAGTCCAAACAGCATTCTTAAAAACTCGTAGTGTCCCGTTTCTGTTGAAAACGCTGTTTTTTCTATGCTATTTTTATCCATTTCTACTTGGTGAAATCCTGAGGCCAAATCTAAAGTTGTAAAATACTGAGATCGTCCTAATTTATCTAATATGTCGGTAATGTTTGGCAAGGGAAATTTATCGTCAATTGTTTTTTTGTTTAATCCTCTAAAATCTATTACTAATCGAAATTTTCTTTTGCCAGAAGCGTCTTGTTTTTTGGGTACAATCCAGACAGGAGAGTTCCATGGAGAATTTGAAGGTCTGATAATTTTTTGTTTAATCATGTCTTCAGTTTGCTTATTAATTTCGTTCTTGTAGATTTCTGGGTATCTGTAATTCCTAGAGTATACGGGAATTTCGTCAGTAGTCCTAATAACATGTTTTATCTGATTGGTAAAGGTTAAATTGTTTCCATCAATATGAAATAAATCAACATATTCTTTCAATAAATTTGTTACGGCGGATTTTTCTTCTAAGTTCATATGTTCCATCCTAAATTTTGATAAATCGAAATTTTTACTTCCTGATTTTGTTTGTTTATAATCGAACATATTGAAATTAGTGTTCCTTTGAATTGCATCAGGTTTGAAAATATTATATTCCTCTAAAGATTTTACCTCTAATGGTTTACTTATTGTTAATTTTACATTTTCTTCCGTATTGTTTATAATAGGGCAATAGGCTTCACCCTTATGCACTGAAACTATACACTGCGGAATTTCTAATCCATTCACTTGTTTGTGTGGTAAAATACCTTCTCCATTATGAATATTTTGTATTTTTAATTTAACTGTTTGGCTAGTGCGGGTTGTATAACATAACTAAATTGTTCCTGCTTTATTGACGTGCTGTCCGTTTTATTACAACTTCCTTTTTCAGTGTTAAAATATTGAATAGGGATTTCCTCATCACAAAGTATTAATTTATTATTTATAAAGTCTAAGCTTATTCCTAAATCCTTTATATTGTCTAGCCCGAGCAATAGGTCGAAATTCTGATGAAAGTCAAATAAATAAAATTTAATTGCTTTTTTAGACAACAGAGGTATGGTGCAGCAAAAATTTTCTTTTGAAGTGCCGTGTGCGGTGATTACTTCAAACGGCTCTTTTTTATGCTTGTTTTAAAATTTCTCCAGCCTAAAGATTTTCGCATAAATGATCTAGTACTGCCTGTGTCAATTAATATTCTAGATTTGGTGTCTGTGTCGTATATAAATGGTAGCTCGTTATTTTCGCTTTGTAGATTCATTATTGAAAATCGATTCCGAGGCTTGTATGTCCTAAAAAATCGTCCTGATCGATTTTAACGGTCTCTTCTTCGTAGTTGTCTCTTAAATTTTGGGATTCTTCGAAGTACTCTTCTTTCCCGAGATCTTCTTCAAAAGCGAATGATTCTTGTCCATTAATCTGGTACATAGTGTAATCGTCTTTATCGGCTCCTTGTCCGGTCATTTGATACAAATTCGTTTGTCTAGAAGGCCTGTCTGTCTGTCTAGAGGAAATACTCATAGGGGTAGGTTGATAACCCGTATTTCGCTGAGGATACTGAGGTTTAGTAGTGTTGTTGTTTGGTTGTCCCCTTTGAGGCTGACTGTGATTAGCAAAAGTTGGTAGTCTATAGGAAGGATTTGGGTGTTGATAAGGTTGTTTAGGTATTTGGTGGTATTTAAATTCAGTATGTATTGGTCTTCTTACGTTATGAGTTTGGCTTTTCTGAAAGACTGGTTGTTTGCTTGGCTGAGTAAACATTTTATTATTCTTAAATTGAAAGTCGTTTGTGAGCATATTAAGTGCTTCACTAAGAGTGTTAGGGTTCTTGGTACGCATTAGTGACCCGATGGGTTCATGCAAACCCCTAAGGAGAACTCTTAAAGCTAGTTTCTGAACGTATTCTATTAAATCGTCTTTAGCCATCTGCCTTTGAGGCTCTTTATTCATAAAAAATGAAATTTGTAAATTTAGTAACTTTTGAATTTTCTCATAGAATTGAAATGGTGATTCGTTACTTTCCTGTTTTAATTCTGACATCTCTAAGTTTAATGTGAAACAATCTCTTTTGTCTGAATAACTAATTAATAATACTTTTCTAATTTCGTGTCAATTGTAAGAATTAGTGTTTACGACCATTTCTAGTGCTTGGCCTTTTAATTTAGAAAGAATAGAGGAGAACAGATATTCATTTTGAAAATCCTCTGGATTTTCGTTTACATAAAACTTATTTACTACCTTATCGCATATTGAAATAAATCTGTGGAGCATAGTGGGCTCTCCACTATACTCGGGAATTATATTAAGATATTCCTTCTTTAATATTGGCGTTGCCATTATTTAATATTATTTTTCAAAATAATAAAAATTAAAAATCAATCATATAAAATTAAAAGTATTTACTCTACTTTTCTTAATTCCATTTCTTACGATCTACTTACAAGTGGATCCAAAATACTTTGCTCATTTGACTACTATTTCACTTTTCACTTACACGATATTCACTCGTGCTCTTAATAGATATGCGCTCTATTAAGTGGTTGTAGATATTCACTCTACTAAAGTTTTCTTGATGTCGTTACAGATATGCGCTCTGTAATGAATCGAGTTTTTGCAGTATCTCGGTTAACGATTGAAATCGAAAAAAATTATGTTCATTAATTCTCCCGAGATGTCCTACCGACTGCGCCAGTTACGTGTTATATTAAGCACGAAAGGTTTTTAAAAATGATTTTATTTTTACAAACCTTTGTTAAATTTAATAAACAATTAATTTGGAAAAAACTGTTACATAAATTATACTTAATAAAACAATTCAAATACAACTGATGTACATACAGTTGGAGCGGAAAACGTCTGTGCGATACAGAGGCGACTTACACACTGCCGGGTCTCTGTTCTCACCACCTATATAATACAAAAGCTGCGTAAGCAGGAATTTTCCTAGCACGCATTTAATTATGAAATGTTCACATAAAATGTTCATATAACTTATATATATATATATATATATATATATATATATCTTTTTTTAAAGATCATTTTGAAAATGTAAAGGAAAACAATTTGAATAATAATTGAGGCTGGAGATGGTTCCGACTCGTTTTTTGTCTGGACTGCCGTCGGCCTAGCTCACCTCTCCCTCCAGTCCCCTTGGACGGGAGGTATACTCTGTATACTCTCACCCCGGGGACGAGGAGTGTTTCGGGCTGCTTAGTCAAGGCGAACTGGTGTGGTCTTAGGGTCGGTGTTATTACCACTTTAGGCTTTGTTTCACAAGGCATATTATTTAGCCCAATTAGCAACGTTTTTGGTTGAGCTACTGCTAACAGGAACTCTTACTCTCCAAATTGAGAACACAAAAACTCGACACATCACTAAAACTACTAGCTAAGGATATCCAGAAGAAAAGCAGGGGAATCAGACCTGGTACCAGGGAGCCATACTCGACAGAGACTTGACTTGGGACAAACAACATCAGACTAACAATGGTTGAAGAAAGCCACAGCTAGATCAACACAACTCTATCCCATGCTTAACAGTACAGGCCCGCTTTCACTACATTATATGTATCAACGCTGCACAATATACTTAATTATTTATTTAGCCAACGCCCGTCAGAGGCTATATCCCAGTATCGTATCGTCAGGTCGTCGGGTAGAGGGTCGAGTTCAGGGCAGTGCTGGAGGTGATCGCCATCCATTCTTGTTGTGTTACATAGAGGGCAGATGTCATTCTCAGCCAAATCAATGCGATAAAGATGTGCCTGGAGATAATCTTGGCCAGTGGTAAGACAGAATCTGGCGACAGCTTCAGCTATCTCCAGGTGCGATGAAATTGGTCTCACCGTTACAAGGCATTCCCATTTTTTGTGCTTGCTGAGATTTGTAAGTTCTTTACTAGTATGTTGGTTGATCGAAGAGGTGACGAGGTTCTGAGCTGATCGTAGTGTTAGCGGAATAGTGGGCTGGTTAGCTTCTGTTCCACGCTTCGCCATAACATCGGCCCTTTCGTTGCCACGGATTCTCACATGGCTTGGAACCCATTGGAGTCGCACTACCCAGCCGATGGTGAAGAGGCACGGTACTGAATGGTGGGAAAACAGTCAGTGGAGGTGTTGTTGCTAAGAGCCGATACTGCAACTTGTGAATCTACAAGGAAGACGGCTCTGCTTGCAGGCAGGTTGATAGTGATTAGATAATTTGCGGCTTTGTAAATGGCACATACTTCCCCGTCATAATTGCTTGCGTTCCTCCCGACAGCTAGTGAGTTTTCAAATAAGCGACAGTACCAACCGACGCCTGCACCTCCAGTATGAGGAATGAATGAACCGTCAGTATAATTATGCAGCCATTCGCTAGACGGGTAAAAAGTGTGAACTGTCTCTAGAGCGCATGATTTCAGGTCTGCAGGGGTGGTTGAACCTTTAGTTGCATTAAGGTTAAGGAGTTGTAGCTTTTGCGGGGGACTGCTGGTGCGACCATTGTAAAGTGTTAAAGCGAAGCTAGGTTGTCAATTGAAATATGATATTTATCAATTAGTGCTTCAGCATGAGTAATAGGTGAAGTTTGAGTCTTCATGCGTTGCGTGGCAGGTTTGTACTCGTTCCAGTAGTATGAGTCGACTCTCTTTGCCTTCTCCCAGAACTTGAGTGTGTATTTGTCCCTGCGAGCTGCTAAAGGCTCTATACCCGTTTGTATCTGTATGGCTACTATAGGTGTAGATTTTGCACCACCACATATAATTATCAAGGCATTGTTTTGTAGATGTCATACTTGACTAGACTCGTTTTACTAGCTACGAAGACCACTTGATACTGGAGAGAAATTTGTGAGACTTTATACCACCTCTTCTGAAGTCCAGATTAGCGACAAAGGATCTGTAAGATGATCTTTTGGAAGCGATAATGGCCCGCTTTAGGTTTGGTCTTGGTTTCTTCTGAAGACAGAACAATCCAAGATATTGTGTGTTCGTTCCGCTATGCGTCTCGCGTTATTTCTCTTATCCTTGAGGTCCTTAAGGCGTTCATTCCAAAAAAGGCGTCATTTTTTGACTTGTCCTCTGAGTACACTTCCCTTGCCTGCCTGAAGTATTCCATTTGTGAATCGTTCGGTAGAGAAGTCAGCATTTTCATCTATTAGGTCAGCACTTAAATATTTGTCTGTCAGTTCTAAAATATGTTCCAACGGTTTTTTTAAAATTCCACCGATTCAGCTTCCTTCCTTGTATCAGGTTGTTTTTTTGTGCCGATGCGTATAGACAACGGGCGGTGCCCACACCCATCCATGGCATTACTGAGAGATAGTTCCGCTCTCGAGATTAAACTGGCATGTACCAGGGCCAAGTCAGGAGAGCTCGAAAATCTAGCAAATGACAAGAACGTTGGCTAGGAAGAGTAGATCCGACTACACTTGGGGACAACTACCCCTAACTCGGCCTGTACGTAACCTAGGACTATAGGGGTAGTTTTGGATGATGCAGAGGGTTGATGCGGCCCTGATCCTAGCCTGGGGGGTGGTTTCGACCACGTTTAGAGGGGTAGGGGGTAGTTTTTCGAAAAAAATAAATTCTAACCCACTGACCTAAGCTAGCCAAATTGCATCTAACCTAACCAACCCCTAGTATATGGGGTGACCTCAGCCTCGTTATGGACCACCCCCGGGAAAGTATAGGGGTCGTTACGAATGACGGCGGCTCTGAATGGCCTTGATCCTAGACTATGGGGCGGGTTTGACTACGTCTAGAGGTAGTTTTTGGAAAAAACTCTAATCAAGTAGGCCTATGACGCAATATATCATAACATATATTTGAATAAATATCTAGCAAATACAATTGTTAGTACGAGAATTATCAAACAACTAGATTTAATTTTAGCGATTCATTCAAAATTTTAAATTGTATCACATAACTGTTAATTGTATAACATATACCATTGTCATTCTTAGTATTTTTATTTTCAAAACAACCCCAGTATCTATTCTAGTTATTATCTCAAAAAATTTTAACTGTTTCACATAGAATCAAATTGAATATATATATAGCATATTATATATTAGATCTGTGTTAATTTAAGATCTATTGTAGTGAATTGTATCTGTAAAATGGCCGTTCGTATTGTATCAACGGACCAGATATATGTACGGTACTAGAACGACATTCAACTTCAACCACGTACCCGTGGCGGAAAACGAGTTGGAATGGGTCAGACGAGGACTAGAGGAAATCTTAGAGACTATGAAGAACAACGCTACCGAAGACATACAATTGGGCTTCACCATGCAGAGCTTAAATCTCCGAAACCACGCCCCTGGTTATATTGCTTTTAGAGCGGCCTCTTCGATAACTGTGGACGACTTGTTTAACATCTTTGGTTTCATTATCCAGAGCAACGCAAATACTTTTAAAGCCGACGACACCTTCAGAGTGACCTCTACAAAGGTTAAAGTACCTATAGGGCGTGGGCGTGTAAGACCCGGACTGTATAATAACTTCAAAGAAGAATCGCACCAAAGAAGAGGAATTGTTACGATTAAAAATACGGACACCCTCTGTTTACCCCGTGCTCTGGTTGTAGCTATAGCGCATGCGTTAAGAGATCCCGAGTACAAGCTTGTGTGTAAGGACAGGTGCAATCGTCAAACCAACAGAGCAAACCAGCTAATGACGGACGCCGGGGTGCAGATAGGAGACGGCGGTGCCGGGATTCGATAATTGCAACAGTTTCAAGATTTACTCTCCGATTATAAAATCACCGTCTACAATTACGGCAGCAAAGGTCGTGATATTTACTTTGAAGGCGACGTTCAGAACCCCAGGCACAAGCTAAATTTGTTATATCACACCAACCACTTCAACGTTGTTACAAATTTGACAAGTGCGTTCGCGTGTGGTTACTACTGCGAATTGTGTCATGTTCCATACGATAAGCGCCTGCGACATAGATGCCCAGCCCAATGCAGCTCTTGCAAGAGGTCTCCGCCGTGTGTGCTTGAAGACGACGGCATCCTGTGCGGCGACTGCAATAGACAATTTCAAAATAGAGCCTGTTTTAAGGCGCACATCAAAAGCGTATGCCTGGCTATAAGAAAGTGTCCAGACTGTAATAGATACATTCTAACGAGGCTAAGAAAAGCTCCTCACGTATGCGGCGAGAGCCATTGTAAGGTGTGTAAGGATTACATGCCTGCAGGCCATCTGTGCTACATGAGAATTGATACACGTCGCCCGCTATCAAATAACTATCTCTTCGTCTTCTTTGATCTTGAAACTCGACAAGACGAAGTTATTAACTACGCTCGTGTGCATCGCGTCAACTTGTGCGTATCCCAGGAAAACTGTTGGATGTGTATGAACGGCGGCGCTTGCCTACAGTGCACGGATAGAACCCGAGTGTTCAGAGAGGATCCATCAACGGGTTCATGGCGTATCTTATGGAAGTGCGAAAGGCGTACAAAAAGGTGATTGTAATCGCACACAACGGCCAGGCCTTTGACTTTCAGTTTATCCTAAAGTACGTGATAGAAGAGACTCAATTCACACCTGACCTGATTATGCGAGGCACCAAGGTCATCCTCATGGAGATTGACAATACAAAGTTCATCGACTCTCTAAACTACATGCCCATGGCTCTGTCGAATCTGCCTAAAGCCTTCGATCTGCCTCCGGAAAAGAAAAAGGGATATTTTCCGCACCTCTTCAACACGCTGGCAAACCAATCGTATGTAGGCCCCATGCCTGCCAAAGAGTACTATTGCCCCAATTCTATGTTTGACAAGAATCACGAAGAGTTCTCACGATGGTATGACGACCAGGTGCGCAACGAGTACGTCTTTGACTTTCAAAAGGAGATATCCGAATACTGCCTATCGGACGTGGAGATCTTGGCACAGGCGTGCTTGCAATTTAGTGCCTGTTTCCTACAAGAGTGTAATGTTGATCCATTTCTAGAGGCTGTGACCATCGCTAGCGCCTGTAACCTGGCGTTTAGAAGAAACGTTTTAAAACCAAACACCATAGCCATACTTCCGAAAGCCGGCTACCGTCTGGCCGATAAAAAATCGTTTATCGCTCTGCAATGGTTGCTGTGGCTCGAAACAGAGGGCAACCTGCGAATAAGTCATGCGGGTAACGGCCGCGAGATGAAGGTCGACGGCCTAAAGGTCGACGGACTGTGCATGGAGACAAACACCGTGTACGAATTCCAAGGATGCTGGTTCCACGGCTGTCCCAAGTGCTTCCCCAACGGACGTGACACGCACAACGCACGCTTCGAAAGGACAAAAGCCTAGAACGCTACGAAGTCGTCGAGATGTGGGAGTGTGTATTCAGGCAGCAGAAGAAAAACGACAAGTCCTTAGATTATCTCGACAACCACCCCGCCCTCAACGCAGCGCCTCTCAACCCCCGCGACGCATTCTTCGGCGGCAGGACGGGAAATATAAAGACCTACTGCGCCGCTAAAGAGGACGAAACAATCCAGTACGCCGACGTGTGTTCGCTCTACCCATGGGTATGCAAGTACGGAAAATACCCGATTGGACACCCAAAGTTGGCCGTCGGCAACGACGAATGCAGGAAATTGGGGATGAGCGCCGAAGGGTTGCTTAAGTGCACAATTCTGCCTCCTACAGCGCTCTACCACCCCGTATTGCCGCTACAGATGAATAATAAGTTGATGTTTGTACTCTGTCGGACATGCGGCGAAACTCTCAATCCCGACGAATGCGGCCATACGGTGGACGAGCGCGCTCTGACAAGCACATGGACCATGGACGAGATACGCAAGGCGGTAGAGAAGGGCTATGTCGTTGTGGAAATGCACGAGATGTGGCAGTACGAGATGGCTTCAGGAAACGACGGCCTGTTTAAAGAGTTTAACAATAAATTTCTAAAGATGAAACAAGAGGCGTCAGGCTACCCCGGCTGGTGCCGGACCGAAGAGGACAAGGCCAAGTATGTAGAAGATTATTTCATCAAGGAGGGTGTCCGTTTGGACCAGTCAAAAATCGCCAAAAACGAAGGATCCCGCTCGTTGGCCAAACTGATGTAGAATTCATTTTGGGGAAAATTCGGGCAGAGGGAGAATCAGTCGAAAACATCGATTATCAGGGAGCCTCAGGAGTTGTTTAAAATGCTGCAGAGCCCTTCAATTGACGTGAACCACATACAGGAAGTAAACGAAGACGTTTTGGTAGTAAATTGGCAGTTTTCGGATGACGTTTGCGAGATACTACCCACTGTCAACGTTGTGCTGGCCGTCTACACCACCGCCCACGCCCGGCTAAAGTTGTACGAATATATGGACGCTCTAGGCCCTCAACTTATCTACAAGGGTACCGACAGCGTAGTATACCTTCATAGGGAGGGTTTGCCAAGAGTAGTGACTGGAGATTATTTAGGCCAGATGACTGACGAGCTCTTGGAATACGGCCAGGGGTTTTACATCACCGAATTCGTCTCTGGAGGTCCTAAAGTCTACGCCTACAAAGTATGGTCTACAAATAAAAACAAACACGTGACCGTATGCAAAGTCAAAGGCTTGACACTGAATCTCAGTACCTCCGCCTCGGTCAATTTTGAGTCGATGAAACGGATGGTTTTGGAAGGTAGCGATCCTATCGTAACCACCAGTGATAGGATTCGTCGCACAGAGGATCGTGACGTCATCACGATGTCTGAAAGTAAAATATTCAGGTTAACAGGTGCAAAGAGGAAATTGGACGACGGGTACAACACACTCTCTTACGGTTACAAACGTCCTCGCATAAGCGAATAAAATCAATAGCTGTGCACTGTATTGTAAATATTCAACTTGACAAACGCTAGATTATATATAAGTATTAAATATGTACACTGATTACTGTCTTGTGGTTAGGTAAACATAATGATTAGCTATGTATTGTATAAATAGTCTGCTTAACAGACGCTAGATTAATAAGTATTAATTATGCACAATGATTACTGTCTTGTGGTTAGGTAAACATAATGATTAGCTATGTATTGTATAATTATTCAAGTTAACAAAAGCTAGATTAATAAGTATTAATTATGCACAATGATTACTGTCTTGTGATTAGGTAAACATAACGATTAGCTATGCATTGTATAAATAGTCTGCCTAACAAATGCTAGATTATATATAAGTATTATTTATGCACAATGATTAGCTATGTATCGTTTTCTATAAATATTCAGATTAACCAAAAAATATATTTATGCACAATGATTACCAACTTATGGCTACAAAATTCCACGAATGAGTAAACAAAATGAATAGCTATGTACCGGCGAATGTTTATTTTTTCACACAAATGGTTTAGAAAAGTAATTTTTTTAGACCCTCCTGCTTGACGGGTAGTGTGCATGAGAAGGATGAAAGCCCACTGGCGCGGCTCTACGCAGTTCGTAAGGAGTATGCATCCCCTCTGGAGTGGCCGTAATGGTTCGTAAGGTGAATGTACTTGTCAAGCAGGAGGGTAATACGGAGGCATCATTTTGATTTTGGAGGATGTCACGATGGAGTTGGCGGGTGTGGGGCCTCTCCATTTCCCCTTCGGGGGGATATTTGTGTGAACAAGGTATAGATAACATTATTGCAATAACCTTTGCGTTACTTTTCAAACACGCTAAGATGGCGATTTGATCAGTATATTTACCTATTTAAATATATTTTATACTTGTAATCATTTGTTTGAGGCAGCTGTTATATTGCCAATAATGTAAACCATACAGATATATAATTTTAGATGAATACTTTACGGGCAAACACATGGGAGCTGGGAATACTATCAACAGGTTCTCAGACGATATTATCAATGACTTTGCTGTGTTTTGCCCTAATCACACTTTAACGACAGTTTATATTTTTGTTAGATTTAGCATTAGACCTAGGACATGAGTTTACATGTTTTTGTGAAGTTAAATTTAGCCTAAATTACGCCAGATGATTGAAATTTATACAGTTTACAGAGATATGTCTAATATTAAGAGCTAGTGTTAAACTTGTCTAGAGGCTGACTTGATATATTAATTACCTAGATATCTAGTAATATGTCTAAGCTTTTGTATAAATGTGTATAAAGCGATAGCAGAGCAATTGTAATTAGATTTAAGATTGAATGTTTAATTTTGTTTATTGTTCAAATCATATTATTAATGTAAATATACGTCTCTATTATCAAGACACTAGTACTTATTACCTTATCCCATGTTGACCTCTACCTATATTTATTGCAATAAGTACAAACACATGTAAACAGAGTCGCTTGAGGGAACACATAGTAGTACTTACATTAGGCTTAGCTACGATAGATATACTCTTATCGTAGCGGATGTCCGCACTCTACATATGCCACACTCTTGAAGGTTCAATGCACACCCCAGGCAGGCAAACACATGTCCGCACGGTAGAAGGGCAACCTGCAGCAAATCTTGCACAGCGTACGACCATCCTGATTGTTTACACCGTCATCGTCCGAGTAGTCTTCATCGTCTGTTGTACAGATGTCTACCCCCATCAGGGTCTGTTTAGCACTTATACCCACTATGTATTTACATTTAGGAAAAGAGTCAATGGTTAATAAATTGTATAGTACTACGATTTGTAAGTATAACCTACTTTATTTTTGGTGTCTACCTGTATATATACTAAAACAGATTCGAGAACATTAATCAAATTATTAGTATTAATTTCAGATGACAATTCTATCTATCCTTTTCTTTAGTAATTTAGTGTTAAGTATTTCCAGATACTCTTTATATATATAAACTACATTGCGCCAGCGTCGTGTTATATGAACCTTTTTTATTGAGTATTTGATACTTTTAACATATAGGTGGCTTTTGTGAACATATTGTACCCTCTCATAATAATTATACATTTTACGATCTTATCAAAACATTATTTATCAACGCTAGGAAACACCTGTCATGTAATATATTACCCTTATTCTAGTTGATTGTTTTACACTACATTTGTTATCCATGATATATAATTTAAAGCAATTATTAGATTTTTTCCAAGTAGACTTTACAAGACAATAGTTAGAATCAGCATCCCTGTAGCCCTATAGATTAATTAGTTTATGTTTTACAAACAAGAAACCCCTTTGAATATATGACAATGAAGTATTATTTTACACTACATTTGTTATCCATGATTTATAATTTGAAGCAATTATTAGATTTTTTCCAATTAGACTTTACAAAACAATAGTTAGAATCAGCATCCCTGTAGCCCTATAGAATAATTAGTTTATGTTTTACAAACAAGAAACCCCTTTGAACATATGACAATGAAGTATATATTTATCTCTATTTTAGCTATATTACACACATACATTACCTCTCTAAGTTACGCTATAAACTAAGCCATTGCATATATATATTCATATCATCTATGTGAATTTAATGTTTATGACTGACATCTTCCCCGAAACGTATTTCCAAAATATTTATATATAATGAGAAAGAGAGAGAGAAAGTCAATAACATCTGCCTGGGCACTCTGGGTCGTTCCTGGGTACAGGTAGATTTACTCAATTCCATTCTGCTGTCTTCATAGCTAAAGATGTTCTGTTATGCTGGTAGATGGGCCGTACTTCACACCACTGATAAATTTGGTCTTCTTTTGCTAATTACAAGCGGTGTAAATACAGTTCTGTAGTCACAATTTCACTATATAGTATGATTTTACAATTTTGATGTCAAATTTAGTCTCGCTTACACTGTTCACTAATAATGGACTTCATTTGCTAATTACAAGCAGTGTAGATACATTTTAGTGTAATTAATACGACGGCTCTATTGTTATCGGCAATTTGTCTTCACATCTCTGCGACGGCGGCGGCGGCTGCCTCGGATGTAATTTAGTCTTTTTCTCTCCTTTTCATTTTTATAGTAATACCCCTTTCCCGGCTAATGGCTTGGTTTTTCTCATTTTAAACAATGATATATCTATGTTAAATTCATTTAATGTTTTACCTAATGATTATTCATATGATACAATATATATTCTATGCTAAATATCATGTGTATAGACCGTCTGAGAATCAACACATCTCCGGATAGTCTTTAGTATGTAAATGTGATAGTGATTTTGAATAGATTAATAGAATTGAGTCTGTCTTACAACTGTACAGACATGTTAATAATTTTGGAATACAACGTTAGATATTGACGTTAACCACTTTTCCCCCATAAAGATGGTTCTCTACAGACAGGGACTGTTTCTCACACGGCCTATGCATTAAACCGTGTTATAACTATGTTAAATTGAAATATTCTTGATACAATATAATCTATGCTAAATATCGTGTGAATAGATCGTTTGAGATACACTACATCTCTGGATTATTTTTATATTATGTAAATATGATTGTGAATTTGAATAGATTAATAGATTTGGGTCTGTCTTGCATCTGTACAGACATGTTACTAATTTTTTGGAATAAAGCGTTGGATATTGACGTTAATAACTTTTGGTTTGGAAATGGACTGTTTCTCAAACGATCTATTCATCTGGTGTTTGTCATAAATA
This sequence comes from Prosapia bicincta, assembly GCA_036971475.1. NCBI lineage: Eukaryota > Metazoa > Arthropoda > Insecta > Hemiptera > Cercopidae > Prosapia > Prosapia bicincta. The sequence continues at coordinate 9,229,191 of JBAIZL010000011.1, read as the reverse complement.
TAACGGTACTACTCCTAATAATATTATGGCACATTAATATGCTGACAGTCTGACGTTACCCAATACGGAATACGTATTATTTATACCCATCCTTTCTTGTCTACGGGTCAACCTCAGATCGTAATGAGCCATATTATTATTAAAATGTTCCCCATCTAGTGTATAGGATATTCCATACTCGTCTGATTCGATATCACTGTCCCAAGACCAGTTGGTGGGAGCTAGGTCAAAGGACTGGTTAGAGTATTCATCGAATTGACAACATTTTCTAAAAAATAATTGATACCTTTCTATAATCGTATCTTTATTATAATCTATATCAGAGAACATACCGTCAGGATCGCTGTATAGAATATAATTATAAATATACGTGTTATAGAAGTGGGTTTTCGATATATTTTTTATATACGGCCTTACAACGTTCAACAGTTTCATATTATAATAGTGGTGTTGTAGGTCGTCCAGTTTGAAAATTTTTGAATACTCCAACCTCAAATCGTATTCGATCTTTACGAGAGTGGTATGTACTATATACTCCCAATTTTCTAGAAAAACGTCTTTTAGATAACCCCCCTCCCTCAATTTAGAATTTATATACTTAAAATAGTATTCTTGTTTTTCCGATGAGTTGATTTGTTTATAACTAATATATCTGTTCTGATATTTATATTTATGACAGAATGAACATCTATCAAATAATTCGCATCTTTTCAATTTATAATACCCGGTTAGTATTTTTCTAAACGTGTCTAAATCTTGGCACTCGCCGGATCTTTTAAACTGAAATATTACATTTATTTGATCGGTGTTCATAAAGGAAGTACTAAATCTGGCTAAAACACTAAATAGTAAATATCTTAAAACTACCAAAATTAAATCTAAATATATATATATCTACTAATTACTATGTCTGACTTACATCTACGCACTTTGAGTCCTCTACAACACCCTAAATAACTTAAATCTATTGCACTATACATGTTTACGATAATAATTTAACAATTGCACTGACCTCGGCTACACTAACAACAGTTTCTTTTATAAAGATGTTAGTGTCATGCTTTGTGAGTTGCTTTTATTACGTGTTTTTTTTTTAAAGTGACCAGTACAGGATGCGGGTTGTATGTTTACGGAAACTCTTTTTCTGTTTGTTTGCGGTCGGTGGTTTCTAGGTAGGTGTTATCAGCTCGGTGTAGCTTGGTAATTTTATCGGTTAGCTTGGTAAATTTAAATTTGGATGTGTGTATTTGTTCTTTATCAACGGATGTCCACCACAATCCCGTATACCGAGTGATTTCCTACCGTTATTTTCCTGGTAACCTTTCCTACCCGGATTTCCTTTTCAGACATCTGTTGTCGTTCAGACTTGGTAGTTGGGTGAATTGTCGATTCCAATAGGTTTTCGTTGTAGTGTTTTCATAAAGTCTATACATCATGTTCAGACCAAATAATGATGAGTGGCTCATGATCAACAGCTGTTTGGACAACCTGATGTCGATAGTTAGGAGGTCGGTGTTGTATTCGTTGTCTGTTAATATTATACATTAATTTATATCATCTGTTATTGTTGCTATATTGTTTCGATCTTGTTTTTTAGCGATATTCAACAACAACTGCGGGACAAATACGTCGGAGGTACGATAGAGTTAGGCCTGGATTTTCAGATCGTTATACCTGCTGATGGGGCTTCGTATAGAAGTAGACGGAGACGGTTTTTTATTGTACCTGTACAGCTACCAGCTGTACCTGTAGCCTTCTCCCTGCCACCTACGGACTCCTCGCTGTCTTCGGATCCTACCTCGTCCTCTGATACATCTTCCCAGCCGCTTGCAGAGGATATGGAGACGCTCCCTGATGACATCGGCCCGGGCGATTCGCATCCTACCTCGTCCTCTGATACATCTTCCCTGCCGCCTACAGAGGATATGGAGACGCTCCCTGATGACATCGGCCCGGTCGATTTATCCGATATACAGACAGAAACTCTAATGGACATTGACGTTCTAGACGATTTATTGATGTATTTAGGCTAGTGGAGTGATTAAAGTGTGGTTTGTATATGAATCAAGTGTTTTGTTTTCACTACATTGGATCTTCTTTGGTGAGTTTATATATATATATATATAATATTTTCATGACATTATTTCATACAATGATAGCCTTTCTAGTTTTTTTTTCACCTTTAGAGGTGGGCCATACTAGATACCTCTGTAGCGACACCGTGTTCGGGTATGTTTTTAGATAATTTATATCTGTTTTTGGGCGTGGGGCGCTGGCTCAAGCGCTGATACGTCATCAGATATATTAAATCTTTCCACAAGGTAACCCCCACGCCGGGGGCTATTCCAGGGTTGCTTTACCTAAGGGCCGGCCTCGAGATGTCTTTATCTGAGGCCCTGCTCCGTATAGACTATTTTTGGCAATTTCATATTTTATTTAAAAACTACCCCAGGTGAAACCACCCCTGCAGCAGTCCGTACTGGACTCTACACATATCCCGTACTGTCTGTTGATCCAACCGAGCGATTTTTGTCAATTTCATATTTTATTTAAAACTACCCCTAGGTGAAACCACCCCCAACCGTAGCGATAATACACTCTAGACACACCCTATCAGTAGAGACACGTTTTTCCAAAATTTTTTCGAAAACTACCCCCACCCCGAATCTACCCCCGGAGCTACCCCTGGGGAAGGTCCTGGACGTAGCTGAGGTCACCCCTTCTACTAGGGGTAGGTTAGGTTGGATCTATTTTGGCTAGCTTAGGGCAGTGGGTTAGAATTTATGTTTTTCGAAAAACTACCCCTACCCCTCTAAACGTGGTCGAAACCACCCCCAAGGCTAGGATCAGGCCGCATCAACCCCCTGCATCATCCAAAACCACCCCTATAGTCCTAGGTTACGTACAGGCCGAGTTAGGGGTAGTTGTCCCAAAGGGGGTCAGTACTACTAGGAAGGACTGCTGATGAGATCAGAGTTATCAATAAGGTACTAAACAGTCCTTCCGACTGCGTTTGAGGTACTGAAACCTCACCGAGTCGAATGGGCATTGAAGTCCCCAACCACAATGCAGTTTTTGTGGTGGCTTAGGTTGTAGATCACATCTAGGTTTGGAACATTGTTCGGAAGGCTATAGAGACTGACCACCTTGAAATGCACACCGTTCTTCCAGGCATCTATGGAGATGGCCTCCAGTTTATCGCCGTCTTCCATTTCATGCAGGATCGTAGCTCCACTGGCTAGGTCTTTGTGAACAAAGGCTATAATGACAGGAGCAACTTGTCTTGATCGTTTGATGATAAAATTGGAATAATTTAACATTTCATAAAAACACATAACTTCAGTAGAAGCGACAATCAAGATGATGTCTGTGTCAGAATTTAAAACATTTTTTTAGTTCTGTGAATTTAGTTCTACTTAAGCCTCCCGCATTCCAGAAAAAAACGCGGAGGTGGTTGTCAACACCCTGAGAAGGGCGGATTGCAGACCTTGCGGCGATTGCTGATGTCATATTAGTAGAGAAGGCTACAGGGTAGACGGGTCGCTTGGGCGGGAGCCAATAGGAAAGCCGGATTTTCTACCCCCACCCCTTTCCAAGATGGCGGCGCCCATAAGCGCGGGAACAACATTTACACTGAGCCAATAGGAAAGCCGGATTTGCTACCCCAACCCCTTTCCAAGATGGCGGCGCCCATAAGCGCGGGAACAACATTTACACCAAGCCAATAGGAAAGCCGGATTTGCTACCTCCAACCCCTTTCCAAGATGGCGGCGCCCATAAGCGCGGGAAGTTCAAATAGTCAACTGTCTGTGTGGGAATCGGTATGCTTATGCCTGACGGACACACAACACACGGACACCCGCTCCCGCAGGAGGGAGATGTGTGAAGAGTATGAATATCGGTACACCAAACTCTATGTCTGTTCCCGAATAACAAGGTCGATTCTCTGTAACGCCTAATACTGTGTGTAGCAAATATACAAGGTTATCTAGACACTTGCACTCCTAACCGCTATGTGTAGAGGTGAAATAATAATAACTCAAATATCTCTTAGCATAAGGTTAGTCTCGGAGCTCCTGCATGCTCTGTCGTGGGTATTTCCTAGCTTTATAAAGGGAAAAAACAACGAAAAAGCCTGTACCTGCTCAGACCTGCACATCCCAGCTAAATTGGATCCAACCTAACCAACACATAGTAGAAGGGGTGATCTCAACAACGTTCAGGACCATCCCCGGGGGTTGTTATGAATGAAGAAGGCTCTGAATGACCTTGATCATAGACTATGGGGCGTATATGACTACGTCTAAAGGTAGTTATTGGATAACCTAGGCAGGTAAAAATGGATCAAACCTACCCACAGGTATGGGGTGATCTCAACAACGATCAGGACCATCCCCAGGGGTTGGAACGGATGAAGGCGGCTCTGAATGGCCATGATCATAGACTATGAGGTGTGTTTGACTACTTCTAGAGGTAATTAATGGGAAAAACCAAATCAGGCCTATGACGCAACCACCCCCGGGACATCCTCAAAACCCTCCCCGGAGGTAGCTACCGGCGTGGGGTTATCTTAAGATATAACTGTTTAATATATGAAATATCAATGCTCGAACGACTCAGGGCCCAACCTAAAATGAACGGTATAACCCAGGGTAATGAGGGATACAAGTTGAATGTTAAATGCCGCGTAGGCCGCTCACTCGAACCCTGACGGGCCAGCGCCTTAAAAACAAAATATCTAAAAACATACCAGGTATAGCAACAGAGGTATCTAGTAGGGCCTACCTCCAAAGGTAAAAAAATAAACAGTGTAACAAAGCCTTATCGCTTGAGTGAACACGTTTGACCTACATGTGCAGGCATGCAGAGATAACGCAAATCCCTAGAACCGCAAAGACAGATAGCTACCGGTGGTCTATTTTCATATTATAAAAATAATAAGCAGTTACCTGTACAGAAAAAATAAATACCTTTGCAGATAAGAGAGCAAGAACCTGGACACATAGAAGAATCAAATACGTGTGCAGACAGAAGAAGCAAGGATCTGGACATATAGAAGAAGCAAAGACCTGGATGGATAGGAAAATAAAGGACCCGGACAGGTATACGAGGCAAAGCCTGGGCAGATAGAAAAAACAAGGATTTGGACAGGTAGACGAGGTAGGGCTTGGGCAGATAGAAGAAACAACGATCTGGACAGATAGAAGAAGCTAGGACATGGATAGGTAGACGAGGCAGGGCCTGGACAGATTGAAGAAGCAATGACCCAGAGAGATTGATGAGGTAAGGCTTGGACAGATAGAAGAAGCAAGAACCTGGACAAATAGAAGAAGCAAATACCTGGACTGGTATACGGAGTAACGTCCCGGACAGATAGAAGAAACAAATATCTGGACAGATAAAAGAACCAAGGACTTCGGCACGTAGAGGAACCAATACTTGGACAGACGGAAGAAGCAAGGACATGAACAGATAAGAGAAGTAAGGACCTGGACGGATAGAAGAAGCAAGTATCTGGACAGATAGAAGAAGCAGGGATATGGACAGATAGGAGAAGCCTTGCCAGATAGGAGGAGGTCCTTGACCTGGACAGATAGAAGAAGCAAATACATGGACACATAGAAGAAGCAAAGACCTGGACAGATAGAATATGCAAGTACCAGGACAGATAGTAGAAGTAAGCACCTGGACAGACAGAAGAACCAAGGACCTGGACAGATAGAAGAAGCAAAGACCTGGACAGATAAAAGAAGCAATGACCTAGACTGACAGAAGAAGTAAGGACATGGACCGATAAAAGAAACAAGGACCTGGAAGAAATGACGCTACCTCATGTCCACAATATATATTAAGCGCTATTGAAAATAGACTACCGCTCATTCAATATAGTGTGTAATCTAAAGCTTTACAAAAATTGAAAAAGACCTGACATTAACATAAAATATCTCGTATCCAAAATATATATATTAAACGCTAATGAAAATAAACTACCAATCATTCAATATAATCTATGATCTAGGCTTCAGATAATTCGAAAAATGAAGTGTGAAAATATTCTCTCCTATAAATAAACACCTATTGTATCATCTAGAGTTAACATAATTTTAAAAAAAAGACTAGTTACTTACAATGCGAGTGTTTATAGGTTGTTGTGACGTAGACGCCATCTCTCGTGAATGTATGACCTGCAGTTTAACGGATCACAATAGTTGATCAAAGTATAGCTCTCCTCCTGGGTTGATTGCAGAAAGTCTTCAAAACTAAATAACTTAAATAACGGGCTTAAACAGATATAGTCTTTAAAAGATTTTATCAACGCTAGCTTTACAGATACAGCTAAGTCCAAACTGTCTATATCATGTCTGTTCTATACGCATGCGCAGACCTCAATAGCGCATAGATTAAACAAAGATAGAGGCACTGTAAAATTTATAAAAAAGAAACATGCTGAAACGTGTTAATGAATAATATTACTCTGTAATGGCCAAATTCACAGTCTGGCCGACATGTTCGATAACAGTTAAAGATTTGCCTAAAATAGAGCTCAAATCTTCCACAGTCAACGCCGTAGCGTATCGCTTTGGAAGAAAGACAGCACGTCTGTCTTCATCATCTACCTGTAAGTCTACAAGTACGGTGTTACCATACTTTGCTTCGACAAAACGCGCATTTACAATTTTATATGCCATGCCTATCTTTAGATCGCGTATAGGCATAGAATCTACAGAATTTAAAGCTGAAAACTTTGCCGACACTGATGATGACATTTTTACTACTTATTGGCAAACACACACACACAGATCACTTGAAACACAGACTATGTAAAAAACACTATATCTCCACCTGTATATAATGTTTTATACATAGCTGTGGAAGAGTCCATTTGAGAGGTGAGTGGACGAGTCCAAGCAAGTTGGACTGATCCATAATTACGTCATAACTAAGACTGTTGATTACAACAAGGCGGGCGATACCGTATGTAGAGGTAAACACATCGTATTCGATGAGAAGTTTAAATACAAGTTAACACATAATATAAAATGCACGGCCTGACTAGGGTTTAACAAACAGTATCCGATGAGTAGACTGGCTACGGTTTAACAAATAGTATCCATTGAGTAGGTTGAATACAAACTATCACATAGTATCCATTGTAAATATTGGCTAATGGTTATCAAATAGTATCTGATACATAGCTGGGCTAATGATTAACACATTGTATCCGATACATAGATTGACTAGGGCTAACACATAGTATCCGAGGCAAAGATTGACTAATGGTTAACACATAATATCCATTGCACGGCTTGGGTAATATATATATAGTTAGCCTACATTTTGTGTTATGTATGTAAACCCACATATTATGCTAAGCTGGTTACCCATAGACATGGATCTATGGTAATGCAAGAGTAAGCCTAAGTGTAACCCATACCCTGACAACAGTTACCTAGCCTCACCATAGCCTACATAGGTAGACAACCGATACCTAGCCCGACCATAGGTTACATAGCTAGACAATAGATACCTAACCCTGAATCAAATACATAGCCTGACAACCGATACATAGCCTAACAACAGAGGTAGATCACAGACCAACGTTTCAACTACACAACATTATGCTATGTTTAACCAGCCAACATACACGAAGTTCAAACGAACAACATTGACACCAAGTTCAAATAGGCTATGGCTGGTGAAGGCTAGATCAACGTTGAAAAACTTACACTAATCAACCAACAAACTTACACATGGTTCAAATAGGTTATGGAGGGTGAAGACATAATTATAGCTATCAATGCATACCAAAAATAGCTATGCAGAAACCGTCAAGGCCATTACACATATTGTCCAGGTATGTTGTATCAGTTACAACATACTGACTAATACGAGTACCTCCATCAAATCTTAGGTAAAGCTACCTTGGAGTCAGGCCTTAGGTAAAGCTACCTCGGAGTCAGCCCTTAGGTAAAGCAAGACCATAGGTAAAGCTCAGGTAAGGTTGGTAAAACAGCTATCTATGCATGCCCAATCTCAATAGTTACGTTAAAAAGAGCTACCGATGCTCACCCTACCATAATAGCTACGTACAGACGGCTAATATTGTATAACCTATCACAAGACTTATGTAAAAACAGCTATGCATAACCTGTCACAATAACTGCGTAAAGGCAGCTAACAATGCCTACCCCATTAAAATAGCTACGAAAAGATAACAACCAATACATACCCTATCATAATAGCTATGTAAAGACAGCTAAAGATGCATAACCTAACTCAGTAATGACCGCTATTAAATAATGAACCATCACAACAGCCTCGTAAAGACAGCTACCAACACCACAATAGCTACGTAAAAACAGTTATCGATCCATGACCCGTATTATACCATTATGTGCGTTACCCTACATCATGTATTAAGCCAATAAACGCCTAAACCTACATTCCTCCTGTATTAAGCCACGCTACCCTACATAGGCCTACACCCTGTAGCCAATATGCACGGTACCCTACATTAGCCGTTAAAAAGAGCTACCGATGCTCACCCTACCATAATAGCTACGTATAGACGGCTAATATTGTATAACCTATCACAAGACTTATGTAAAAACAGCTATGCATAACCTGTCACAATAACTGCGTAAAGGCAGCTAACAATGCCTACCCCATTAAAATAGTTACGAAAAGATAACAACCAATACATACCCTATCATAATAGCTATGTAAAGACAGCTAAAGATGCATAACCTAACTCAGTAATGACCGCTATTAAATAATGAACCATCACAACAGCCTCGTAAAGACAGCTACCAACACCACAATAGCTACGTAAAAACAGTTATCGATCCATGACCCGTATTATACCATTATGTGCGTTACCCTACATCATGTATTAAGCCAATAAACGCCTAAACCTACATTCCTCCTGTATTAAGCCACGCTACCCTACATAGGCCTACACCCTGTAGCCAATATGCACGGTACCCTACATTAGCCGTTAAAAAGAGCTACCGATGCTCACCCTACCATAATAGCTACGTATAGACGGCTAATATTGTATAACCTATCACAAGACTTATGTAAAAACAGCTATGCATAACCTGTCACAATAACTGCGTAAAGGCAGCTAACAATGCCTACCCCATTAAAATAGTTACGAAAAGATAACAACCAATACATACCCTATCATAATAGCTATGTAAAGACAGCTAAAGATGCATAACCTAACTCAGTAATGACCGCTATTAAATAATGAACCATCACAACAGCCTCGTAAAGACAGCTACCAACACCACAATAGCTACGTAAAAACAGTTATCGATCCATGACCCGTATTACACCATTATGTGCGTTACCCTACATCATGTATTAAGCCAATAAACGCCTAAACCTACATTCCTCCTGTATTAAGCCACGTTACCCCTACATAGGCCTACACCCTGTAGCCAATATCCACGGTACCCTACATTAGCCTACAGATTGCGTTAGGGCAACATACACGTAAACCTGTATTAGGTATATATGGGTGTTAACCTCCATAGGCCTACATATTGTGTTAGGTCGATATACCTGTAAATCTGCAGACACCCTGCATTAAGCCAATATGCATGATACGGTACATAGGCCTATAAGTCAATAAACAGTGTTGTTACGTTTCATTGCAGGTGTAGATCATACACACAGAGCTCGACAAATATATGCTTGTTTAAAACCTTACATTAATACTGTTACGACCGCAATAGCTCACTCTGGACATATCAGCATAACCGCAGCCAATGACGTCAAACACAATGTCGGTCAGGACGGCATCCGGACCATCGGCAGGTCATCTGTGAATGAAACGTAACAACACTGTTTATTGACTTATAGGCCTATGTACCGTATCATGCATATTGGCTTAATGCAGGGTGTCTGCAGATTTACAGGTATATCGACCTAACACAATATGTAGGCCTATGGAGGTTAACACCCATATATACCTAATACAGGTTTACGTGTATGTTGCCCTAACGCAATCTGTAGGCTAATGTAGGGTACCGTGGATATTGGCTACAGGGTGTAGGCCTATGTAGGGGTAACGTGGCTTAATACAGGAGGAATGTAGGTTTAGGCGTTTATTGGCTTAATACATGATGTAGGGTAACGCACATAATGGTGTAATACGGGTCATGGATCGATAACTGTTTTTACGTAGCTATTGTGGTGTTGGTAGCTGTCTTTACGAGGCTGTTGTGATGGTTCATTATTTAATAGCGGTCATTACTGAGTTAGGTTATGCATCTTTAGCTGTCTTTACATAGCTATTATGATAGGGTATGTATTGGTTGTTATCTTTTCGTAACTATTTTAATGGGGTAGGCATTGTTAGCTGCCTTTACGCAGTTATTGTGACAGGTTATGCATAGCTGTTTTTACATAAGTCTTGTGATAGGTTATACAATATTAGCCGTCTATACGTAGCTATTATGGTAGGGTGAGCATCGGTAGCTCTTTTTAACGGCTAATGTAGGGTACCGTGCATATTGGCTACAGGGTGTAGGCCTATGTAGGGTAGCGTGGCTTAATACAGGAGGAATGTAGGTTTAGGCGTTTATTGGCTTAATACATGATGTAGGGTAACGCACATAATGGTATAATACGGGTCATGGATCGATAACTGTTTTTACGTAGCTATTGTGGTGTTGGTAGCTGTCTTTACGAGGCTGTTGTGATGGTTCATTATTTAATAGCGGTCATTACTGAGTTAGGTTATGCATCTTTAGCTGTCTTTACATAGCTATTATGATAGGGTATGTATTGGTTGTTATCTTTTCGTAACTATTTTAATGGGGTAGGCATTGTTAGCTGCCTTTACGCAGTTATTGTGACAGGTTATGCATAGCTGTTTTTACATAAGTCTTGTGATAGGTTATACAATATTAGCCGTCTATACGTAGCTATTATGGTAGGGTGAGCATCGGTAGCTCTTTTTAACGGCTAATGTAGGGTACCGTGCATATTGGCTACAGGGTGTAGGCCTATGTAGGGTAGCGTGGCTTAATACAGGAGGAATGTAGGTTTAGGCGTTTATTGGCTTAATACATGATGTAGGGTAACGCACATAATGGTATAATACGGGTCATGGATCGATAACTGTTTTTACGTAGCTATTGTGGTGTTGGTAGCTGTCTTTACGAGGCTGTTGTGATGGTTCATTATTTAATAGCGGTCATTACTGAGTTAGGTTATGCATCTTTAGCTGTCTTTACATAGCTATTATGATAGGGTATGTATTGGTTGTTATCTTTTCGTAGCTATTTTAATGGGGTAGGCATTGTTAGCTGCCTTTACGCAGTTATTGTGACAGGTTATGCATAGCTGTTTTTACATAAGTCTTGTGATAGGTTATACAATATTAGCCGTCTGTACGTAGCTATTATGGTAGGGTGAGCATCGGTAGCTCTTTTTAACGTAACTATTGAGATTGGGCATGCATAGATAGCTGTTTTACCAACCTTACCTGAGCTTTACCTATGGTCTTGCTTTACCTAAGGGCTGACTCCGAGGTAGCTTTACCTAAGGCCTGACTCCAAGGTAGCTTTACCTAAGATTTGATGGAGGTACTCGTATTAGTCAGTATGTTGTAACTGATACAACATACCTGGACAATATGTGTAATGGCCTTGACGGTTTCTGCATAGCTATTTTTGGTATGCGTTGATAGCTATAATTATGTCTTCACCCTCCATAACCTATTTGAACCATGTGTAAGTTTGTTGGTTGATTAGTGCAAGTTTTTCAACGTTGATCTAGCCTTCACCAGCCATAGCCTATTTGAACTTGGTGTCAATGTTGTTCGTTTGAACTTCGTGTATGTTGGCTGGTTAAACATAGCATAATGTTGTGTAGTTGAAACGTTGGTCTGTGATCTACCTCTGTTGTTAGGCTATGTATCGGTTGTCAGGCTATGTATTTGATTCAGGGTTAGGTATCTATTGTCTAGCTATGTAACCTATGGTCGGGCTAGGTATCGGTTGTCTACCTATGTAGGCTATGGTGAGGCTAGGTAACTGTTGTCAGGGTATGGGTTACACTTAGGCTTACTCTTGCATTACCATAGATCCATGTCTATGGGTAACCAGCTTAGCATAATATGTGGGTTTACATACATAACACAAAATGTAGGCTAACTATATATATATTACCCAAGCCGTGCAATGGATATTATGTGTTAACCATTAGTCAATCTTTGCCTCGGATACTATGTGTTAGCCCTAGTCAATCTATGTATCGGATACAATGTGTTAATCATTAGCCCAGCTATGTATCAGATACTATTTGATAACCATTAGCCAATATTTACAATGGATACTATGTGATAGTTTGTATTCAACCTACTCAATGGATACTATTTGTTAAACCGTAGCCGGTCTACTCATCGGATACTGTTTGTTAAACCCTAGTCAGGCCGTGCATTTTATATTATGTGTTAACTTGTATTTAAACTTCTCATCGAATACGATGTGTTTACCTCTACATACGGTATCGCCCGCCTTGTTGTAATCAACAGTCTTAGTTATGACGTAATTATGGATCAGTCCAACTTGCTTGGACTCGTCCACTCACCTCTCAAATGGACTCTTCCACAGCTATGTATAAAACATTATATACAGGTGGAGATATAGTGTTTTTTACATAGTCTGTGTTTCAAGTGATCTGTGTGTGTGTGTTTGCCAATAAGTAGTAAAAATGTCATCATCAGTGTCGGCAAAGTTTTCAGCTTTAAATTCTGTAGATTCTATGCCTATACGCGATCTAAAGATAGGCATGGCATATAAAATTGTAAATGCGCGTTTTGTCGAAGCAAAGTATGGTAACACCGTACTTGTAGACTTACAGGTAGATGATGAAGACAGACGTGCTGTCTTTCTTCCAAAGCGATACGCTACGGCGTTGACTGTGGAAGATTTGAGCTCTATTTTAGGCAAATCTTTAACTGTTATCGAACATGTCGGCCAGACTGTGAATTTGGCCATTACAGAGTAATATTATTCATTAACACGTTTCAGCATGTTTCTTTTTTATAAATTTTACAGTGCCTCTATCTTTGTTTAATCTATGCGCTATTGAGGTCTGCGCATGCGTATAGAACAGACATGATATAGACAGTTTGGACTTAGCTGTATCTGTAAAGCTAGCGTTGATAAAATCTTTTAAAGACTATATCTGTTTAAGCCCGTTATTTAAGTTATTTAGTTTTGAAGACTTTCTGCAATCAACCCAGGAGGAGAGCTATACTTTGATCAACTATTGTGATCCGTTAAACTGCAGGTCATACATTCACGAGAGATGGCGTCTACGTCACAACAACCTATAAACACTCGCATTGTAAGTAACTAGTCTTTTTTTTAAAATTATGTTAACTCTAGATGATACAATAGGTGTTTATTTATAGGAGAGAATATTTTCACACTTCATTTTTCGAATTATCTGAAGCCTAGATCATAGATTATATTGAATGATTGGTAGTTTATTTTCATTAGCGTTTAATATATATATTTTGGATACGAGATATTTTATGTTAATGTCAGGTCTTTTTCAATTTTTGTAAAGCTTTAGATTACACACTATATTGAATGAGCGGTAGTCTATTTTCAATAGCGCTTAATATATATTGTGGACATGAGGTAGCGTCATTTCTTCCAGGTCCTTGTTTCTTTTATCGGTCCATGTCCTTACTTCTTCTGTCAGTCTAGGTCATTGCTTCTTTTATCTGTCCAGGTCTTTGCTTCTTCTATCTGTCCAGGTCCTTGGTTCTTCTGTCTGTCCAGGTGCTTACTTCTACTATCTGTCCTGGTACTTGCATATTCTATCTGTCCAGGTCTTTGCTTCTTCTATGTGTCCATGTATTTGCTTCTTCTATCTGTCCAGGTCAAGGACCTCCTCCTATCTGGCAAGGCTTCTCCTATCTGTCCATATCCCTGCTTCTTCTATCTGTCCAGATACTTGCTTCTTCTATCCGTCCAGGTCCTTACTTCTCTTATCTGTTCATGTCCTTGCTTCTTCCGTCTGTCCAAGTATTGGTTCCTCTACGTGCCGAAGTCCTTGGTTCTTTTATCTGTCCAGATATTTGTTTCTTCTATCTGTCCGGGACGTTACTCCGTATACCAGTCCAGGTATTTGCTTCTTCTATTTGTCCAGGTTCTTGCTTCTTCTATCTGTCCAAGCCTTACCTCATCAATCTCTCTGGGTCATTGCTTCTTCAATCTGTCCAGGCCCTGCCTCGTCTACCTATCCATGTCCTAGCTTCTTCTATCTGTCCAGATCGTTGTTTCTTCTATCTGCCCAAGCCCTACCTCGTCTACCTGTCCAAATCCTTGTTTTTTCTATCTGCCCAGGCTTTGCCTCGTATACCTGTCCGGGTCCTTTATTTTCCTATCCATCCAGGTCTTTGCTTCTTCTATATGTCCAGATCCTTGCTTCTTCTGTCTGCACACGTATTTGATTCTTCTATGTGTCCAGGTTCTTGCTCTCTTATCTGCAAAGGTATTTATTTTTTCTGTACAGGTAACTGCTTATTATTTTTATAATATGAAAATAGACCACCGGTAGCTATCTGTCTTTGCGGTTCTAGGGATTTGCGTTATCTCTGCATGCCTGCACATGTAGGTCAAACGTGTTCACTCAAGCGATAAGGCTTTGTTACACTGTTTATTTTTTTACCTTTGGAGGTAGGCCCTACTAGATACCTCTGTTGCTATACCTGGTATGTTTTTAGATATTTTGTTTTTAAGGCGCTGGCCCGTCAGGGTTCGAGTGAGCGGCCTACGCGGCATTTAACATTCAACTTGTATCCCTCATTACCCTGGGTTATACCGTTCATTTTAGGTTGGGCCCTGAGTCGTTCGAGCATTGATATTTCATATATTAAACAGTTATATCTTAAGATAACCCCACGCCGGTAGCTACCTCCGGGGAGGGTTTTGAGGATGTCCCGGGGGTGGTTGCGTCATAGGCCTGATTTGGTTTTTCCCATTAATTACCTCTAGAAGTAGTCAAACACACCTCATAGTCTATGATCATGGCCATTCAGAGCCGCCTTCATCCGTTCCAACCCCTGGGGATGGTCCTGATCGTTGTTGAGATCACCCCATACCTGTGGGTAGGTTTGATCCATTTTTACCTGCCTAGGTTATCCAATAACTACCTTTAGACGTAGTCATATACGCCCCATAGTCTATGATCAAGGTCATTCAGAGCCTTCTTCATTCATAACAACCCCCGGGGATGGTCCTGAACGTTGTTGAGATCACCCCTTCTACTATGTGTTGGTTAGGTTGGATCCAATTTAGCTGGGATGTGCAGGTCTGAGCAGGTACAGGCTTTTTCGTTGTTTTTTCCCTTTATAAAGCTAGGAAATACCCACGACAGAGCATGCAGGAGCTCCGAGACTAACCTTATGCTAAGAGATATTTGAGTTATTATTATTTCACCTCTACACATAGCGGTTAGGAGTGCAAGTGTCTAGATAACCTTGTATATTTGCTACACACAGTATTAGGCGTTACAGAGAATCGACCTTGTTATTCGGGAACAGACATAGAGTTTGGTGTACCGATATTCATACTCTTCACACATCTCCCTCCTGCGGGAGCGGGTGTCCGTGTGTTGTGTGTCCGTCAGGCATAAGCATACCGATTCCCACACAGACAGTTGACTATTTGAACTTCCCGCGCTTATGGGCGCCGCCATCTTGGAAAGGGGTTGGAGGTAGCAAATCCGGCTTTCCTATTGGCTTGGTGTAAATGTTGTTCCCGCGCTTATGGGCGCCGCCATCTTGGAAAGGGGTTGGGGTAGCAAATCCGGCTTTCCTATTGGCTCAGTGTAAATGTTGTTCCCGCGCTTATGGGCGCCGCCATCTTGGAAAGGGGTGGGGGTAGAAAATCCGGCTTTCCTATTGGCTCCCGCCCAAGCGACCCGTCTACCCTGTAGCCTTCTCTACTCATATTGGAGTCTCGATATAGGCGATCGCTGTAGCAGATTTATTGTTACCCAGGGTACACCACGTGAAGGCATGCTACTTTACACCCCAAAAGAAGGGGGAGGAAGGGAGTACAATATACTTATGTAATTTTCAGCCGCTCGGGGCCATTCAGGTAACTCACGCACACGCAAACTCCAATTATTCTAAAACAAGGATTTGCACTGCTTCACACTGACTTGAAATTGCCTTTCATCAAAAACATCTCCTACAGTTAGCAACAATGTTCTATGAATGAGCCTACGCTCATACAACGTCCTCACTCATTTCTTCAATGATAAAATAAGACCCTTCCCACGACAAACACAGATGGCCGTTGTCCCTACTGATCGCATAGCTTTAATTCTAAATCTATAAGTAATATATATATATATATATATATATATATATATATATATAATCACTTTTACATTATTTTTATGACTATCAGAACTTTTAGTTTTGTAAATTTGTAACTTACTAAAACAGAACGTTTTCGATTGCTCCGTGGCGATCTTCGTCGGTGTCTTTAGCTTGGAGTTGTTAGGTTTAGCGGTGACTGTTTTAAGCTTTAACTACTAACTCCAAGTAGAATACACTGACAAAGACCGTCAAGCAGCAATCGAAAACTTTCTGTCTCAGTACGTTTTTACAAATTTACAATATTTAAAGTTCGGATAGTCATAAACTAATGGAAAAGTCATAAATACGTTTTACCGAACGTAATAGACTACAAAATTTAAGGATATATATATATACCTTTATTAATGTGCTTAATGCTCTGTTTCAGGTGGTACAGTAGCTTTAACGGAAATACTTATTCTTCTTTGTATTTCAGTTTGCCGGCAGAAAAAGAAGTGTCTACGAATCCCTCACTAAGAAGATATTTGCAAGGTAACACGCCTCCTTAATCCTTAGTATAAACATATCTTAGCACCCAGGGTTCTTGCGTCATATATCGCTGGTTTCCCTGGCAAGGTTATTTTCTTGCCAGATATTTTCATTAGGTTCTTGCGCGACCCTTATCGTATAGTTTAATTTCCCCATCCTGATTTTCCATGGAAATCTTATTAACTTGTTACATAGGGCATCTATTCCGATTACTTCAAGCGTGCTAGAGATGCTAACCGCAAGCGCTTATGAAACGTAGGCAGCTGGCTAAAGGATGATTGTGACGTGGGCAAAGCAGACCCAGGGGCCCAAAGGTTCATAAAAAAAGACGACAATATTCTTCACTCGAACCTCAACTCTTTTCTGGAATGTGCATACCTCGTCAATAATGGGTAAAGTTCTGACGTAACTAAGCTTTACACTTGAGTAGATATTTAAAATTTTACAGCTTTACGTTACCTCTAATTATAAAAGGACAATTTATTTACCGTTTGAACGGACTACCTCAAAACGTACCATTTGCCAAAACGAATTTCCGATTTGCCCTCAGTATCATTGCAATAAATTTGGTACTTCTCTTCCTAAATTTAACAACGTTAAAAATAACCTTTGGAGTATTACCTTCCTTATAGGAATACCTATGATAGGCAGTAGTTACGATTCAGTTGTGTATTGTTTATTACATAATTAAAATACATTTGAAATTTTGGGTTCAATATTGTATAATTTTTAATTTGAAGTTTGCTAATAGTTATAAACAAATCAGGAAACACTTTTATACATAATTGGTTGAAAATATAGTATTTAAAAGTATTTATGTTTTGAATGAAACATGGCATCAAAATACCTGTAGCACGACTGTATATATATATATATATATATGTGTGTGTGTGTGTGTGTGTGTGTGTGTGTGTGTGTGTGTGTGTGTGTGTGTGCATATACAAATATAAATGCATATAAATAAATATTTATTATTGCGAATAATTATATTTTCTTGCCAATGAAATACAAATAATAAAATTCGATTCTTTAGGTTTTTATTCGAAATATGAAAATCCGCTTTGTTAACAATGTATGTAATTCTTTGAAATAAATAAATTTAAAAAAATGCAAGAAGTTTATTTCATGCTTAAAAAACCACGACATGGAGGTTTTAAGTTTACGGCAATGTATCGAAAAAGCAATTTAAAAAAAACAGTACTTATTTTGCTTCTTGTTATCCACACATAATAAAACAAAAGAGAGGTTTTTCTTTAGGTTGTTCCGTTTTCTGTAATAGCTGAGGCAAATAGAACAACACTGAAGATTCGTGAGTTCATGGTTTATGAAATTTAAACTAAAACAGCAATTTCGCCTCAGTATAACGTAAAGCCTAGAGTTAAGCCGGAATCGTGTCTCATTTAAGTATTTACGTTTAGGGGACTCACAAACACCCTCAGCGGTGTTTTCGTAAATGCTTTTCTTTATTTAAACCGCGGAAGTAAATGGTATTTTAATTATTTAAAACCTCATTGTTCGCAATAAAATAAAGTATACTAAATGATGTTTTAAATAAATCTATGAAATAAAAAATAAATGATATATAATTCTTAAATGTAGCACTTACCTATATTTACTATTATGTAATTATAACTTTTCCACTTATTTTACTTACTAAAATTAAAAAGTAATTCTTGTAGGATATTTTAAAATATAATCTTTATAAGTGAACAATGTACAATTTTCAGTTTTCAATTTAGTTATATTTGTTTTCCTTATAAAGTGATGTTGTCATTTATTTTAAATGTAAAGAATATTTTTTTACAAAAGTTGAAAGTAATTTTTACAAAACCTATTTTTTTTACAATAGTAAATTATACCGAAACTAATTATTTATTTTACATAATAAACATAGGGTATATGCCATTCATGCCTTCAACTTTAGAAATACGTAATTTTAATGATTTCTGGTAGCATGCAAACATTAACTAATCCTTTTAGGTAAACGCGAATTTAAAGAGTTAAAAAAAATTAATTATTTAATTCTTTGTATTATTTCTGTCCCTCTCGTTCTCTCTCTCTTTTTGTCTGTCTCTCTCTTTCCTCTCGCTCTCTCTCTCTCTCTCTCTCTCTATATATATATATATATATATATATATTTTTTTTTTTTTTTTTTTCTAATTTTCAATCGTTAGTAAAATACATTTTATTCATCCATTCAAATATACTTTTTAAAAACTGTAATGGATGACTCTTGATGTTAATACAGTTTTTCAACTTAAATTAATTTAATTTTATTTTATTAATTAACGTTGCCTTTTATTTTGGCATTTAATATTGTGATTCTGTCATATATATGTTAATTGTCATTATTTAACAAAAAGCAACTAAAATAAAAGTTTTTTTTGTGGACCTAAGTAGCAATTTACTTTAATAGTTAGGATTTTATATGACTTGTTTTTACTTTACTCTTAATGTAAACAATGTTGAACTCAAGTCAAAGGTAACTTCATACGAAGCCAAAGGAGATTAGTATCACTTATTTACTTAAAAATTAAATGTAGAAGTACTTGTAAGCGTGTTTACGTTTTTAATATGGAATAATGTTTCTCTATAATTTAACTAAGGATTTATGTTTAAATACCCAGAATAGTTTATAATCACAATGACTCACATTAGTGTTGGGCCTGCTATCGCGTGTGTACTTACGTCATCAGTGTACTGTGTAGGAGACTTTAATTCCAATAACTGGCTTCGAACAAAGCTGCAATAAGTGTTCTAACTGATGAAGTCCGTCACGACCAATACCACTCAGGACTAAAATTAAACATTATTGTCTGTAGAAAATGTTTATAAGTAAATGATAATTTTAAAAAGTAATACAAAATTGTAATGTATTTTTTATAAATTTTTAAATAAAAACGTATTAATGTAATATAAAGTATTATTTAAATAAAAAAACATATTTTGCTTTAAACATTCCCTTAACTTCTTATTAAAATATTAATTAAAGGAAAGACTTTATTATAGGATTTGGAAATAGTATTAGTCGGATCCAATAATGACCTTGAGAGGGGGCGGTATGACGAACGATGGAATTCCAGGCACTTTAATAAGACGTAGAGAGGATGTAGAAAATTTGTCCTTCATTAATTTTGATTCGGTAAAACTTGCCTTTGGCTAAAATTGTTTCGTATTAACCTTTTAAAACAAATATTTTCGCATTGTTGCCATTATTACGTTGGTGTTGGGATACCTTACATTATGAAAACAAGGGTTGTTTTACTTATGTTCATAGAGCCTTATATAAACATATTTTATTTGTGGAATTAAAGAGGGACCTACATAGTTAGATGTTTTTTTTATAATGATATTTTTACTCCCAACAAATAGCATGATGTTGCTAGCATAATGAAGTTGTGTTGTGCTGGGAAAGTATTTAGCATTGTAGCTCTAATAAAAGGGTTTTATTTAAAGTTTTCTTGAACAGTCTACTATAAAAAGCAAACAAGATGGTTAATTTTACAATTGATAAAGTATGAATGTATTTTTAACAATTATATTTGATTGAAAATGCAAATAGCTCACAAAACATATTTTATTTAAATCTTAACGCATCGGAAAAAGTATTGTTGCCCCTCGTCTTACACATAAAATCAAGATTTGTAATTAAGGAACTCTAATTTAGTTTAATTGCTTTCTAGGGATAACATCGTAGAAGTTTTTCTGTAGAAAAAGTACAATTAGTTTTATAACAGAAACTTACAGACTTAACATTCTATAATTGTAAAACATGTCAGTTTAAGTTATTTCTTGTTTAGTTTGCCTCTTATCGATTTGAATAATGCGAGTTAATAAAGGTATTAGTTTATTCATTAAAAGAAACTACCCTTCTTTTATTTGCCACAATTATTGTACAGAAGAGCTACTTTGTAAAATTGCAAATATTTTTGAGCTTATTATTGTATGTATTTCACTTCATCATCTTGTTAAAATTTTATTACATTTTTTAAATTTTATTAGGTCTCAACACATTTTATTAATTATTTAATATCTTTATTGATAATGTTTTGCTTATATTAAAATAATGAAAATAGTGTGTTGGTTAATAAAAATTATAGTTTTGTATTATTGATGCAAAAGTAAGTAATAAGGGCCCATAGTGTTTATATGCCTAATTTAGGCCTATAACGTACAATTCTTACAAAATAATGAAATTGCATTACAAAAGAAGAGAAATACTTACAAAATGTCATATAGGATCACTTGAAATTGATTAAAAAAGTACAAAATATAAGAAAATTATACAGAAAAAAGCGAGAATTTACAAAAAAGAATGAGAGAGAGAGAATGAATGAATGACAGTAGAGAGACAGACAGACAGATAAAACGACACATTTCATTGATATTTGAATTGTAAAAGGTTAAAATTGGGATATAGTATAGGTTTTTGCATACGCAAGTTGTACATATTGCATATCTCATTCCCACGGGTAGCGTGTGGGCAAATACTTTAGCCCCAGCTGAGAGGGGGCTATTTAAAGAAGCCTACACAAGCTAGCCGTGTTTCTTCCAACTCCCGTGATGAGTGGAGAGTTACGTCTTTATTGCAGTACTTTGTATTTATGAATACAATACCATGAATACAATACCATGATTACAATACCATGAATACAATACCATGAATACAATACTATGATTACAATACCATGATTACAATACCATGATTATAATACCATGAATACAATACCATGAATACAATACCATGATTACAATACCATGAATACAATACCATGAATACAATACCATGAATACAATACCATGAATACAATACTACCTAACCACGAGGCTTACGTTCATTTACAAAGTGGTTTATCATGAGGATGCAGAAGGTAGCGATTATATCTACCTAAAACAAACGCCAGACCAGGAATATTTTCTTAAACCTTCCATAATGTATCACTATTATTAGTAAATTGTTCTGCCTTACCGTTAAACTATGCTATAGTCACAACTGATATTGCCAGGAGCTAAATGCCATTGCCGGAGCTTTTATTAGTAGGGAAACTCTTTGAGTCACTTTATTTTTACAGCCTTTTCAGATCCGGAGTGAAATTAAAGTATCTAGAGAGCAGATTAAATGTATCTCCTTTTCTTTATCGTTAAAGTTTAAGGTTAGAGTAAAAGCTAAGTATATTTTTATCTTCAGTTAATTTTATAAATTAGAAATAAATTGTTGGTCTTACAAAATTAATTTGGGATTTAGGTGTTTCAGATTAGACTACTAGAAAGTGAATTATATGTGGAATTATGAGCCAATGTTTTAATATTTACAACCGAAATTTTAAACATTCTAAATAATAGCTCATAAGAGAAGTTTTATTTCTTACACTTATTTTGTTAACTGTTTTAAAAATTACACAAACCCACTGTTTCCTTGCCTTTCTCTGTGTCTTCCTTGTTCTTACTTTCCTGTCTTTGGATCACTCTCTTTCCTACTATTTCTTCTTCTGCTGCTCTTTCTCACCCTCCTTCTCTGGTTGCGGTCCTTCCCCTTCTCCTTGCTTTCACTCACGTATCTCTCTTTGGTTCAGACTCAAATTCACCTCTTTCTTTCCTCCTCCTTCTCTATTTGTCTTTCATCCACTTCTCCTTCCTTGAATCTGTTTATCTGTCGTTTGGTTCAGAAACTCTCTCTCCTTCCCTTTCTCACTTTCCTCTTTTTTCTCTCTAATTCTCAGTCTGTCTTTTTTTTTAAATTTTCCTTGCTTATACCTACTTAACTTTCTTTGGATCAGACACTCTTTCTCCTTCTTTTTCTTCCTCTCTTGCTCCTTTTCTAATTCTTTTTCTGTCTTTCTTCCACCTCTCCTTGTTTGCATTACTTATTAGTTCAGACACTCCTCTTCTTTCTCTCTCCCTTTCTCTTTCTGCTTTTCTTCCCTCTCTCTTTCTTGCTTTCACATACTTATCTGTCTTTTGTTCAGACACATTCTCTTCTTCTCTTTCTCGCAACTTTTCTTTCTCTTCATTGTTATAACTTATCTGTCGTTGTTTCTTTTCTCAAACCTTGTCTTCGATACCTCTGTCTCTTTTTGTCTACTACAACCACATACATTTCTGATTTATTTCGTAATAATATCTGGACTTTGTATGTTTTTAAAATTTTACAAAAATTAATATTTTCTTTGAGAGGTAAGAGCTTTCTTCTCCTCGGTTAACGGGATCGAATTTTCTTTCATAGAATTCATATTCGTTAGGGATGTATTACTTTTATCTGTTATAGACTGTTCATCTGGCCACCTGTCTGGGTTTAATTCATTTCTGCATTCACCGCACCCAGTGTTCCGGTCGCACACATAGATGTCTATATCAACTTTATATACTAATACTGTAATAATATTCATCAGATCACCTAACATTCATTTCTTTATGCTAATAGTCATCTATTACAGCTAGAGTGGCTGTTGCCTCCAACGGTGTTAAAGGCTAAGAGACCGTGTCCAAGTTTCTTTTCTGTGTAAAATAATGAAAAATTACAAATGGATACCACAGAATGAAAAATGAAAAATTTAATTAACAGATGAATACAGTTGTACTTGAAATTTAGATAAATACATCTACGTATTTGTTTAATTTATTTAATAGTAAAACCTATCAATATCTTTGTTTTATTGTATAATCACCCCTGCTTATTTGCGTATTTTTTTGAATTATAAAAATCTATTCATTTTTTAATTTTATTGTATAAAATTATTAATAAAATAAAAATAAATACTTAATAATTTTTATTGTATAAGAATGTTTTTTATACCCCAACATATTTGTATATTTTGTTAAATATTCCATAAAAAACATCCATTTCTTCATTTCGTTCAATTTCGTTCTTCAATTTATTTTATAACATCTACATACTTTTATATTAATTAAATTATAAAACCTAAGCTTTTGTTTATTTTATTGAGTACGATAGATACATTTTGTTTATAAATTATATAACTTTTGAAATATTTCGTTGAAAAAATAAAAATATTTAAATAGCCTTAATTTGTCTTCTCTTTCTCTAATAGAGCTATCACCCTCTGGTGGTTTCACAACAGATAACTATTTCGATTGCATATACAGCGCAGCAGGTAACTACCCTTGTTCTCTTAACTCCACTTATATATAAAGTTTACTTTATATTTACTTCTTTTTTCAAGGGGTTCAACATCTTGGCAACACATTATTTATAAATAGTTTATTTTTAATGATATTTAAGTTACGTTATAACTTAATATTATAAATCTTTAAAGCAATTTCCATATATTTAACAATAAAAATAAATAAAACATGTTTCCAATAGTCAAAAATATATAAAGCCTAAAGGGAAATGTGGCGTCGCGGGAAGCGTGTTTGGTATTCATCGGATACATCAGGGCTGACATTATAGCTTTAGAAAAGATAGAAGTTAAGCAATATTCGTTGGCGCGTCGGGGAGGGGTGAACACGGCGATAATAATTCACGCTCATTTTGTACTTGAAAAATCGAAATAGTTACACATTGACACTAAAGCATTTCCAGCCTATCAGTGGAAAATATATTTTGGGAATATAAATGAACGTTACCTATCTTCTTATCGTAGTTTATAAGTTATTGTATTTTGCAACGAATAAATTGACCGTTGCAAAAATAGGTAATTTTATAGAATAGGTATTTAGGCCAAAGCTCCTGGAATCGCAAACGTTTTAACTAATTTAAATAGGCAATAGTAAAATTGGACCAAATATTTAAAGTTGAGTATAATAGATTAAATTGTATAAATTGTAAATATTAAAATATTATAAAAGACAACAAAAATCTAAAATTCATAGCCTCAAAATACCCTTTAAAAGTATACATCTGTATATTTATTAGAAAAACAAGGGAAAATAAATTGTTAAAACAAACTTTAAAATTCAAATAAACAAATCATTTGTTAATATAAAAGTCAAGACAAAATAATTAAAAAAGATACAAACAAACAGGAGTCGAGATTTTAAAAAAAAACAAACTGGTAGCTACGACAAGGCCCAGATTGGTTAGTATACAAGACAGGGGCCTCCCGAGAACTAAGAAAATGTTTCCAAAGGAAGCGTCAGGGCATGGCGTTACTTGTACCCAAGCTATCGATCTAGTCGGACGTTTATTCTGTGCTCTGGAAAATATAAGTCTACGCTATGTGAAATGTCATTTCTAGTTTAGATTCGTTCGTGAACGTGTCTTGCAATGTACCCGCGGAAACCAACACATTAAAATATAAATACACATTTTACAAAACTGTAAATACAGAATTAATTGTTTATTAATTTGTGCTACAATGTTTATTATATATGTCATATACTATGTTAAAATTGTTGATATTATTAATATGGTTTAAGTGACACAAGGTATAATATATCTTAGTCGGATGATAAGGGGTAAAAATAAAGTAATTTTGCGTGTGGACTGTTTGATTTAGTGGTTAGAAAGTGTTACCATGCCACGTCACATACGGAATGTTCCCGGCCAGTGTCATCGCACGAAGAACGTAGTAGAGGTCTGGCACTCCATGTCAAATGATTTGGTTGGTAGCAGGATAGCCAACATTTTTTTCTTATAAAGAAACTAAAAATAAAAAAAATATGGAGACATCTTTCATTTTAAAATTCAAGGATCTTGGAGAAATGGGAAGAAAAAGGAAAAATGAATTTAAAAACTAGACCATAGAATAAAAAATATCCTTGATGAGTACAAAAACATTGGTGACTTGAAAAAATGTTCACGTGCATTGAGCTACGTAAATATGTTGGAGTGACCAAAGAACGTCACATGGGAGCTACATACCGATTGTAGAATTAGTTAATTTTAAATACTGATAAGCCATTCAGCTGAAATTTAAGTAAAAGAAAAATAAATAAAATAAAATAGAAAAAAATAAGTTTGAAAGTGAGCAGTTTTGATAACTATAACACACACAAAATACGGTTTGCTTAAAGTTCAACCCAAACCTCCCCGTGGTATAAAATATCAGCTGGAAACTAGTGGTACGCTAATATGCACTGTGCTAATATGGGGCTCTGACAGACTATATTTTTTTATACGCATTAAAACTTTCTTCTGGGACAGTGGGTCACATGTGACAGTCTGCTAACATTTTGGTCGAAAATTGCACGATTTTTGTTGGTCCAAAACTGGCTCGGTCGGAACTGGCCGGTTCACAACTGGCACGTAACCAGCCAATAACCGTGTTCATAAGCCAAGTGAGCGAGAGCTGTAAAATCATCTAGAAATTACCATAATGCCACTCATCTCATTTGTACAACCCTAAAAATAAAGTTACCTAAATACAAATTTATTAATTTATTACAAATTTTATATATTGCACTTAAGCTATATTAGCAACAAGTTTCATCCACTAAACTTAAAAAAAAAAATTTATCTGAACTTGAGTGGATAAGTAAACAGTATTTTATTAACGATTGAATATCTGACCAAGATATTTAATTATAAATAGGTAGAGTGTGAACTATTAGAAGAAATCGAAAAAGAATTATCTTGACCACAAGAAATAAGGTAGGCCTACAATTGAATTGCATAACACTATTTTCTGAAACTATTCGGTGAACAACAAAATGAAAAATAATACTCGAAATATATAATTGTAAAGGAAAATGTAATCTAAACATTTTGTGCACGTGATTATTTTACCTACAATAACCAACGACGAATTTTGATAAAAGTACTTAAACACTGTACAACAAACAAACGCAAAATAATCATAATTCCATGCTTTAAACGTTACCTCGGCAAGAAGCAAGACTAATGAACTAAATCTAAAAGCGAAAGAATCAGACCGTGGAAGATGTAAAAGAATAAAAGCATTGAAAACTCTCGCAAATACATTTGGAGCTGAGCAACGGTTGATGGCAATTAATTAAACTTGAATAATTTAAACGGTTTCCTTTTATAAAGCCATGACATAAAACGCGTAAAATCAAGAACGCTGACGTGACGTCACCGCAGGAAATTCAATTTTCTAAACGTAAAATACAATTTGTGGCAGAATAGAAACACCCCTTGGGCCATTTCATGAATAACGTTCAAGGACAGTATTCTATACCGAACATCCTATTTCCTAATGTACAGTTTGTGCAATATCAAATCCATTTACTATATTATTATATTCTGATCTTGTAACAAAATGTTTTTAAAGAACTTTGTATTTGAATAGCAAAAATTAAATATTAGCAAATATTTAAATAAAAACAATGGTAAATAGTTTCCTAACTAATTTTGTAGTTTTAAATATGAGCTTGATTTAAAAACAGTCTTAAAAACAGAATTAATTATGTAAAATAAGTTTTAATCAAAGTCTAATTTAGTAGCCGTAATTGATTTTAATACGGTAAATATACATACATATATATGAGTGTGTATGAGTGTGTATGTGTGTGTGTGTGTGTGTGTGTGTGTGTGTGTGTGTGTGTGTGTGTGTGTGTGTGTGTGTGTGTGTGAGTGTATGTGTGTGTGTGTGTGTGTGTGTGTGTGTGTGTGTGTGTGTGTGTGTGTGTGTGTGTGTGTGTGAGTGTATGTGTGTGTGTGTGTGTGTGTGTGTGTGTGTGTGTGTGTGTGTGTGTGTGTGTGTGTGTGTGTGTGTGTGTGTGTGTGTGTGTGTGTTATTTTGAAGCTATTAGCTCCCAATAAACATTTTGGCAAGGGTGGCAGAATATGTATACACTTAAACTACAGGCCTGATCTAGGCCTAGTGTATACAAACAACAATATTGAAATATCCGTTTTATACCACAAAAAATGGTATAGACGTGCCTTGGTTGGGTTAGGAAGGTAACTGGATCCACCCATTATTATTATTGGATCAACTGTGTATACTTATTTTTCAAGCGGAGTTGCCCGTTAGGCTGAAAACGCACACAAGATTTCATTGCGCTACCAAGTATGAACTCATAACATTTAGTTTCGTACGAAACAGTGTTATTCATTTCACCCCGTAGCTATCACAATTTACCTTCATTGATTTCTTTCAAACCGTAAACAAAGACCGTACAAAAATGTAATATATACTGAAAAATTGGAATTTTATAAATGGTATTGCGCCTGGATGAGATAAATTCAAATGTTTGTCGAGGTTAATGTCTCCTTTGACAAAAATGACGATACTCCTAATCCTACAAGTCAGTGGTGAAGAAATATACAGCAAACAACAATGAAAGAAGTTTTTACTCTGGAAATCACTATAAGATTATTAAGGTAGATTATAAGCAAGGTTAGAACAGTAATCGTGTCACAAACATACATTACAATGCAACGCACAACACAGTATTCATAAAGGAAAAAGTTCATGTACAGTACTGCAATTTAAGTTAGTAAAGGTATAGTGCCGGCCACGTAACCGTGAACTTCGCCTTTGGCCTTGAGAGATTGGAGTAGGCGAGACCGTTCTGAGAATATTTCTGAGAATCTAGACATGTATCACTTATAGGATTTCCTATTATCATCTATTAGAGCGCCTTCACGAGGCTCGCGACAATTGATGCAACCCGCATGACGGCAGACAAGTTTTTTATCTAGGCTAGTACAGACAGTCAAGAGCCAGCTTTCGTTTAAACATATGTGGCCTTACTATACATTGACCCCGTTTAATACGCCTTTTTTATGTCAAACACTGAAATCGGATAATTAAAGGGGATTTACTGTATTTTAATGAGCTAACAGGTATTTAAAAATTATTTAAATTTATTGCTTATTTGATCGTTTTTGTTACATAAAATCGATTCCAGTTTTCATCAAGGCTAGAAGATTTAAGAAGTAAGTTATTTTAATATGAGTGTATTCGCTGGAAGACTTTAATGGACGGTATGTGTGACTGCGGCATGATATACGTAAAAGGATTGCATATTTAATGCACGTAAAGGATAAACATGGTTTAAATATGTTTCTCTTTACAGATAAAACGTGAACTAAATTTAAAACGTAAAACGTTAAAAGCTGAATAATGAAACTTTTAATTACTTCCCTTACTGTTGTACGCTTTTAACTTTATTTTAATTAAAATATAAGTAACTCGTAATTAATCAGTTTGCTGTTTAAACTAGAAACATAGGGATATTGAAGTCCAATAATAAGGATTAAGGTCAGCGCAAAAGACGAGAAATTTCATGTGGTTTATCGAAAGTTTTAAAATCAGAATTAACCTCGATAGTTATAAACAAAGTTTGATCCATGGGATTGAGAAAGTTTAATTCCTTACAACGACCAACAACTTAATGTGATACATAATAATATCAGTTCCCATTCATAGGCTTTGGTTCGTCTGAAAAGGCATAGAATGTAGTTTAAAATATGTAGAAAATAGAAGATTTAATATGTTTAAAATTGCAACAACATTTAAGATGTTATCATGTGTAGATGCATTTATTATTTTTTTCATCTTCAACTTTAAAAGTTGTGATTTGAATGAAGTTTTGAATAAATGAATTCGGGCTAAGAATAGTGTGACTACAATCGAGTTCAATGTATAGATGAGGGTTGTGAACAAAGGCAAGATTAAGTAAGGGTATACATCCCCAAGTTGAGAGTACATGTTGTTCATTGCTTCATGTGTACCTGGTCACGTGGTTAGAGTTGACCTACTCTCCATGGCGGTTGAAGGACTTGTCTGCTTTAATGGTAAAGGTAATATGGCTTCATGGTACTAGATATAGGGGGAGGTTATGGTTTTGCGTGGACTACCTGAGATACCCCTACCCTTCCACATGGTGGAAAAGGGTGTCACTCTACTACAAGGGAACAAAATACCTACAACTAAGGGAGGGCTTCAGAATGTACTCCGTGTATACTTACTCTCACGGTCCTTACCTTCCCTCGCTGCTTTTCCTTTCGACTAGCCTTTTCTCTTACTCTTCCCCTGTCTTCCTCTGACCATATCTTGTCCGTAAGAGAGTAATGGTTTATCCCTTGACTACGAACCTTGGTTCGAGACCTGTATCTTAAAGAATAAACGTCTCAGGAGAACCAACTCCTGAATTTTTTATGAAAACCAATTAGCCTCCCATAAGCCCCTTTAAGCTCCTTTCGGGGTAGTGGAATCTTTGAGAGACATTTGTATCTTAAAGACTATACATGGATACCTAGTGAACTTATTTTATTTTAAATGAAAACACAGCTCATTGGAAACTATAATTTTTTTATTATCTGTTTGGATATAGAATTACTTATTATTATTTGATTTATTTTAATTAACAGGATTTCGATTTTTTAATTTTACCTAACCTTACTTTTGAATTACCATGACTATCTTGTTTCATGGTATTAGTACAGAATATGTCCCCTTTATTATTTTCCCTTTTATTTATATTAACACAAATATATATCTACACATACTTTATCCTTTTCTAATATTATTATCAAAATCCAAAATATTATTTCATCTACACACCCGATGTCCCTGACAGCCCTTCCATCAGCGGACTTAGTTTCAACTAACCATTGTCGACAAGGCTTATTTAAATATTTCATTTCTCAATTTACAGCAATGTCATTTACTCTTCAATTCTTTCCACTGATTTTCTCTATGCAATTTTGTTTACCAAAATTCTTTGCTAGAATGCCCCAATAATCATTTGTTGCAAAGTATTAATTATCTGAGGAAAGTTGTAAAAAACTTGCTTTAGTTTTTTGCAATATAGCATATAAGTTCTCTCCACGAGCTTGAAAAAACCTTCCTTCATCACAAAAAAGACTGTAACGTACACAAAAAATATTTGTACACATCTCATTATATTGTATATAATGCCCATTTTCATACTTAGTCGTCTATAAAAAGCTATTACGCTATAAATCCTCGCACAGAGTTGCCTTCAGCAGTATCTGTGGCAACACGTGAATCTAAACCAGAAGAGGTAAAGCGTGTCCGTTAATGCAGGATATAACCATTAGCTGACCAAACAACGGACGCTTTGTGCATACTAAATCACTGAGATAAACCATTCCAACGTCGATATTTATAATTCCTTTTAAAATATTTCCATAACCATACCTCCTGCCTTATAATCTACTGAAAAAATATATTTCTTAGAAATTCTTAAGTAATCCTCTTTATTTCTGTTACGAATATAGTATTGGTAGACATTCGAGTACATTTATCTGGCTTTCCTAAGTTGAAATATTACTACTTAGTTTTACCTGGCCACAAAACCACTACTTATTGATATTTATAATTCCTTTTATAATATTTCCATAAAAATACCACCTACCTTATAATCTACTGAAAAAATATATTTCTTAGAAATTCTTAAGTAATCCTCTTTATTTCTGTTACGAATATAGTATTGGTAGACATTCGAGTACATTTATCTGGCTTTCCTAAGTTGAAATATTACTACTTAGTATTACCTGGCCACAAAACCACTACTTATTGATATTTATAATTCCTTTTATAATATTTCCATAACCATACCTCCTGCCTTATAATCTACTGAAAAAATATATTTCTTAGAAATTCTTAAGTAATCCTCTTTATTTCTGTTACGAATATAGTATTGGTAGACATTCGAGTACATTTATCTGGCTTTCCTAAGTTGATACATTACTACTTAGTATTACCTGGCCACAAAACCACTACTTACTGATATTTATAATTCCTTTTAAAATATTTCCATAACCATACCTCCTGCCTTATAATCTACTGAAAAAATATATTTCTTAGAAATTCTTAAGTAATCCTCTTTATTTCTGTTACGAATATAGTATTGGTAGACATTCGAGTACATTTATCTGGCTTTCCTAGGTTGAAATATTACTACTTAGTATTACCTGGCCACAAAACCACTACTTATTGATATTTATAATTCCTTATATAATATTTCCATAACCATACCTCCTGCCTTATAATCTACTGAAAAAATATATTTTTTAGAAATTCTTAAGTAATCATCTTTATTTCTGTTACGAATATAGTATTGGTAGACATTCGAGTACATTTATCTGGCTTTCCTAAGTTGAAATATTACTACTTAGTTTTACCTGGCCACAAAACCACTACTTATTAATATTTATAATTCCTTTTAAAATATTTCCATAACCATACCTCCTGCCTTAAAATCTACTGAAAAAATATATTTCTTAGGAATTCTTAAGTAATCCTCTTTATTTCTGTTACGAATATAGTATTGGTAGACATTCGAGTACATTTATCTGGCTTTCCTAAGTTGAAATATTACTACTTAGTATTACCTGGCCACAAAACCACTACTTATTGATATTTATAATTCCTTTTATAATATTTCCATAACCACACCTCCTGCCTTATAATCTACTGAAAAAATATATTTTTTAGAAATTCTTAAGTAATCCTCTTTATTTCTGTTACGAATATAGTATTGGTAGACATTCGAGTACATTTATCTGGCTTTCCTAAGTTGAAATATTACTACTTAGTATTACCTGGCCACAAAACCACTACTTACTGATATTTATAATTCCTTTTAAAATATTTCCATAACCATACCTCCTGCCTTATAATCTACTGAAAAAATATATTTCTTAGAAATTCTCAAGTAATCCTCTTTATTTCTGTTACGAATATAGTATTGGTAAGACATTCGAGTACATTTATCTGGCTTTCCTAAGTTGATACATTACTACTTAGTATTACCTGGCCACAAAACCATTACTTATTGATATTTATAATTCCTTTTATAATATATCCATAACCACACCTCCTGCCTTATAATCTACTAAAAAAATATATTTTTTAGAAGTTCTTAAGTAATCCTCTTTATTTCTGTTACGAATATAGTATTGGTAGACATTCGAGTACATTTATCTGGCTTTCCTAAGTTGAAATATTACTACTTAGTATTACCTGGCCACAAAACCATTACTTACTGATATTTATAATTCCTTTTAAAATATTTCCATAACCATACCTCCTGCCTTATAATCTAATGAAAAAATATATTTCTTAGAAATTCTTAAGTAATCCTCTTTATTTCTGTTACGAATATAGTATTGGTAGACATTCGAGTACATTTATCTGGCTTTCCTAAGTTGAAATATTACTACTTAGTATTACCTGGCCACAAAACCACTACTTATTGATATTTATAATTCCTTTTATAATATTTCCATAACCACACCTCCTGCCTTATAATCTACTGAAAAAATATATTTTTTAGAAATTCTTAAGTAATCCTCTTTATTTCTGTTACGAATATAGTATTGGTAGACATTCGAGTACATTTATCTGGTTTTCCTAAGTTGATACATTACTACTTAGTATTACCTGG
Source organism: Prosapia bicincta (assembly GCA_036971475.1). Lineage (NCBI taxonomy): Eukaryota > Metazoa > Arthropoda > Insecta > Hemiptera > Cercopidae > Prosapia > Prosapia bicincta. Next base: position 9,196,013 of record JBAIZL010000011.1, on the reverse strand, counting down.
CCACAAAACCATTACTTATTGATATTTATAATTCCTTTTATAATATATCCATAACCACACCTCCTGCCTTATAATCTACTAAAAAAATATATTTTTTAGAAGTTCTTAAGTAATCCTCTTTATTTCTGTTACGAATATAGTATTGGTAGACATTCGAGTACATTTATCTGGCTTTCCTAAGTTGAAATATTACTACTTAGTATTACCTGGCCACAAAACCATTACTTACTGATATTTATAATTCCTTTTAAAATATTTCCATAACCATACCTCCTGCCTTATAATCTAATGAAAAAATATATTTCTTAGAAATTCTTAAGTAATCCTCTTTATTTCTGTTACGAATATAGTATTGGTAGACATTCGAGTACATTTATCTGGCTTTCCTAAGTTGAAATATTACTACTTAGTATTACCTGGCCACAAAACCACTACTTATTGATATTTATAATTCCTTTTATAATATTTCCATAACCACACCTCCTGCCTTATAATCTACTGAAAAAATATATTTTTTAGAAATTCTTAAGTAATCCTCTTTATTTCTGTTACGAATATAGTATTGGTAGACATTCGAGTACATTTATCTGGTTTTCCTAAGTTGAAATATTACTACTTAGTATTACCTGGCCACAAAACCACTACTTACTGATATTTATAATTCCTTTTAAAATATTTCCATAACCATACCTCCTGCCTTATAATCTACTGAAAAAATATATTTCTTAGAAATTCTTAAGTAATCATCTTTATTTCTGTTACGAATATAGTATTGGTAGACATTCGAGTACATTTATCTGGCTTTCCTAAGTTGAAATATTACTACTTAGTATTACCTGGCCACAAAACCACTACTTATTGATATTTATAATTCCTTTTATAATATTTCCATAACCATACCTCCTGCTATAATCTACTGAAAAAATATATTTCTTAGAAATTCTTAAGTAATCCTCTTTATTTCTGTTACGAATATAGTATTGGTAGACATTCGAGTACATTTATCTGGCTTTCCTAAGTTGAAATATTACTACTTTGTATTACCTGGCCACAAAACCACTACATATTGATATTTATAATTCCTTTTATAATATTTCCATAACCACACCTCCTGCCTTATAATCTACTGAAAAAATATATTTTTTAGAGATTCTTAAGTAATCCTCTTTATTTCTGCTAAGAATATAGTATTGGTAGACATTCGAGTACATTTATCTGGCTTTCCTAAGTTGAAATATTACTACTTAGTATTACCTGGCCACAAAACCACTACTTATTGATATTTATAATTCCTTTTAAAATATTTCCATAACCATACCTCCTGCCTTATAATATACTGAAAAAATATATTTCTTAGAAATTCTTAAGTAATCCTCTTTATTTCTGTTACGAATATAGTATTGGTAGACATTCGAGTACATTTATCTGGCTTTCCTAAGTTGATACATTACTACATAGTATTACCTATCCACAAAACCACTACTTACTGATATTTATAATTCCTTTTAAAATATTTCCATAACCATACCTCCTGCCTTATAATCTACTGAAAAAATATATTTCTTAGAAATTCTTAAGTAATCCTCTTTATTTCTGTTACGAATATAGTATTGGTAGACATTCGAGTACATTTATCTGGCTTTCCTAAGTTGAAATATTACTACTTAGTATTACCTGGCCACAAAACCACTACTTATTGATATTTATAATTCCTTTTATAATATTTCCATAACCACACCTCCTGCCTTATAATCTACTGAAAAAATATATTTTTTAGAAATTCTTAAGTAATCCTCTTTATTTCTGTTACGAATATAGTATTGGTAGACATTCGAGTACATTTATCTGGCTTTCCTAAGTTGATACATTACTACTTAGTATTACCTGGCCACAAAACCACTACTTACTGATATTTATAATTCCTTTTAAAATATTTCCATAACCATACCTCCTGCCTTATAATCTACTGAAAAAATATATTTCTTAGAAATTCTTAAGTAATCCTCTTTATTTCTGTTACGAATATAGTATTGGTAGACATTCGAGTACATTTATCTGGCTTTCCTAAGTTGATACATTACTACTTAGTATTACCTGGCCACAAAACCACTACTTACTGATATTTATAATTCCTTTTAAAATATTTCCATAACCATACCTCCTGCCTTATAATCTACTGAAAAAATATATTTCTTAGAAATTCTTAAGTAATCCTCTTTATTTCTGTTACGAATATAATATTGGTAGACATTCGAGTACATTTATCTGGCTTTCCTAAGTTGAAATATTACTACTTAGTATTACCTGGCCACAAAACCACTACTTACTGATATTTATAATTCCTTTTAATACATTTCCATAACCATACCTCCTGCCTTATAATCTATTGAAAAAATATATTTCTTAGAAATTCTTAAGTAATCCTCTTTATTTCTGTTACGAATATAGTATTGGTAGACATTCGAGTACATTTATCTGGCTTTCCTAAGTTGAAATATTACTACTTAGTATTACCTGGCCACAAAACCACTACTTATTGATATTTATAATTCCTTTTATAATATTTCCATAACCACACCTCCTGCCTTATAATCTACTGAAAAAATATATTTTTTAGAAATTCTTAAGTAATCCTCTTTATTTCTGTTACGAATATAGTATTGGTAGACATTCGAGTACATTTATCTGGTTTTCCTAAGTTGAAATATTACTACTTAGTATTACCTGGCCACAAAACCACTACTTACTGATATTTATAATTCCTTTTAAAATATTTCCATAACCATACCTCCTGCCTTATAATCTACTGAAAAAATATATTTCTTAGAAATTCTTAAGTAATCATCTTTATTTCTGTTACGAATATAGTATTGGTAGACATTCGAGTACATTTATCTGGCTTTCCTAAGTTGAAATATTACTACTTAGTATTACCTGGCCACAAAACCACTACTTATTGATATTTATAATTCCTTTTATAATATTTCCATAACCATACCTCCTGCTATAATCTACTGAAAAAATATATGTCTTAGATATTCTTAAGTAATCCTCTTTATTTCTGTTACGAATATAGTATTGGTAGACATTCGAGTACATTTATCTGGCTTTCCTAAGTTGAAATATTACTACTTAGTATTACCTGGCCACAAAACCACTACATATTGATATTTATAATTCCTTTTATAATATTTCCATAACCACACCTCCTGCCTTATAATCTACTGAAAAAATATATTTTTTAGAAATTCTTAAGTAATCCTCTTTATTTCTGTTACGGATATAGTATTGGTAGACATTCGAGTACATTTATCTGGCTTTCCTAAGTTGAAATATTACTACTTAGTATTACCTGGCCACAAAACCACTACTTATGGATATTTATAATTCCTTTTAAAATATTTCCATAACCATACCTCCTGCCTTATAATATACTGAAGAAATATATTTCTTAGAAATTCCTAAGTAATCCTCTTTATTTCTGTTACGAATATAGTATTGGTAGACATCCGAGTACATTTATCTGGCTTTCCTAAGTTGATACATTACTACTTAGTATTACCTATCCACAAAACCACTACTTACTGATATTTATAATTCCTTTTAAAATATTTCCATAACCATACCTCCTGCCTTATAATCTACTGAAAAAATATATTTCTTAGAAATTCTTAAGTAATCCTCTTTATTTCTGTTACGAATATAGTATTGGTAGACATTCGAGTACATTTATCTGGCTTTCCTAAGTTGAAATATTACTACTTAGTATTACCTGGCCACAAAACCACTACTTATTGATATTTATAATTCCTTTTATAATATTTCCATAACCACACCTCCTGCCTTATAATCTACTGAAAAAATATATTTTTTAGAAATTCTTAAGTAATCATCTTTATTTCTGTTACGAATATAGTATTGGTAGACATTCGAGTACATTTATCTGGCTTTCCTAAGTTGATACATTACTACTTAGTATTATCTGGCCACAAAACCACTACTTACTGATATTTATAATTCCTTTTAAAATATTTCCATAACCATACCTCCTGCCTTATAATCTACTGAAAAAATATATTTCTTGGAAATTCTCAAGTAATCCTCTTTATTTCTGTTACGAATATAGTATTGGTAAGTCATTCGAGTACATTTATCTGGCTTTCCTAAGTTGATACATTACTACTTAGTATTACCTGGCCACAAAACCACTACTTATTGATATTTATAATTCTTTTATAATATTTCCATAATCACACCTCCTGCCTTATAATCTACTGAAAGAAATATATTTTTTAGAAGTTCTTAAGTAATCCTCTTTATTTCTGTTACGAATATAGTATTGGTAGACATTCGAGTACATTTATCTGGCTTTCCTAAGTTGAAATATTACTACTTAGTATTACCTGGCCACAAAACCACTACTTATTGATATTTATAATTCCTTTTATAATATTTCCATAACCACACCTCCTGCCTTATAATCTACTGAAAAAATATATTTTTTAGAAATTCTTAAGTAATCATCTTTATTTCTGTTACGAATATAGTATTGGTAGACATTCGAGTACATTTATCTGGCTTTCCTAAGTTGAAATATTACTACTTAGTATTACCTGGCCACAAAACCACTACTTACTGATATTTATAATTCCTTTTAAAATATTTCCATAACCATACCTCCTGCCTTATAATCTACTGAAAAAATATATTTCTTAGAAATTCTTAAGTAATCCTCTTTATTTCTGTTACGAATATAGTATTGGTAGACATTCGAGTACATTTATCTGGCTTTCCTAAGTTGATACATTACTACTTAGTATTACCTGGCCACAAAACCACTACTTACTGATATTTATAATTCCTTTTAAAATATTTCCATAACCATACCTCCTGCCTTATAATCTACTGAAAAAATATATTTCTTAGAAATTCTCAAGTAATCCTCTTTATTTCTGTTACGAATATAGTATTGGTAGACATTCGAGTACATTTATCTGGCTTTCCTAAGTTGATACATTACTACTTAGTATTACCTGGCCACAAAACCACTACTTATTGATTTTATAATTCCTTTTATAATATTTCCATAACCATACCTCCTGCCTTATAATCTACTGAAAAAATATATTTTTTAGAAGTTCTTAATTATGCCTCTTTATTTCTGTTACGAATATAGTATTGGTAGACATTCGAGTACATTTATCTGGTTTTCCTAAGTTGATACATTACTACTTAGTATTACCTGGCCACAAAACCATTACTTATTGATATTTATAATTCCTTTTATAATATATCCATAACCACACCTCCTGCCTTATAATCTACTAAAAAAATATATTTTTTAGAAGTTCTTAAGTAATCCTCTTTATTTCTGTTACGAATATAGTATTGGTAGACATTCGAGTACATTTATCTGGCTTTCCTAAGTTGAAATATTACTACTTAGTATTACCTGGCCACAAAACCATTACTTACTGATATTTATAATTCCTTTTAAAATATTTCCATAACCATACCTCCTGCCTTATAATCTAATGAAAAAATATATTTCTTAGAAATTCTTAAGTAATCCTCTTTATTTCTGTTACGAATATAGTATTGGTAGACATTCGAGTACATTTATCTGGCTTTCCTAAGTTGAAATATTACTACTTAGTATTACCTGGCCACAAAACCACTACTTATTGATATTTATAATTCCTTTTATAATATTTCCATAACCACACCTCCTGCCTTATAATCTACTGAAAAAATATATTTTTTAGAAATTCTTAAGTAATCCTCTTTATTTCTGTTACGAATATAGTATTGGTAGACATTCGAGTACATTTATCTGGTTTTCCTAAGTTGAAATATTACTACTTAGTATTACCTGGCCACAAAACCACTACTTACTGATATTTATAATTCCTTTTAAAATATTTCCATAACCATACCTCCTGCCTTATAATCTACTGAAAAAATATATTTCTTAGAAATTCTTAAGTAATCATCTTTATTTCTGTTACGAATATAGTATTGGTAGACATTCGAGTACATTTATCTGGCTTTCCTAAGTTGAAATATTACTACTTAGTATTACCTGGCCACAAAACCACTACTTATTGATATTTATAATTCCTTTTATAATATTTCCATAACCATACCTCCTGCTATAATCTACTGAAAAAATATATTTCTTAGAAATTCTTAAGTAATCCTCTTTATTTCTGTTACGAATATAGTATTGGTAGACATTCGAGTACATTTATCTGGCTTTCCTAAGTTGAAATATTACTACTTTGTATTACCTGGCCACAAAACCACTACATATTGATATTTATAATTCCTTTTATAATATTTCCATAACCACACCTCCTGCCTTATAATCTACTGAAAAAATATATTTTTTAGAGATTCTTAAGTAATCCTCTTTATTTCTGCTAAGAATATAGTATTGGTAGACATTCGAGTACATTTATCTGGCTTTCCTAAGTTGAAATATTACTACTTAGTATTACCTGGCCACAAAACCACTACTTATTGATATTTATAATTCCTTTTAAAATATTTCCATAACCATACCTCCTGCCTTATAATATACTGAAAAAATATATTTCTTAGAAATTCTTAAGTAATCCTCTTTATTTCTGTTACGAATATAGTATTGGTAGACATTCGAGTACATTTATCTGGCTTTCCTAAGTTGATACATTACTACATAGTATTACCTATCCACAAAACCACTACTTACTGATATTTATAATTCCTTTTAAAATATTTCCATAACCATACCTCCTGCCTTATAATCTACTGAAAAAATATATTTCTTAGAAATTCTTAAGTAATCCTCTTTATTTCTGTTACGAATATAGTATTGGTAGACATTCGAGTACATTTATCTGGCTTTCCTAAGTTGAAATATTACTACTTAGTATTACCTGGCCACAAAACCACTACTTATTGATATTTATAATTCCTTTTATAATATTTCCATAACCACACCTCCTGCCTTATAATCTACTGAAAAAATATATTTTTTAGAAATTCTTAAGTAATCCTCTTTATTTCTGTTACGAATATAGTATTGGTAGACATTCGAGTACATTTATCTGGCTTTCCTAAGTTGATACATTACTACTTAGTATTACCTGGCCACAAAACCACTACTTACTGATATTTATAATTCCTTTTAAAATATTTCCATAACCATACCTCCTGCCTTATAATCTACTGAAAAAATATATTTCTTAGAAATTCTTAAGTAATCCTCTTTATTTCTGTTACGAATATAGTATTGGTAGACATTCGAGTACATTTATCTGGCTTTCCTAAGTTGATACATTACTACTTAGTATTACCTGGCCACAAAACCACTACTTACTGATATTTATAATTCCTTTTAAAATATTTCCATAACCATACCTCCTGCCTTATAATCTACTGAAAAAATATATTTCTTAGAAATTCTTAAGTAATCCTCTTTATTTCTGTTACGAATATAATATTGGTAGACATTCGAGTACATTTATCTGGCTTTCCTAAGTTGAAATATTACTACTTAGTATTACCTGGCCACAAAACCACTACTTACTGATATTTATAATTCCTTTTAATACATTTCCATAACCATACCTCCTGCCTTATAATCTATTGAAAAAATATATTTCTTAGAAATTCTTAAGTAATCCTCTTTATTTCTGTTACGAATATAGTATTGGTAGACATTCGAGTACATTTATCTGGCTTTCCTAAGTTGAAATATTACTACTTAGTATTACCTGGCCACAAAACCACTACTTATTGATATTTATAATTCCTTTTATAATATTTCCATAACCACACCTCCTGCCTTATAATCTACTGAAAAAATATATTTTTTAGAAATTCTTAAGTAATCCTCTTTATTTCTGTTACGAATATAGTATTGGTAGACATTCGAGTACATTTATCTGGTTTTCCTAAGTTGAAATATTACTACTTAGTATTACCTGGCCACAAAACCACTACTTACTGATATTTATAATTCCTTTTAAAATATTTCCATAACCATACCTCCTGCCTTATAATCTACTGAAAAAATATATTTCTTAGAAATTCTTAAGTAATCATCTTTATTTCTGTTACGAATATAGTATTGGTAGACATTCGAGTACATTTATCTGGCTTTCCTAAGTTGAAATATTACTACTTAGTATTACCTGGCCACAAAACCACTACTTATTGATATTTATAATTCCTTTTATAATATTTCCATAACCATACCTCCTGCTATAATCTACTGAAAAAATATATGTCTTAGATATTCTTAAGTAATCCTCTTTATTTCTGTTACGAATATAGTATTGGTAGACATTCGAGTACATTTATCTGGCTTTCCTAAGTTGAAATATTACTACTTAGTATTACCTGGCCACAAAACCACTACATATTGATATTTATAATTCCTTTTATAATATTTCCATAACCACACCTCCTGCCTTATAATCTACTGAAAAAATATATTTTTTAGAAATTCTTAAGTAATCCTCTTTATTTCTGTTACGGATATAGTATTGGTAGACATTCGAGTACATTTATCTGGCTTTCCTAAGTTGAAATATTACTACTTAGTATTACCTGGCCACAAAACCACTACTTATGGATATTTATAATTCCTTTTAAAATATTTCCATAACCATACCTCCTGCCTTATAATATACTGAAGAAATATATTTCTTAGAAATTCCTAAGTAATCCTCTTTATTTCTGTTACGAATATAGTATTGGTAGACATCCGAGTACATTTATCTGGCTTTCCTAAGTTGATACATTACTACTTAGTATTACCTATCCACAAAACCACTACTTACTGATATTTATAATTCCTTTTAAAATATTTCCATAACCATACCTCCTGCCTTATAATCTACTGAAAAAATATATTTCTTAGAAATTCTTAAGTAATCCTCTTTATTTCTGTTACGAATATAGTATTGGTAGACATTCGAGTACATTTATCTGGCTTTCCTAAGTTGAAATATTACTACTTAGTATTACCTGGCCACAAAACCACTACTTATTGATATTTATAATTCCTTTTATAATATTTCCATAACCACACCTCCTGCCTTATAATCTACTGAAAAAATATATTTTTTAGAAATTCTTAAGTAATCATCTTTATTTCTGTTACGAATATAGTATTGGTAGACATTCGAGTACATTTATCTGGCTTTCCTAAGTTGATACATTACTACTTAGTATTATCTGGCCACAAAACCACTACTTACTGATATTTATAATTCCTTTTAAAATATTTCCATAACCATACCTCCTGCCTTATAATCTACTGAAAAAATATATTTCTTGGAAATTCTCAAGTAATCCTCTTTATTTCTGTTACGAATATAGTATTGGTAAGTCATTCGAGTACATTTATCTGGCTTTCCTAAGTTGATACATTACTACTTAGTATTACCTGGCCACAAAACCACTACTTATTGATATTTATAATTCTTTTATAATATTTCCATAATCACACCTCCTGCCTTATAATCTACTGAAAGAAATATATTTTTTAGAAGTTCTTAAGTAATCCTCTTTATTTCTGTTACGAATATAGTATTGGTAGACATTCGAGTACATTTATCTGGCTTTCCTAAGTTGAAATATTACTACTTAGTATTACCTGGCCACAAAACCACTACTTATTGATATTTATAATTCCTTTTATAATATTTCCATAACCACACCTCCTGCCTTATAATCTACTGAAAAAATATATTTTTTAGAAATTCTTAAGTAATCATCTTTATTTCTGTTACGAATATAGTATTGGTAGACATTCGAGTACATTTATCTGGCTTTCCTAAGTTGAAATATTACTACTTAGTATTACCTGGCCACAAAACCACTACTTACTGATATTTATAATTCCTTTTAAAATATTTCCATAACCATACCTCCTGCCTTATAATCTACTGAAAAAATATATTTCTTAGAAATTCTTAAGTAATCCTCTTTATTTCTGTTACGAATATAGTATTGGTAGACATTCGAGTACATTTATCTGGCTTTCCTAAGTTGATACATTACTACTTAGTATTACCTGGCCACAAAACCACTACTTACTGATATTTATAATTCCTTTTAAAATATTTCCATAACCATACCTCCTGCCTTATAATCTACTGAAAAAATATATTTCTTAGAAATTCTCAAGTAATCCTCTTTATTTCTGTTACGAATATAGTATTGGTAGACATTCGAGTACATTTATCTGGCTTTCCTAAGTTGATACATTACTACTTAGTATTACCTGGCCACAAAACCACTACTTATTGATTTTATAATTCCTTTTATAATATTTCCATAACCATACCTCCTGCCTTATAATCTACTGAAAAAATATATTTTTTAGAAGTTCTTAATTATGCCTCTTTATTTCTGTTACGAATATAGTATTGGTAGACATTCGAGTACATTTATCTGGCTTTCCTAAGTTGAAATATTACTACTTAGTATTACCTGGCCACAAAACCACTACTTATTGATATTTATAATTCCTTTTAAAATATTTCCATAACCATACCTCCTGCCTTATAATCTAATGAAAAAATATATTTCTTAGAAATTCTTAAGTAATCCTCTTTATTTCTGTTACGAATATAGTATTGGTAGACATTCGAGTACATTTATCTGGCTTTCCTAAGTTGAAATATTACTACTTAATATTACCTGGCCACAAAACCACTACTTACTGATATTTATAATTCCTTTTAAAATATTTCCATAACCATACCTCCTGCCTTATAATCTACTGAAAAAATATATTTCTTAGAAATTCTTAAGTAATCCTCTTTATTTCTGTTACGAATATAGTATTGGTAGACATTCGAGTACATTTATCTGGCTTTCCTAAGTTGATACATTACTACTTAGTATTACCTGGCCACAAAACCACTACTTACTGATATTTATAATTCCTTTTAAAATATTTCCATAACCATACCTCCTGCCTTATAATCTACTGAAAAAATATATTTCTTAAAAATTCTCAAGTAATCCTCTTTATTTCTGTTACGAATATAGAATTGGTAAGACATTCGAATACATTTATCTGGCTTTCCTAAGTTGATACATTACTACTTAGTATTACCTGGCCACAAAACCACTACCTATTGATATTTATAATTCCTTTTATAATATTTCCATAATCACACCTCCTGCCTTATAATCTACTGATAAAATATATTTTTTAGAAGTTCTTAAGTAATCCTCTTTATTTTTGTTACGAATATAGTATTGGTAGACATTCGAGTACATTTATCTGGCTTTCCTAAGTTGAAATATTACTACTTAGTATTACCTGGCCACAAAACCACTACTTATTGATATATATAATTCCTTTTAAAATATTTCCATAACCATACCTCCTGCCTTATAATCTAATGAAAAAATATATTTCTTAGAAATTCTTAAGTAATCCTCTTTATTTCCGTTACGAATATAGTATTGGTAGACATTCGAGTACATTTATCTGGCTTTCCTAAGTTGAAATATTACTACTTAGTATTACCTGGCCACAAAACCACTACTTATTGATATTTATAATTCCTTTTATAATATTTCCATAACCACACCTCCTGCTTTATAATCTACTAAACAAATATATTTTTTAGAAATTCTTAAGTAATCCTCTTTATTTCTGTTACGAATATAGTATTGGTAGACATTCGAGTACATTAATCTGGCTTTCCTAAGTTGAAATATTACTACTTAGTATTACCTGGCCACAAAACCACTACTTACTGATATTTATAATTCCTTTTATAATATTTCCATAATCACACCTCCTGCCTTATAATCTACTGATAAAATATATTTTTTAGAAGTTCTTAAGTAATCCTCTTTATTTTTGTTACGAATATAGTATTGGTAGACATTCGAGTACATTTATCTGGCTTTCCTAAGTTGAAATATTACTACTTAGTATTACCTGGCCACAAAACCACTACTTATTGATATTTATAATTCCTTTTAAAATATTTCCATAACCATACCTCCTGCCTTATAATCTAATGAAAAAATATATTTCTTAGAAATTCTTAAGTAATCCTCTTTATTTCTGTTACGAATATAGTATTGGTAGACATTCGAGTACATTTATCTGGCTTTCCTAAGTTGATACATTACTACTTAGTATTACCTGGCCACAAAACCACTACTTACTGATATTTATAATTCCTTTTAAAATATTTCCATAACCATACCTCCTGCCTTATAATCTACTGAAAAAATATATTTTTTAGAAATTCTTAAGTAATCCTCTTTATTTCTGTTACGAATATAGTATTGGTAGACATTCGAGTACATTTATCTGGTTTTCCTAAGTTGAAATATTACTACTTAGTATTACCTGGCCACAAAACCACTACTTACTGATATTTATAATTCCTTTTAAAATATTTCCATAACCATACCTCCTGCCTTATAATCTACTGAAAAAATATATTTCTTAGAAATTCTTAAGTAATCATCTTTATTTCTGTTACGAATATAGTATTGGTAGACATTCGAGTACATTTATCTGGCTTTCCTAAGTTGAAATATTACTACTTAGTATTACCTGGCCACAAAACCACTACTTATTGATATTTATAATTCCTTTTATAATATTTCCATAACCATACCTCCTGCTATAATCTACTGAAAAAATATATGTCTTAGAAATTCTTAAGTAATCCTCTTTATTTCTGTTACGAATATAGTATTGGTAGACATTCGAGTACATTTATCTGGCTTTCCTAAGTTGAAATATTACTACTTAGTATTACCTGGCCACAAAACCACTACATATTGATATTTATAATTCCTTTTATAATATTTCCATAACCACACCTCCTGCCTTATAATCTACTGAAAAAATATATTTTTTAGAAATTCTTAAGTAATCCTCTTTATTTCTGTTACGAATATAGTATTGGTAGACATTCGAGTACATTTATCTGGCTTTCCTAAGTTGAAATATTACTACTTAGTATTACCTGGTCACAAAACCACTACTTATGGATATTTATAATTCCTTTTAAAATATTTCCATAACCATACCTCCTGCCTTATAATATACTGAAGAAATATATTTCTTAGAAATTCCTAAGTAATCCTCTTTATTTCTGTTACGAATATAGTATTGGTAGACATCCGAGTACATTTATCTGGCTTTCCTAAGTTGATACATTACTACTTAGTATTACCTATCCACAAAACCACTACTTACTGATATTTATAATTCCTTTTAAAATATTTCCATAACCATACCTCCTGCCTTATAATCTACTGAAAAAATATATTTCTTAGAAATTCTTAAGTAATCCTCTTCATTTCTGTTACGAATATAGTATTGGTAGACATTCGAGTACATTTATCTGGTTTTCCTAAGTTGAAATATTACTACTTAGTATTACCTGGCCACAAAACCACTACTTACTGATATTTATAATTCCTTTTATAATATTTCCATAACCATACCTCCTGTCTTATAATCTACTGAAAAAATATATTTCTTAGAAATTCTTAAGTAATCCTCTTTATTTCTGTTACGAATATAGTATTGGTAGACATTCGAGTACATTTATCTGGCTTTCCTAAGTTGAAATATTACTACTTAGTATTACCTGGCCACAAAACCACTACTTATTGATATTTATAATTCCTTTTATAATATTTCCATAACCACACCTCCTGCCTTATAATCTACTGAAAAAATATATTTTTTAGAAATTCTTAAGTAATCATCTTTATTTCTGTTACGAATATAGTATTGGTAGACATTCGAGTACATTTATCTGGCTTTCCTAAGTTGATACATTACTACTTAGTATTATCTGGCCACAAAACCACTACTTACTGATATTTATAATTCCTTTTAAAATATTTCCATAACCATACCTCCTGCCTTATAATCTACTGAAAAAATATATTTCTTGGAAATTCTCAAGTAATCCTCTTTATTTCTGTTACGAATATAGTATTGGTAAGACATTCGAGTACATTTATCTGGCTTTCCTAAGTTGATACATTACTACTTAGTATTACCTGGCCACAAAACCACTACTTATTGATATTTATAATTCTTTTATAATATTTCCATAATCACACCTCCTGCCTTATAATCTACTGAAAGAAATATATTTTTTAGAAGTTCTTAAGTAATCCTCTTTATTTCTGTTACGAATATAGTATTGGTAGACATTCGAGTACATTTATCTGGCTTTCCTAAGTTGAAATATTACTACTTAGTATTACCTGGCCACAAAACCACTACTTATTGATATTTATAATTCCTTTTATAATATTTCCATAACCACACCTCCTGCCTTATAATCTACTGAAAAAATATATTTTTTAGAAATTCTTAAGTAATCATCTTTATTTCTGTTACGAATATAGTATTGGTAGACATTCGAGTACATTTATCTGGCTTTCCTAAGTTGAAATATTACTACTTAGTATTACCTGGCCACAAAACCACTACTTACTGATATTTATAATTCCTTTTAAAATATTTCCATAACCATACCTCCTGCCTTATAATCTACTGAAAAAATATATTTCTTAGAAATTCTTAAGTAATCCTCTTTATTTCTGTTACGAATATAGTATTGGTAGACATTCGAGTACATTTATCTGGCTTTCCTAAGTTGAAATATTACTACTTAGTATTACCTGGCCACAAAACCACTACTTACTGATATTTATATTTCCTTTTAAAATATTTCCATAACCATACCTCCTGCCTTATAATCTAATGAAAAAATATATTTCTTAGAAATTCTTAAGTAATCCTCTTTATTTCTGTTACGAATATAGTATTGGTAGACATTCGAGTACATTTATCTGGCTTTCCTAAGTTGAAATATTACTACTTAGTATTACCTGGCCACAAAACCACTACTTACTGATATTTATAATTCCTTTTAAAATATTTCCATAACCATACCTCCTGCCTTATAATCTACTGAAAAAATATATTTCTTAGAAATTCTTAAGTAATCCTCTTTATTTCTGTTACGAATATAGTATTGGTAGACATTCGAGTACATTTATCTGGCTTTCCTAAGTTGAAATATTACTACTTAGTATTACCTGGCCACAAAACCACTACTTATTGATATTTATAATTCCTTTTATAATATTTCCATAACCACACCTCCTGCTTTATAATCTACTAAACAAATATATTTTTTAGAAATTCTTAAGTAATCCTCTTTATTTCTGTTACGAATATAGTATTGGTAGACATTCGATTACATTAATCTGGTTTTCCTAAGTTGAAATATTACTACTTAGTATTACCTGGCCACAAAACCACTACTTACTGATATTTATAATTCCTTTTAAAATATTTCCATAACCATACCTCCTGCCTTATAATCTACTGAAAAAATATATTTCTTAGAAATTCTTAAGTAATCATCTTTATTTCTGTTACGAATATAGTATTGGTAGACATTCGAGTACATTTATCTGGCTTTCCTAAGTTGAAATATTACTACTTAGTATTACCTGGCCACAAAACCACTACTTATTGATATTTATAATTCCTTTTATAATATTTCCATAACCAAACCTCCTGCCTTATAATCTACTGAAAAAATATATTTCTTAGAAATTCTTAAGTAATCCTCTTTATTTCTGTTACGAATATAGTATTGGTAGACATTCGAGTACATTTATCTGGCTTTCCTAAGTTGAAATATTACTACTTAGTATTACCTGGCCACAAAACCACTACATATTGATATTTATAATTCCTTTTATAATATTTCATTAACCACACCTCCTGCCTTATAATCTACTGAAAAAATATATGTTTTAGAAATTCTTAAGTAATCCTCTTTATTTCTGTTACGAATATAGTATTGGTAGACATTCGAGTACATTTATCTGGCTTTCCTAAGTTGAAATATTACTACTTAGTATTACCTAGCCACAAAACCACTACTTATTGATATTTATAGTTCCTTTTATAATATTTCCATAACCAAACCTCCTGCCTTATAATCTACTGAAAAAATATATTTCTTAGAAATTCTTATGTAATCCTCTTTATTTCTGTTACGAATATAGTATTGGTAGACATTCGAGTACATTTATCTGGTTTTCCTAAGTTGATACATTACTACTTAGTATTACCTGGCCACAAAACCACTACTTACTGATATTTATAATTCCTTTTAAAATATTTCCATAACCATACCTCCTGCCTTATAATCTACTGAAAAAATATAATTCTTAGAAATTCTTAAGTAATCCTCTTTATTTCTGTTACGAATATAGTATTGGTAGACATTCGAGTACATTTATCTGGTTTTCCTAAGTTGAAATATTACTACTTAGTTTTACCTGGCCACAAAACCACTACTTACTGATATTTATAATTCCTTTTAAAATATTTCCATAACCATACCTCCTGCCTTATAATATACTGAAAAAATATATTTCTTAGAAATTCTTAAGTAATCCTCTTTATTTCTGTTACGAATATAGTATTGGTAGACATTCGAGTACATTTATCTGGATTTCCTAAGTTGATACATTACTACTTAGTATTTCCTGGCCACAAAACCACTACTTACTGATATTTATAATTCCTTTTAAAATATTTCCATAACCATACCTCCTGCCTTATAATCTACTGAAAAAATATATTTCTTAGAAATTCTTAAGTAATCCTCTTTATTTCTGTTACGAATATAGTATTGGTAGACATTCAAGAACATTTATCTGGCTTTCCTAAGTTGAAATATTACTACTTAGTTTTACCTGGCCACAAAACCACTACTTACTGATATTTATAATTCCTTTTAAAATATTTCCATAACCATACCTCCTGCCTTATAATCTACTGAAAAAATATATTTCTTAGAAATTCTTAAGTAATCCTCTTTATTTCTGTTACGAATATAGTATTGGTAGACATTCGAGTACATTTATCTGGCTTTCCTAAGTTGAAATATTACTACTTAGTTTTACCTGGCCACAAAACCACTACTTACTGATATTTATAATTCCTTTTAAAATATTTCCATAACCATACCTCCTGCTTTATAATATACTGAAAAAATATATTTCTTAGAAATTCTTAAGTAATCCTCTTTATTTCTGTTACGAATATAGTATTGGTAGACATTCGAGTACATTTATCTGGCTTTCCTAAGTTGATACATTACTACTTAGTATTACCTGGCCACAAAACCACTACTTACTGATAATTATAATTCCTTTTAAAATATTTCCATAACCATACCTCCTGTCTTATAATCTACTGAAAAAATATATTTCTTAGAAATTCTTAAGTAATCCTCTTTATTTCTGTTACGAATATAGTATTGGTAGACATTCGAGTACATTTATCTGGCTTTCCTAAGTTGATACATTACTACTTAGTATTACCTGGCCACAAAACCACTACTTACTGATATTTATAATTCCTTTTAAAATATTTCCATAACCATACCTCCTGCCTTATAATCTACTGAAAAAATATATTTCTTAGAAATTCTTAAGTAATCCTCTTTATTTCTGTTACGAATATAGTATTGGTAGACATTCGAGTACATTTATCTGGCTTTCCTAAGTTGAAATATTACTACTTAGTATTACCTGGCCACAAAACCACTACTTACTGATATTTATAATTCCTTTTAAAATATTTCCATAACCATACCTCCTGCCTTATAATCTACTGAAAAAATATATTTCTTAGAAATTCTTAAGTAATCCTCTTTATTTCTGTTACGAATATAGTATTGGTAGACATTCGAGTACATTTATCTGGCTTTCCTAAGTTGAAATATTACTACATTTAGTATTACCTGGCCACAAAACCACTACTTACTGATATTTATAATTCCTTTTAAAATATTTCCATAACCATACCTCCTGCTTTATAATATACTGAAAAAATATATTTCTTAGAAATTCTTAAGTAATCCTCTTTATTTTTGTTACGAATATAGTATTGGTAGACATTCGAGTACATTTATCTGGCTTTCCTAAGTTGAAATATTACTACTTAGTAATACCTGGCCACAAAACCACTACTTATTGATATTTATAATTCCTTTTAAAATATTTCCATAACCATACCTCCTGCCTTATAATCTAATGAAAAAATATATTTCTTAGAAATTCTTAAGTAATCCTCTTTATTTCTGTTACGAATATAGTATTGGTAGACATTCGAGTACATTTATCTGGCTTTCCTAAGTTGAAATATTACTACTTAGTATTACCTGGCCACAAAACCACTACTTATTGATATTTAAAAATTCCTTTTATAATATTTCCATAACCACACCTCCTGCTTTATAATCTACTAAACAAATATATTTTTTAGAAATTCTTAAGTAATCCTCTTTATTTCTGTTACGAATATAGTATTGGTAGACATTCGAGTACATTAATCTGGCTTTCCTAAGTTGAAATATTACTACTTAGTATTACCTGGCCACAAAACCACTACTTACTGATATTTATAATTCCTTTTAAAATATTTCCATAACCATACCTCCTGCCTTATAATCTACTGAAAAAATATATTTCTTAGAAATTCTTAAGTAATCATCTTTATTTCTGTTACGAATATAGTATTGGTAGACATTCGAGTACATTTATCTGGCTTTCCTAAGTTGAAATATTACTACTTAGTATTACCTGGCCACAAAACCACTACTTATTGATATTTATAATTCCTTTTATAATATTTCCATAACCATACCTCCTGCCTTATAATCTACTGAGAAAATATATTTCTTAGAAATTCTTAAGTAATCCTCTTTATTTCTGTTACGAATATAGTATTGGTAGACATTCGAGTACATTTATCTGGCTTTCCTAAGTTGAAATATTACTACTTAGTATTACCTGGCCACAAAACCACTACATATTGATATTTATAATTCCTTTTATAATATTTCATTAACCACACCTCCTGCCTTATAATCTACTGAAAAAATATATGTTTTAGAAATTCTTAAGTAATCCTCTTTATTTCTGTTACGAATATAGTATTGGTAGACATTCGAGTACATTTATCTGGCTTTCCTAAGTTGAAATATTACTACTTAGTATTACCTGGCCACAAAACCACTACTTATTGATATTTATAGTTCCTTTTATAATATTTCCATAACCACACCTCCTGCCTTATAATCTACTGAAAAAATATATTTTGTAGAAATTCTTATGTAATCCTCTTTATTTCTGTTACGAATATAGTATTGGTAGACATTCGAATACATTTATCTGGTTTTCCTAAGTTGATACATTACTACTTAGTATTACCTGGCCACAAAACCACTACTTACTGATATTTATAATTCCTTTTAAAATATTTCCATAACCATACCTCCTGCCTTATAATCTACTGAAAAAATATAATTCTTAGAAATTCTTAAGTAATCCTCTTTATTTCTGTTACGAATATAGTATTGGTAGACATTCGAGTACATTTATCTGGTTTTCCTAAGTTGAAATATTACTACTTAGTTTTACCTGGCCACAAAACCACTACTTACTGATATTTATAATTCCTTTTAAAATATTTCCATAACCATACCTCCTGCCTTATAATATACTGAAAAAATATATTTCTTAGAAATTCTTAAGTAATCCTCTTTATTTCTGTTACGAATATAGTATTGGTAGACATTCGAGTACATTTATCTGGATTTCCTAAGTTGATACATTACTACTTAGTATTACCTGGCCACAAAACCACTACTTACTGATATTTATAATTCCTTTTAAAATATTTCCATAACCATACCTCCTGCCTTATGATCTACTGAAAAAATATATTTCTTAGAAATTCTTAGGTAATCCTCTTTATTTCTGTTACGAATATAGTATTGGTAGACATTCGAGTACATTTATCTGGCTTTCCTAAGTTGATACATTACTACTTAGTATTACCTGGCCACAAAACCACTACTTACTGATATTTATAATTCCTTTTAAAATATTCCCATAACCATACCTCCTGCCTTATAATCTACTGAAAAAATATATTTCTTAGAAATTCTTAAGTAATCCTCTTTATTTCTGTTACGAATATAGTATTGGTAGACATTCGAGTACATTTATCTGGCTTTCCTAAATTGATACATTACTACTTAGTATTACCTGGCCACAAAACCACTACTTACTGATATTTATAATTCCTTTTATAATATTTCCATAACCACACCTCCTGCCTTATAATCTACTGAAAAAATATATTTTTTAGAAATTCTTAAGTAATCCTCTTTATTTCTGTTACGAATATAGTATTGGTAGACATTCGAGTACATTTATCTGGCTTTCCTAAGTTGAAATATTACTACTTAGTATTACCTGGCCACAAAACCACTACTTACTGATATTTATAATTCCTTTTAAAATATTTCCATAACCATACCTCCTGCTTTATAATATACTGAAAAAATATATTTCTTAGAAATTCTTAAGTAATCCTCTTTATTTTTGTTACGAATATAGTATTGGTAGACATTCGAGTACATTTATCTGGCTTTCCTAAGTTGAAATATTACTACTTAGTATTACCTGGCCACAAAACCACTACTTATTGATATTTATAATTCCTTTTAAAATATTTCCATAACCATACCTCCTGCCTTATAATCTAATGAAAAAATATATTTCTTAGAAATTCTTAAGTAATCCTCTTTATTTCTGTTACGAATATAGTATTGGTAGACATTCGAGTACATTTATCTGGCTTTCCTAAGTTGAAATATTACTACTTAGTATTACCTGGCCACAAAACCACTACTTATTGATATTTAAAAATTCCTTTTATAATATTTCCATAACCACACCTCCTGCTTTATAATCTACTAAACAAATATATTTTTTAGAAATTCTTAAGTAATCCTCTTTATTTCTGTTACGAATATAGTATTGGTAGACATTCGAGTACATTAATCTGGCTTTCCTAAGTTGAAATATTACTACTTAGTATTACCTGGCCACAAAACCACTACTTACTGATATTTATAATTCCTTTTAAAATATTTCCATAACCATACCTCCTGCCTTATAATCTACTGAAAAAATATATTTCTTAGAAATTCTTAAGTAATCATCTTTATTTCTGTTACGAATATAGTATTGGTAGACATTCGAGTACATTTATCTGGCTTTCCTAAGTTGAAATATTACTACTTAGTATTACCTGGCCACAAAACCACTACTTATGGATATTTATAATTCCTTTTATAATATTTCCATAACCATACCTCCTGCCTTATAATCTACTGAGAAAATATATTTCTTAGAAATTCTTAAGTAATCCTCTTTATTTCTGTTACGAATATAGTATTGGTAGACATTCGAGTACATTTATCTGGCTTTCCTAAGTTGAAATATTACTACTTAGTATTACCTGGCCACAAAACCACTACATATTGATATTTATAATTCCTTTTATAATATTTCATTAACCACACCTCCTGCCTTATAATCTACTGAAAAAATATATGTTTTAGAAATTCTTAAGTAATCCTCTTTATTTCTGTTACGAATATAGTATTGGTAGACATTCGAGTACATTTATCTGGCTTTCCTAAGTTGAAATATTACTACTTAGTATTACCTGGCCACAAAACCACTACTTATTGATATTTATAGTTCCTTTTATAATATTTCCATAACCACACCTCCTGCCTTATAATCTACTGAAAAAATATATTTTGTAGAAATTCTTATGTAATCCTCTTTATTTCTGTTACGAATATAGTATTGGTAGACATTCGAATACATTTATCTGGTTTTCCTAAGTTGATACATTACTACTTAGTATTACCTGGCCACAAAACCACTACTTACTGATATTTATAATTCCTTTTAAAATATTTCCATAACCATACCTCCTGCCTTATAATCTACTGAAAAAATATAATTCTTAGAAATTCTTAAGTAATCCTCTTTATTTCTGTTACGAATATAGTATTGGTAGACATTCGAGTACATTTATCTGGTTTTCCTAAGTTGAAATATTACTACTTAGTTTTACCTGGCCACAAAACCACTACTTACTGATATTTATAATTCCTTTTAAAATATTTCCATAACCATACCTCCTGCCTTATAATATACTGAAAAAATATATTTCTTAGAAATTCTTAAGTAATCCTCTTTATTTCTGTTACGAATATAGTATTGGTAGACATTCGAGTACATTTATCTGGATTTCCTAAGTTGATACATTACTACTTAGTATTACCTGGCCACAAAACCACTACTTACTGATATTTATAATTCCTTTTAAAATATTTCCATAACCATACCTCCTGCCTTATAATCTACTGAAAAAATATATTTCTTAGAAATTCTTAAGTAATCCTCTTTATTTCTGTTACGAATATAGTATTGGTAGACATTCGAGTACATTTATCTGGCTTTCCTAAGTTGAAATATTACTACTTAGTTTTACCTGGCCACAAAACCACTACTTACTGATATTTATAATTCCTTTTAAAATATTTCCATAACCATACCTCCTGCCTTATAATATACTGAAAAAATATATTTCTTAGAAATTCTTAAGTAATCCTCTTTATTTCTGTTACGAATATAGTATTGGTAGACATTCAAGAACATTTATCTGGCTTTCCTAAGTTGAAATATTACTACTTAGTTTTACCTGACCACAAAACCACTACTTACTGATATTTATAATTCCTTTTAAAATATTTCCATAACCATACCTCCTGCCTTATAATCTACTGAAAAAATATATTTCTTAGAAATTCTTAAGTAATCCTCTTTATTTCTGTTACGAATATAGTATTGGTAGACATTCGAGTACATTTATCTGGCTTTCCTAAGTTGAAATATTACTACTTAGTTTTACCTGGCCACAAAACCACTACTTACTGATATTTATAATTCCTTTTAAAATAT
The DNA here is from genome assembly GCA_036971475.1 of Prosapia bicincta. Taxonomy (NCBI): domain Eukaryota; kingdom Metazoa; phylum Arthropoda; class Insecta; order Hemiptera; family Cercopidae; genus Prosapia; species Prosapia bicincta. Next base: position 9,173,081 of record JBAIZL010000011.1, on the reverse strand, counting down.
TTCCATAACCATACCTCCTGCTTTATAATATACTGAAAAAATATATTTCTTAGAAATTCTTAAGTAATCCTCTTTATTTCTGTTACGAATATAGTATTGGTAGACATTCGAGTACATTTATCTGGCTTTCCTAAGTTGATACATTACTACTTAGTATTACCTGGCCACAAAACCACTACTTACTGATATTTATAATTCCTTTTAAAATATTTCCATAACCATACCTCCTGTCTTATAATCTACTGAAAAAATATATTTCTTAGAAATTCTTAAGTAATCCTCTTTATTTCTGTTACGAATATAGTATTGGTAGACATTCGAGTACATTTATCTGGCTTTCCTAAGTTGATACATTACTACTTAGTATTACCTGGCCACAAAACCACTACTTACTGATATTTATAATTCCTTTTAAAATATTTCCATAACCATACCTCCTGCCTTATAATCTACTGAAAAAATATATTTCTTAGAAATTCTTAAGTAATCCTCTTTATTTCTGTTACGAATATAGTATTGGTAGACATTCGAGTACATTTATCTGGCTTTCCTAAGTTGAAATATTACTACTTAGTATTACCTGGCCACAAAACCACTACTTACTGATATTTATAATTCCTTTTAAAATATTTCCATAACCATACCTCCTGCCTTATAATCTACTGAAAAAATATATTTCTTAGAAATTCTTAAGTAATCCTCTTTATTTCTGTTACGAATATAGTATTGGTAGACATTCGAGTACATTTATCTGGCTTTCCTAAGTTCAAATATTACTACATTTAGTATTACCTGGCCACAAAACCACTACTTACTGATATTTATAATTCCTTTTAAAATATTTCCATAACCATACCTCCTGCTTTATAATATACTGAAAAAATATATTTCTTAGAAATTCTTAAGTAATCCCCTTTATTTCTGTTACGAATATAGTATTGGTAGACATTCGAGTACATTTATCTGGCTTTCCTACGTTGATACATTACTACTTAGTATTACCTGGCCACAAAACCACTACTTACTGATATTTATAATTCCTTTTAAAATATTTCCATAACCATACCTCCTGCCTTATAATCTACTGAAAAAATATATTTCTTAGAAATTCTTAAGTAATCCTCTTTATTTCTGTTACGAATATAGTATTGGTAGACATTCGAGTACATTTATCTGGCTTTCCTAAGTTGATACATTACTACTTAGTATTACCTGGCCACAAAACCACTACTTACTGATATTTATAATTCCTTTTAAAATATTCCCATAACCATACCTCCTGCCTTATAATCTACTGAAAAAATATATTTCTTAGAAATACTTAAGTAATCCTCTTTATTTCTGTTACGAATATAGTATTGGTAGACATTCGAGTACATTTATCTGGCTTTCCTAAATTGATACATTACTACTTAGTATTACCTGGCCACAAAACCACTACTTACTGATATTTATAATTCCTTTTATAATATTTCCATAACCACACCTCCTGCCTTATAATCTACTGAAAAAATATATTTTTTAGAAATTCTTAAGTAATCCTCTTTATTTCTGTTACGAATATAGTATTGGTAGACATTCGAGTACATTTATCTGGCTTTCCTAAGTTGAAATATTACTACTTAGTATTACCTGGCCACAAAACCACTACTTACTGATATTTATAATTCCTTTTAAAATATTTCCATAACCATACCTCCTGCTTTATAATATACTGAAAAAATATATTTCTTAGAAATTCTTAAGTAATCCTCTTTATTTCTGTTACGAATATAGTATTGGTAGACATTCGAGTACATTTATCTGGATTTCCTAAGTTGAGCTACGCTTGGTGGAGTGGTAAAACCTTACTGAGCTACGCTTGGTGGAGTGGTAAAACCTTACTGAGCTACGCTTGGTGGAGTGGTAAAACCTTACTGAGCTACGCTTGGTGGAGTGGTAAAACCTTACTGAGCTACGCTTGGTGGAGTGGTAAAACCTTACTGAGCTACGCTTGGTGGAGTGGTAAAACCTTACTGAGCTACGCTTGGTGGATTGGTAGACATTCGAGTACATTTATCTGGCTTTCCTAAGTTTAAATATTACTACTTAGTATTACCTGGCCACAAAACCACTACTTACTGATATTTTCCAGCAGACGCGTTTTGCACTAGTTCCGCGAGTTGTAGAATGCTGTCAACTCCGTTCCTTGTACGTAACATACAGCATTGAACAATGCACTGAACTAGTGCAAAACGCGTCTGCTGGAAAATATCAGTAACTAGTGGTTTTCTTTGCCAAGTGATACTAAAAGTAGCTACAAATTACACTTTTGCTATTACTTGCGACCAGATATTTGTTAACTAAAAGTTGTTAATTATTTGCTTACACTTGGAGGAAACGTAAGTTTCAATTAACTTTTAAGTTAACTATTAACAACTTTTAGTTAACAAATGTCTGGTCGCAAGTAATAGCAAAAATGTGTAATTTGTAATTTACAACCAGCTCGTCATGAACAGCAACAAGATTTCGATATTAAAAGTAGTAGTTTCAAACAACCTCAAGATGTACAACAAAAACTGCAAGTTTTGGAAACAATGTTCTTCCTTGACGCGTTTCTGATTAACTCTGTTATTCAAACTTTAAATGCACTCTTACATGATCTAAATAATTTAGTGTAGCCTAGATAATACAGAAGTACTATTTAAAGATTTTAAAATATACTAAATCCGAAACGCGTCAACGAAGATCTATGTTCTTATGTTAGGAAAGGCAGAAACATCTACTCAAGTAGATTCACAAAGTATTTACTTCATTTAAATTTTGGAACTAAATTTTTGTTTCTCCTAAAAAAATCGATTTCGTATAACAATTAACAAGAAAAACTCGAGCAAAACTTGAGCGGATAATAACGAGGTTAAACCCAAACGTAGTCTCGATTGTCAACAACAGAATTATTTATAGATATAGTTTAAAACTGTTCGTATTTCCATTCTAAAGACGAGATTGTCAACCTTTCTTAGTTAAACGAGAATATCCACTTTACTGAGTTTAATCAACTTTTTAAGACTCTACTGAGTGTAGTGAGTGTAACTTTACTTATTGACTGCCAACTCCAATGAGTTTAATGTTAGTGCCAATTCTACTGTGTCTTATAGGTGGTAAGAAAACAGAGTAGTCCCCACTAGTAGTTAAAAGTGAGTGTCAATAATCATCTGCGCGTGTGTATGTGTACATGCGTGAGCGTGTGTGTGCTTGAGTGTGCGTATATCATCGTGTGGGAGGAAGATAAAAATCAGAAAAAGAACATTGAAAAATAATAGATAAGAAATTTTGAAAGAAAATAAAAGGTTTAGCTCTGTACTGTTTATATACATATATAGGCTATTTATAATTCAATTTTAAAACAAGGAATTAGACCCTATTTTTAAATTTTAACAAATTTTATAATTTTTAATTCATATGAGTTTTGGATTACATCAGAGTTACCAACAGATATCTATTTTATTATTTTCAGAGAGTTAGATATTATCGAAGCGAGAGGATGATGTAGCTGCCACAGACAACGAGGCTTACCTAAACAAAAGCGTAAACTGTTTCACATAAAACAGTAAGCTAACAAGTCCGCAAAGTGTCCTATTGTTTCAAATAATAGTATAAATTATCTTAATTGAGTGTTTGTAGGGGTTGTTTGTGTAAGCTAAGCACCCTTAATGGTGAAGAATAAACATGTCAGTGGCATTGTGTATTGATAAAGTCCTGTTATTGTAACGTAATTGCAGTGTAGTATGTTGTACGCGTTCGGCCATACAATGTAACCCACAGAAATTTAAGGACCATTGTTAAATGCATTGTTAATAAAACGCACAATGGTTTGACCCGTGAAAAGATATTATGCGATTGTAAACGTGGATGTAAACTTTAAAAAGACCACATTATTTGTTTACGTCATTTGTTTACTTTTGTTTACGCTAAAATTACCTACCTTGCAAATAAAGATTGAAGCGATTTTATAAATTTACATGAACTGTATTTTAGAAATCCAAAACTATTGTAATAAATCAGTACTTGCAAGTTTATTTTATTCAAAACAAAATTATATATTTAGAAAAGCAAAATTATGTATGTAGAAAAAAAATATGGATGAAAAAACACGCCTATATGTGTGAAAAAGCAAAACTATATATGTACAAAAACAACATTTTATGTGTGAAAAAAACTGTATATAATGTGCACAAAAACAATAATATATACGTAGAAAAACAAACTGAATATGTGTAAAAAAATATAAATATATAGAAACAAATATATATGTATGTAAAAAAAATTAATTATATATGTACAAAAAATTAGATATGTACCGAAATAAAGTTATGTATGTTTAAAAATCACAATTAAATATGTAGAAAAAGAGTATTACAGTATGTAGAAAACAGTATAAGAATAAAAACAAAATTATATGTATAAAATGAAAATTATATAAGTAAAAACAAAATTATATGTGTAGAAAAACCAAATTATAAATGTATTAATATTAAATTGAATTAATCAATTGTTCAATATTCCTGATGATGTTGGTACTGTTAGCCAACGAAAAGCTTTGAATTGTAAATTCAATTATAATTCTTGTATTTGTATTTTGACTTAGTTCTTTATTAATACACAAGAATACATATTGCGATATATATATATATATATATATATATATATATGTGTGTGTGTGTGTGTGATGAATAGTTATTATCTGCAGTATTATCTTGACGAGGTGAACCCAACGACAGTTGAAGGTTGTTGTTGGGTTCATCTCGTTAATGCTAGATGAGATTCTAGCGAAACGTCGGAACTGCGATTTTATGCACTGCAGAATGAACGGATGTACTCCAGATAATAACTATTCATCATATTTTTCCATCCGTGAAGTAATACGTATCAGCATATATATATATATATATTTAAAAAACAAGAATACATATATTATGATGCATATATTACATATATTAAGGATGCATATATTATTGAAAGCTTTTCGCCGATAAAACAGTACCAGTATCTTCAGGAAAATAATTATTTCTAAAATTATATATATATATATATATATATATATATATATATATATATATATATATATATCAAACAGAAACTCTATGTACTGAAATAAAATAGTGGCCTATATGTAGAAAAAACATAGCTGTATATGTAGAAAACAAAAGAAATATGCAGGCAAAAAATTATATATGAAAGAAAAGGAAAGGTTTATGAATACAAAAACAAAACTATAGCTGTACAAAAACAAAACCATATATGTACATGTACAAAAACAAAATTTTATATCTAGAGAAACAATAATCTATATGCAGATAAACAAAATTATTTGTGTAGAAAAACAAAATTGTAGGAATATAAGTACAAAAGTTTCAAAAGGTATATAAAAATTGGTATTTATAGTATGTGTTAAGCGATTTTCATAAGGATGATAATAAAGTTATCGCTAATCCAGATGTTACCGATATTGCATATTAATGACATTTCTATGACCGATGATTGCCAGATGCTAACCTCAGTAGTGCAAATTTAATTTCATGTTTAATGTTCATGTAGATGTTTAATTCTCATCGTAGGTGTAGAACGCACCGAATATATATTGTTATGACAACGGCGGCGGCGAGTAGAATAGTTTGGTAAGCAAGAGCGAGCGTCTACAAACCACTGTTGTAGTCTTATCTCGGGACGCGGCACAAACAGAGCAGCCAGCATCCATTTTGTAGACATCTGAGGTCCAATTAAAATATGAAAGTTATAGGTAAATACTCGTAATGCATTAATTTTTTTTCAAACAACTGCAGGAAATCATTGTTTTTACACAAACAGAAACGAAATACAATAAAGTTTTCAAGAAAAGGAACGAAACTCTCCTATCATTTTAACTTTGATCTGTCTTTTTCATAGATGGAGCTACCCAGAGTGAGAGAATAGCTTAGTCGTGAGAAGATTGTGAATAAAATTTGTTATTTTAACTCGATTCTTTTGTTTAGTAGCAATGAAGGCTTAAAGACAAAACTCGAAGAACCATTGTTTGTGCCAAAGCTTTTCTTATACATTAACTCATTCAAATTGTGTATCTATGTAATATTTATTTAAACAGGAGCTGTAACCTATTTGTAAGGGGAATTTCCTCTTATAAATCTTTTAGTAGTCAGAGGACATAATACATACGTTGCGTATCTATCCTGTATAATGTTGCATAACTTGACACTCGAAACTTTAGTACGCAGATATTAACAACAGCCTATTTAGATACTTTCACTCATGTGCGAATCATTTCTATATTATGTACAGTTATTTTACCTGAAGAATCTTCTAATAATTCATGAGTACTATATTATTTTACTTATGAGTAGTTATATATTTATATTATTTTACTTATGAGTAGTTATATATTTATATTATTTTACTTATGAGTAGTTATATTTATATTATTATAATTATGAGTAGTTATATATCTATATTATTTTACTTATGAGTAGTTATATTTATATTATTTTACTTATGAGTAGTTATATTTATATTATTTTACTTATGAGTAGTTATATTTATATTATTTTACTTATGAGTAGTTATATTATTATATTATTTTACTTATGAGTAGTTATATATTTATATTATTTTACTTATGAGTAGTTATATATTTATATTATTTTACTTATGAGTAGTTATATATTTATATTATTTTACTTATGAGTAGTTATATATTTATATTATTTTACTTATGAGTAGTTATATATTTATATTATTTTACTTATGAGTAGTTATATATTTATATTATTTTACTTATGAGTAGTTATATATTTATATTATTTTACTTATGAGTAGTTATATTTATATTATTATAATTATGAGTAGTTATATATCTATATTATTTTACTTATGAGTAGTTATATTTATATTATTTTACTTATGAGTAGTTATATTTATATCATTTTACTTATGAGTAGTTATATTTATATTATTTTACTTATGAGTAGTTATATTATTATATTATTTTACTTATGAGTAGTTATATTTATATTATTTTACTTATGAGTAGTTATATATTTATATTATTTTACTTATGAGTAGTTATATATTTATATTATTTTACTTATGAGTAGTTATATATTTATATTATTTTACTTATGAGTAGTTATATATTTATATTATTTTACTTATGAGTAGTTATATATTTATATTATTTTACTTATGAGTAGTTATATATTTATATTATTTTACTTATGAGTAGTTATATATCTATATTATTTTACTTATGAGTAGTTATATTTATATTATTTTACTTATGAGTAGTTATATATTTATATTATTTTACTTATGAGTAGTTATATTTATATTATTTTACTTATGAGCAGTTATATATTTATATTATTTTACTTATGAGTAGTTATATATTTATATTATTTTACTTATGAGTAGTTATATATTTATATTATTTTACTTATGAGTAGTTACATATCTATATTATTTTACTTATGAGTAGTTATATTTATATTATTTTACTTATGAGTAGTTATATATTTATATTATCTTCCTCTACATATACCGTTCACGGCACGGAAAGGGAGATCTTTGTTTACGCTCTACTTTGTTAGGGACGTACTATACTTATGTGAAAAAGGCACAACAAGCCTGAGAAACATACCCCCCCCCTTCTCAGCGATGAGATAAGAAGTATTACTGTCCAATTGCCTTATGGCACAACACTTACGTTCGATAAGTAAATATAATATCTATTTTGTATCCTATGTTTTAAAACAATCACATCTTCGGTTTTCAATAAACATTATTTTTCTAGAATGGAGCAAATAATTTCCTATTGTTTCATGCACAATTACTTAAAGTCTATTGACGATTCTAATACCGCATCATTATTTTGAAAATAATATCTAAATTCCCAATCCACAATGGAATTATGACGTCTGTCGTCACTTAACTGTTAATTCAAGCTAGCAGATATAAGAGATTTTATTTAGCTAGGAAAGAGAAAACAATCTCGCATTATGAGCAATATATAACCAAGCTCATCAAGGGTTAAAGGAAATATTTACTTCTAAATAAATTGTGAATATTTTTGTCTCTTGCTATTATAAACAATATCTGTGATTTTCGTACAAACTTTCTAAAATTTCTTAATTCTTTGTAATGTTTCAATAGTTTTAATTTTATGCTACTAAGTCACCAACTTATTTGTAATTATGTATTATGTAATATTGTTACTCTAATACTGTTACCACGAAAAGAAGTATCGATGTTGAAAATTTTGTTTTATAAATATATAAATATATATATATATATATATATATATATATATATATATATGTGTGTGTGTGTGTGTGTGTGTGTGTGTGTGTGTGTGTGTGTGTGTGTGTGTGTGTGTGTGTGTGTGTGTGTGTGTGTGTGTGTGTGTGTGTGTGTGTGTGTGTGTGTGTGTGTGTGTGTGTGTGTGTATAATGACCAAACGTTAATATGAATTTCATTAGGTTGATGTTTAGTATTTAACCACGCATTACGTCATCTCTAGCAACTCTGTTTCTGAGATACACAAAATACATTTTGCAATGGAAATATCAGAGATGTAATAATTTAAAACATTTTTATTTCCCTTTCATCCCTAACACAGTCCAAGTCAAAGAAGGTATATTTTTTACCAAAGGGTAGCGGGACTTGACGTTGCAGATTGCTTTAGGGATACACTTCGTTCCTTATGGACTACCTGAAGAAGCTAGGGATTTCTGATGTTTTTACGATATTTCATAACCGGAGGTTTTTATAGAGACCAATGCTTTATGAGGATACATATTGCACAATTAATTGATAATGTACACTGATTCACAAATAATAAGTTATTGTAATAAACGCGTTTCTGTAACACTGTAATCATCGACAGCGAGTTAAAACTACTACAAAATAAAAATTATTACTTCACAAGTTGAGGTCTAATTTAGATCTCGAAGTAGCTTGCTGACGACGACGATTAAGATATCAACAAATTAATTTTCCTTACGAAAGAACAAAGCAAAATAAATATCATCGAGTACCTATAGGTAAGTTCAACATGATACTAAATATCTAAATCAGATGAAGCTACTCCGCACCCCCTAGAAGTTAACCTCTATGAAAAGATATTTGTAAATGTATGTAAAATCTGTGTAGTTAATTGATGTGTGTGTGTGTGTGTGTGTGTGTGTGTGTGTGTGTGTGTGTGTGTGTGTGTGTGTGTGTGTGTGTGTGTGTGTGTGTGTGTGAGTGTGTGTGTGTGTGTGTGAGTGTGCGTGTGTGTGTGTGTGTGTGTGTGTGTGTGTGTGTGTGTGTGTGTGTGTGTGTGTGTGTGTGTGTGTGTGTGTGTGTGTGTGTGTGTGTGTGAGGGTGTGTGTGTGTGTGTGTGTGTGAGTTTGTGTGTGTGTGTGTGTGTGTGTGTGTGTGTGTGTGAGTGTGTGTGTGTGTGTGTGTGTGTGTGTGTGTGTGTGTGTGTGTGTGTGTGTTATAATTATTGAGGTTTTTAATATTTTTTTCATACCTATTTTACTTAAAGATATCGGCCAAAGGTTTCTTCACATTTTAAATATTTTATGTTTCTTTTAAACGTTTATCAATATTACAACTGAGGACCTTACACTTCAATTTATTTTATTGAGGACAGTAACCTATACTTTCTCTTGAAAAAATTGGAGTAATTATTAAATTGAAACAGTTGCATTTTTGTAGTTGAATTTTTTGAAATATTTGTAAAACATTTTAATTGCCTTAGCATATTTGCAATGTTTTATTGCATACAAGAGACACATTTTTATTCGAATTATTAGATGCAAAAGCCACATATGTTCTAGTTCCCATTAGAGAAAAACGAATATCACAATTTGTGGATGAGTTTAGACAATGTTGCAAGTCATAATGTAACCGTGGTTCCTTCATGCGATTGCTGAAAAATCTCTTTAATTAAATGCAGGCATTCCTGGGATAATATGAAGTCATGGAGCTACGCCCTCGTTGTTAGGGACAAATGTATGAACAAGGAACAATTGGGGAACAAGGTTTTATGCTGGAACACTTTTATATTCCATGCAGGGGACTGACTGGATGATCTGGGTCCCCCTTTAAAAGTGTTTGAGTGTGAATATGGAAATGAAAGGAAACTTGCAAGTACGGTTTAGATCTAACAATACAGCTAATAACAAATTAGTATTTAGATTTTCAATTAAGGACTGTGTATAATACCAAACACAGAGGTAGTGTGACAAAAAGGAGGTATTGGTGACATTAAACAATTAAATAAATAAAACTTGCAACTAACAAGGCCCGCTTGAAAAGGATAAGGGATAAACGTAATTGCGTATGGAAAAGTGGTAAGTGAAAGACGTCATGGGGGCCTAAAACGACTTTAGGACTGTGGGGGAAAATAGAGGGAATTACTTTAAGAGCACAGCACCTTATGTGGGGAGAAATTAAACTTCGATTCCAATGAAAAGGAGCAAAAGAAGCTCGCTGTAGTGGAAGATGAAAAGGATTTTCGGATGGTTATGTTGAGAAGAACTAAGAAATGAGAAAACATATTTTCGGTCAATTGACCTCAGAGATTCCGTCCAGCCCTCGTGGCAACCATCCTTTGGTGACCTTGCTCCGTCTCACGCAGTTAGTAACCATACGCGCGTGAAGGATTGAGGATAGATTTTCCATATAGCTAGCTAATGAGCTTTTTCCATGGAAAGTTAGGAGATTGTAAAATAAAGAGTTCTGGTAAGTAAGGCGCAAGAATAGGATGGAAACAACGTGGGAAAAAATAAACCATGCCAGAAAATACCTTGAGATAGATCATGCAGGAACCCTCCGGCTAGAATACCCCAATGCTAAGGGATAAGGAACGGCATTGCCTGCCTTTCAATACTTTTTTAGTGAGGTTATGGGGAGAGTCATAATCACTTCAACATCCGCCGCTTAGCTCACATGGGTATGCAAAACAAAATTAGTAACTTCGTCGGGGCTAACTTCGTCCTTTGGAATGTGCCTTTGAAACAGAGCTTTCAAAATCACTCAACAAGTCCGTTGGAATAAGTGTTAATCGTGTGCATCTATTTTGTCTGAAGTTATATATGGTGGACTGAAGTACCGCCCAACAAATCTCTAACGACCAATTAGCGGTTGCTTATCTAGTCCGACTTCTTGCTAAGTAATCAACAAAAAACCACGCGTATCAGGAAAACGATGGCCGGAGGGAAACTAATCATAACGCCGGACCTTTGCATCGTGTAGCGTCATATCCGTCGCCCACGCACTTATTGAGGAGTCATAATTATATAAATGGCAATTTTATCCTAAGCGATCAAATCAATACGTAATACAAACGGAGTTTATATATTTAAATTTTCCCTGTAACGATACATTACTGAGGACTTGACCTTTATTAAAACATTACTGTTTGGTCAACGACTAATACGAAGATTCTATAACATTGTAGCACCATTCCTTGTTAGTAAAAATAAATTGCATCCTGCAGTAAAAGGAACTTCTCCCTTGTTAATGGAGTAATGAAGGAAATGTAATGACGTCTCCAACAATGGGATTCTGCAGCTTCCCTAAGCATTTCCGACGGCATAAATTCGACTGACAAACGTTTCAGTATATTTATTAAATCAGGGTTTTATACCTTTTAACGTATATCATGAATACAAGTAAACTTCTAAACATTGTTCCGATACAACAACTTTATAAATTATCGGATAATAAATAATTTTGATAAATATATTTAATCATTATTGTTACCATTAATTTCAACTCATTATATCTTATAGTAAAACCACCAGTGGCGGAGCATATATAACACTAGGATGAGGTCGTGTATCTAAGATTATTACCAGATTCCTAATGGCATGCGTGGTTTTAGTTTTTCAATAAAACTATTTGAAGATTCTGACCTGCTATCAATAATATCATTTTTAAATATATCTTTTCACCAACGTGATGGATGTTATACCTTTAAAATTATTAAAAATATTTCTTTACGTGAAGTTTTACAATATTCTTCTACTTATTAATTCTTTCACAAAGTAATTTATTCAAACTTTGTGTAAAACAGAATAACAAAGAAGACAAAATGTATAATTTATAAAAACAATGCATTAAAACGAACTGGAACAGTGAATTATAAACAAGATGCTAAGTAGTGAAGTTGGAAGACTTTTAAAGAAGGCCATGAAGTATTAGGAACCAAATGAAAGACCCAGTAAAAACACTTTATAAATAAAAGAAATAAATACATAACAAAATATATTTTCGTAAACCAACGCCATTACAACAAAAATATGAACTCTGAGATATTACTTTTACAATAACCATACAACAAGCTAAAATATATAAACTCCCGGATTTAAGTCAGATTATATTTTTTGTATAAGTACTTACATTTTTTAAACTACTAATATGACTTTTAATTTACTTTGTTGCCACAATGAATTACAAGCATATATGTAAAGACTATCAATCACACTTTAATTTACTCAAACAATAGTCTTACTTGGTATATTTGCAAGTCGACTATCGAGAGCTTATTAATTTAGTTCTTTAGAAGACTCCTTGTTTTTGTAGTAGTTCCACGTGTGAGAATTCCATTATCTCTTGGTATAGCAGTAGTGTTCTCTCACTGCACTGTGGGATACTTTTGGCCTGTCTTGGGGTTTAATTTGTTTATTAAGATGAATAATTCTTCATATTTTGATTTCATTTGTACCCGTTCATTTATTATATTATTTTGATATAAATTTGTAACTGTTCCTGGATTGTCAATTTTAGGCACTTTTTTAACCTTTCTTTATTTAACGTTTATTTTCTATTGTGCGGTTATTTTTATAGCACCTATAGCTAGGTTTCAATTCCACATTTTTTTCTTATGTATGCTTTAAGGTGTTCCTTATATTTTAAGGTATCTTTTAATTAATTTTTTTTGGGCAATAAAAAGTATATTACCGTCTTGTCAATGAATTTTTTAGATTCTATTATTAAGTGTGGGGTATATTTTCACCATTGGTTTATTTTATTTGAATACACTTTCTGTATATCTGTAAGCTACGTTAGTATTGTTATTTCTTAGGATTGTTGTTATTCCTTTCGTATTTTATCCTGTGTTGTTTCAATTTAGTTTATATTCAGGTTTTTATTTTATCTATTGTTTATCTATCTGTAGCATCCAATTGTTTGGCTTGTTATTGTACCAACCGTTAACACTTCTTCAAACGGACTTGACAGTGGTTTTAAAAGCTCTGTTTCAGAGGCACATTCCAAGGGACGAAGTTAGCCCCTACGAAGTTACTAATTTTGTTTTGCATACCCATGTGAGCTAAGCGGCGGGGAAGATGAAGTGATTATGACTCTCCCCAAAAAAGTATTGAAAGGTAGGTAATACCGTTTCTTATTCCTAAGCGTTAGGATATTCTAGCCGGAAGGTTCCTGCATGATCTATCGCAAGGTAATTCCTGGCATGGTTTATTTTTTCCCACGTTGTTTCAATCTTATTCTTGCGCCTACTTACCAGAACTCTTTATTTTACAATCTCCTTATTTTCCATGGAAACAACTCATTAGCTAGCTATATGGAAAATCTATCCTCAATCCTTCACGCGCGTATGGTTACTAACTGCGTGAGACGGAGCAAGGTCACCAAAGGATGGTTGCCACGAGGGCTGGACGGAATCTCTGGGGTCAATTACTCATTTCTTAGTTCTTCTCAACATAAACATCCTAAAATCCTTTTGATCTTCCACTTCTGCAAGCTTTTTTTGCTCCTTTTCATTGGAACCGAATCTTAATTTCTCCCCACATAAGGTGGTATTAAATTAATTCCCTCTATTGTTTTCTAATTTTAATGTAAGAAGAGAGTACTTATTGTTTGTTGAGTTCCTGGAATCTTGACCGTTGATAGCTGCTTTACTGCACTTTTTCACATTACTAACTTACTTTCCTAATTCTTTACTAAATCATGTACGTCGCACTTTTAAATTTTACACTTAAAAAAAATTGACATACATATTATAAACTTAATAAATTCAGAACAAATTTAAATTAATTGGTATAATTATTATTCTAGTTTTTGTCACCACTTTCTAATTCATAAAATATCCATAATAACGATCCGAGAGAAAGAGCAAATACCACTGTAATTATTAAACTTTATTGTATTAAAAACCTAAAGCCTCAAGAGACCACCTTATATATATATATATATATATATATATATATATATATATATATATATATATATATTGGAGAAGTTGTTTATGCATTGAAAATACATAAAGATGTAAAGTACTATAGCCTATTGTAACAGTAATATAGCTCGTGGAAATTCACTACGATAACATTTACTATATCAATTGGCATTTAATAAAGCAAAAATATCTTTATCATTTTAATTAGCATTGCTTAAATCTTTGAAGTTTTGCAGTGAGATGAAACTACTCCCAGTTCTTAGTAATGTTTCACGATAAGAGAGAAAGGAATCATCGCTTTTGTACAATGTGGAACCTTCTCTTTTCTCTATTTGGTTTGTTTTCGAAGTCGTTCGTGCCGGTTCAATTATTTTTATATAAATAATACTTATACATATTTGATATCACTTATAACAAAATGTAAATAATAAAAATTATTATATCTTTTGAAAATATTTGTGTGTATTATCAGATGATGTTTAAGGGATTTACAAGTCATTTGTTGCTTTATATACTAACCCGCTATTAGTCTCGCTATAAGAAATCACATCAATGGTCCCGTGTTCGGGTCAATCTAACGTAAGTCATTTACTCTAGATTCCGTTTCATGCCATAAGTTTTAGCAATTATAATCACCGAAGATATCTTAAACAAGGTTATAAAGACTACTAATAGGAAATTTAATGTTATAAATAATGGTTTAGGTAAAATAAATCTCTCATAACAAAACTAGTTCAATACATTTTTAATTCTACTTTTGAATATTTTTCTGATACATGCGAACTACATTAGAAATAAAAAGAGTTTCCTAGTATATTTACTCATCTGTGTCCATTCGTAAAGTTTGTTATTCACAAAACACCAATGTGACTGAAGCAGTGTACTCTTTACATTACTGCGTTGCCGCATTTGTTGTAACAAGTCTGGAGGAATAGGTTTCTTTACGTTACAGGATAGTACTTACAGCCAACCTTTCCATCGGCAGGTCTCACTTGACGAGTAGTTGACTCGATTCCAGTCATACATTTTGTTTTCTTCAACGGTATCGGTAGACTGTTATAGGCGCTCGTCTCAATAGTTGAGGAGCTGTTGTTTTCCTACTTAAGTAATAAAAGTGTTTCTGATCAACATGTTGTCAGTGTGTGAGCGGAAGGTTTTGATATCATTATTTACTCCTAAGTTCAACAATCCACAAGACACAGTCACCGGTCAACAGTTACACGAATAAACATCAACAGTTACATGAATAAACATCAACAGTTACATGAATAAACAAGGACTGGATGCCGTATTTCCTTTGTTTCTATATATACGAGTACTGCATGACCGTCTTTTTCTAAATCAGATCTGTGGTCACTAAAAGTTTGACTGGAATCATAAGACTGTTCTGATGTGATGTCTTGTAAATCACTGAAATTATCTTCATCACTTTCAGCAAACCAGGACAAAATGTTTACATAATTGTCCATAATGTCATAAATAAACTACAATTATTATTATTACAAAAAAAATATTATTGTAATATTATTACAATTAAATATATTTTTAAAATATTATTATAATAAAATATAACAAAACATTCAAATAATACAACCTTACAAAACACTATAAAACAGCTACGAAACTTATATTTACTAAAAATAATAGCGAAACAATCTCTCACAAAAAGACTCACGGGCTAGAATGAACCTAACGTTAGCAGTGACGCGATCGGTCCCGCAGATATATGGGAACTACCACCCCCTCCACCATCGACTCTGGGAACCCCACTTTCACTTTAGTAATTCTGTCGACTCAGATCAACAGCCTAGGAGAATAACTAGAATTACAAAATTCTAGCCTCAAACTTAACGGTTTTATTTTTAAAATACTAAAACTCTTAGATTCAACCTTCAGCGAGACCGAGACCCGGTGAAACAAATAAGTTTATGTAATTAAATTATGTAACAACATATAATGTATTTACAAATTGCAAGAAAGTAGGATTTATATATGCAAAGTTATATTAATAACTACAATTTAAAACGTTTTGTAATTATTTATGAGTTATTCGTTTTACTAAAATATTAGAATATGTAATAATTGTTTTAAAAAAATGAACATTTAAAAGCTCTTGTTAGCAAGTGTTATGTTCTTATCGAAGTTCCAATGTCGTATATAATTTATTTTATAAGTCACGCTGTTTAAAGTTTCACTTAAGCCTCAAGGCTATAAGATTTTTCTATAAATTTTAATTTCTGTCCGGGTTTTGGTAAAGGCACGTAACTCGAAATTTATAAAAAATATCAAATCTATTTGTGATTATCGAGTTACAAAAATGCAATCTCTAGGTTTCCATTTATGGGATAAATCAGAATAAATAACTAAATATTTTCTTGAGGAAGTGAGTAATATGAAATAACTAGAGACAATAAATAGAAACGCAAAAAAGTTCATTTGTTTGCCCTACAAATATCGCTAGATGCACATTTCGGCTACAAGGAGGCCATCTTCAGAAGTAATCATCAAGTAACCACTTTGTAACTGGAACATACAATTGTGTGGGTATGGCAGCTAACGTACAGACTCGGCGTATTTCATTGGATAAATAGATTAAATGAGTTATTACCGTAAATAAGATGTAACAGATTTTATATTTCAGTATTAGGTTAGTGGTTGAACTAAGAGGCTAATCCATTACGTATAGTATAAGTATAAAATCCCGTTTAAATTAAAGTTCATATTTTACTAACGGCTTAACAAAGTTTCTAATTGAACCTTCAATCAAGTTACCCACTAATATTTGCAACTAATTAGTTCATGTTTGTTAGCAAAGTAACTAGCTTTCTAATTTTGTTCAATTCACAGTGTTATTCCTCACCTATCCTGTCCTCAGTGAATTAATCATCAGCTGTAATGCTGTTACTCACCTAAGGTGTAGTGTAATAATTAAGTGTAATGCAGATAATGATCTAAGACGTAACGCCATAATTAGGTGTAATGCAGTTACTCGCCTAAAGTGTAATGTAATGATTAGATTTAATGCAGATACTCTCCTAAGGTGTAGTGCAATAATTAGTTTTAATGCAGATACTCATTTAAGGTGTAATGCATTAATTAGGTTTAATGCAGATACTCCCCTAAGGTGTACTGAAATAATTAGGTTCATTGCAGATACTCGCCTAAGGTGTAATGCAATAACTAAGTTTTAGGCAGATACTCACCTAAGGTGTGATGCAATAATTAGGGGTAATGCAGATACCTAAGGTTTAATACAGTAATTAGGTGTAAAGTGATAGGTGTATTGAAGTAAATACTTCTTATCTCTGGATATGACTGTTTTGCCTGAGGATATATAGTTTAATCCGCCACTTATATTAAACCCAAATTACGTGATAACATATGATTCCATACAACAGCTGATTTTATATTTAGAACATCTGTTTCAACACGTAATGATGTTATGTCACTTTGTTTATTGAACATTAACATGTTGTTTTCAATATTCTTTATAATTAATAAATATCTTACTAAAACACACTTTAACGCCTTTGTTAACAATTTTATAATGAAACCTTAACCACTAATATTTGCAACAAATTAGGTCGTGTTTGTAAGCAATTTAACTAACTTTTTAATTTGGTTCAATTCACAGTGTTATTCTTCACCTATGCTGTCCTCAGTGAATCAATCATCAGCTGTAATGCTGTTACTCACCTAAGGTGTAATGTAATAATTAGGTGTAATGCAGATAATGATCTAAGGCGTAACGCCATAATTAGGTGTAATGCAGATACTCGCCTAAGGTGTAATGTAATAATTGGATTTATTGCAGATACTCACCTAAGTTGTAATGCAATAATATGTTTAATGCAGATACTGGTCTAAGGTGTAATGCAGTAATTAGATCTAATGCGATATTCACCTAAGATATAGTGCAATAATTAGTTTTAATGCAGATATTCATTTAAGGTGTAATGCATTAATTAGGTTTAATGCAGATACTCACCTAAGGTGTAATGCAATAATTAGGTTTAAGGCAGATACTCAGCTAAGGTGTGATGCAATAATTAGGGGTAATGTAGTAATTAGGTCTAAAGTGATAGGTGTGTTGAACTAAATGCTTCTTATCGCTGGGTATGACTGTTTTGCCTGAAGATAAATAATTTAATCCGCCACTTATATTAAACCTAAATTACGTGATAACATATGATTTCATACAACAGCTGATTTTATATTTAGAACATCTGTTTCAACACGTAATGATGTTATGCCACTTTGTTTATTGAATATTATCATATTGTTTTCAATATACTTTATTCTTAATAAATATCTTACTAAAACACAGCGATATTTAACGCCTTTGTTAACAATTTTATAATGAAACCTTCAAATTCGGCAGCGAAATTCTCATATTGAAAAAAAGAACGTAAAACACGAACTCAAATATTTGTTAAAAATGTAGTTTTGGGGATTTTCTTGTTCCATAGTTAAGTGTCGTGTTACGTATGCCTTCGAATGTGTGAATTAATCAACAGGAGATATTCTGCGACAATGTCTCTATAGTTCTATGGCTATCAATAATACATTCAGTTCGTCATTGATTCTATCTTAGTTCTCAAATCATAGTTCCTTAGATCAACTTTCTCTACCGTTATCTCAGCTTCCATGAACTAAACATTCCAGACCCGTTGATGTCAGGCAGTTCAGCTTCATCTCACAACAATTTACAACTGACGTTAAATTGCCTATATAGCGCCGTGTTTTCAGTTTGATTCTGCTGTGGTACATAAACATACAGTTTATCCCACTGTTTGTATAAAAAAAATGTTCTGTTAGTGAAAAAATATGGAAAATCGTTCAAAATATACTTATATACAAATATAATCACTATGTAGCTTTAATATATCCTGGACCATCAAAAATAGATATACTTGTTTGTTAACACTACCTATGCTATTATCTTAATATTATGGTTATAATAAAAATTATTAGAGATTCCAAAAACATTAAACTTGACTTTTGCTATCAATGGCTGGTAACAGTACTAATAATTACTTTGAACAATTTAGAAATGAGCACAAAAATAATAATATTGTATTTAATAATATTAAGTTTTTTATTTTTTAATAAAGCTTTTAAAATAGAAATTCTTTTTTTCTTGTTTTTCACTTTATAATTATTTATTCTCAGGGTCTCAGGATTTAAATCATTATGTTACTTTATAGCCGTGTAAATACGCTCTAGGAGGGAGCTGGTGACTGACAAGGGAGGAAGCTCAAGGGGGGAGCTGGTAAATACTCCGCAAGTGGCTGAAAACGCTTCAGGGCTTCGTTATTACTACACAAGGCTGCAAAGCACCCAAATTTTAATTAGCTCGGCTGACACGGTTTAGTTAAAAAACAAAATACGAAAAATATTAAAACAATATCAACAAGGATACTAAATTGAAGCTGTTTGCAGAACCGTTACCTGAATAATCACAATTCCTTGCAAATATATAATAATTTATTGACGTATTACTTTAAACTTAGAAATCAAAATCAGAGATATTAATTTTAACTAGTAAGCTCCGAGGGTTTTATTATAAATATTTGTTCCCTATATATTACAAATATTCTGAAGGGAGTGGTAACATTAGTCTACC
Organism: Prosapia bicincta; assembly: GCA_036971475.1. Classification (NCBI taxonomy): domain Eukaryota; kingdom Metazoa; phylum Arthropoda; class Insecta; order Hemiptera; family Cercopidae; genus Prosapia; species Prosapia bicincta. The sequence goes on along the minus strand of JBAIZL010000011.1, from coordinate 9,153,234 downwards.
ATTATGTTTTCGCTATCCGAGTAAAGGATCTTACCTCCATAGACGCGCAGGTGTACCTATGGTAACCTGAGTCATGTTTCGCCCCGTCCCAGTACCTAGATATCATTTTTTTTCTTAGTTACAAGTTTATACTACAAAGAAACACCTTAGCATGTCAAAGGTATACGACTCTGTACACGCTAAGCCTTATATACAGTTATTACATTTAGTTTTTCAGTTATAAAAGACGGATTTCGGTTACAAGATAGGCAATCCTTAAATTATTACGCATTAATCTCCATTCTTATTTGCCAATCATTGATCGATATTTTATTCTGATCAACAGTAAGTGTTAAGATCAATTTTTGCTTTTATTATAATAATGTTTTTAATAGATACTATTCAGGTACATCTAACAATTTTTGAGTGAATAAAAAGCAAACTGAAGAGTTTGCTTTAAAGTGTCAGATTTTAGAACTTTCCAGAAGACTTCTGAAACACACAGACCACTTTTCCAATGTAGTCTGGTAATTCTGTATTCAACTACACTTGGAGGTTATGTAAATCAGTTCTTTTTCTACTAAAAACAATCGCATATTTAAATATCTATAAACGTAAGCTTCTGTACAACATGCGTGTATGTTACTCTTAGTTTTTAATAATTCCTGTATTGTACATTAGGATATCTATAAACGTTATTATAAACGTATCAACTACGTTTTTCATTCAAGGTTCTACTTTTCTCGGCCTTCCCCACGATTATTCCGTTTAATATATCAGTCTTTTATGCTGTGTGTCTAACAATATCTATTATTCGTGCGAGAGGCCTGAAAAGAGTACACTACCCGGTTGTAAATCTACCTGCTAACACATTCGCGCTTACATCTTCTAAAACTGAATAATTATTATTAATATTTTCTGTTTTAAATTACTGTATTTTTCCAATAATCTTTCTACTCTTGTTTATAGAAAATCGAGTTGAAATTACAAATTACTTCAAAGATCTGTAGAACCAAAACCAGTGCATTTAATGCCCAAGAGAAGGCGGCAAAACACACAGAAAGTTCATATAACAAATCAATAGGTAGTATGTGCAAGGGAGTAACCTTTTAGAAGAAGACAGTCAGAGTAGGAGCGGGTTTGTGGTCACTATGGCGTGTGCGGCGTCCATCTTCTTACACATGACGTTAGTTTACATTACTGGATCAAGTTGTTGGTATTGGACTGGTAACAATTAGGGGCCCTTCGAATTTAGAAGGCGTTTGTTTGGTTTAAATGGATACGAATTAGTGTAGATAGGGACAGAGAAGGAGGGATTGGGGGAGAAAGAAAGAATGAGGAGACACGAGGAATAGCGTCCTAAAACTGTTTTAAAGTTTTCGATATTGACTTCCCGCCAAACACTAAGACATGTAATTGCTTACAGGCAGAGCACAACCGTTTCAAACCAACCGAATTTAAAACGACTGTTCCGGAATTGATTTAATGGCGAAACAGAATTTTAAATAAAACCAGTGTAAAACACCCCAATGCAATGTTCTTAAACCTTTAAAAGCAATTAACAAGGACAATGAATATTTCCTATAAGAGAGTTTAATACACAACCTAATTTGATCCAAAACCTTTACCATTGTATTCATGTTCATGTCAATTTATTGGCATATTTTAATGAGCACAAAGGTCAGGTTCAAGGAAAACCACAAAGCAGTATTCCCAAAATTTATTTCTTTTTCAACTCAACTATATTTCTAAACAATTTACTGTTGCATGCGTGTTAAAAAACATGTTTTGACATGATTATTTAGTTTCTTTCGACAGTGTCTAGGGTTTTATTTTATTCAACAGTTTACTTTTTACGGATTTGGTTTGCTGCAAAGCGTCTCAAAGACTTCTGAAAGCCAAAGACTGTCTTTAAAACCTAAAGCAGCTGTTTTAACTTAGAGGTTATTTCAAGGTTATGGTTATTGTAATCACCTGCAATGTAAATATATTCAGAAATATCAATAATTTGATACACATAAAGTACGATTTTATGAAATAGCTCTTTTTATATTCATAAATTGCTTGTTTTGGACAATTATTAAGCCACCTCATTACATTGCTATATATCTATTGACTAAATGTCTATCAGAGTTTTCACTCCCTCTAGTCTGTTACAAGCCTGAGTTGTTTTTTTAACTGTCGCATGCTTGATCTCTTCATATCAATAACTATTTCTTGCGCATGATTATATCCTCGTTTGCATTGATAATTACAAATGGAACGATTATCCTATCACACGTAAAATGGTCAATGCACAAATATATTTTAAATTTCAAAACGGGAAATAGAAAGAGAGTAATATGGAATATTATAAGATATGATAGGAAGCGGTTCTGTAAAAAAAAAACATTTTACATCAATATCGAGAGATATAAAAAGGGATGGAAGAGCAGATGAGACAAAGTACGATCGTCAGAAACTGAGAGAGACTGATATGGAGGGTAGACTGTAAGATACAGAGATGAGTGAGAAAAGGCAGGTGATACATGGTTAGACGTAAAGAAACAGAGAGAGATGGAGGGGGTGCAAAGAAAGCAGTTACAGAGGTCGGGGAGAGAAAGTAGGCGATACAAGGCATAACGCAAAAAACAGAGAGAGAGAGAGAGAGAGACAGGGGGGAAATGGTAGGTAATACGAGGGGAGAGAGAGCAGCCGATACAAGGTAACACCCCAAGAGATACAGAGACATAGGTGTGAGAGAGGAAGCAGTTAATACAAGGTAACATGGAAATAAACAGAGGGAGGAAGAGGGGGGAGAGAAAGCAGGTGATAAAAAGTAATATGATAATAAATAGAGAGACAGATGGGGGGAGTGAAATCGGACGATAGAAAGTAACACTCCAAGAGATACAGAGAGAGGGAGGAGCAGGTAAAAAAAAGTAACTTGATAATAAACTAAGAGACAGAGGAAGGGGAGAAAATACAATGTAACACGGGGAAAAAAGAGAGATACTGTGGTGAGGGAAAGGTAGGCGGTGATACAAGGTAACACGGCAAGAAACAGAGAGAAACAGAGGGAGGAGAGAATGCGGACGGCACAAGCTAAAACACCAAGAAACAGAGAGAGTCACACGTGAAGGAGAGGAAGAAGGTAATACAAGGTAACATGAAAATAAACAGAGAGAGATACAGAGGTGGGGAAGAGAGAGCAGCCGATACAAGAAAACACGCCAAGAGACAGAGAGGATATAGGGCACAGAGAGCAGCCGATACAAGATAAGACGGAAAAACAGAGAGAGAAATAGGGGGTGGGAGAAAGCAGGTAATACAAGGTAACACTGCAAGAAATAAAGATAGACAGCGGTGGATGAGAGAAAGCTGTTAATACAAGGTAACAGGATAATAAACAGAATGACAGAGGTAGGGGGGATAAAGTGGGCGTTACAAGGTAACAGGGGAATAAACAGGGAGATACAAAGGTTGGGGGAGAGAAACCAGGTAATAAATAGTAACATGGGAAGAAACAGAGGGAGAAGAGGTGTGGGAGAGAAAGCATGTGATACAAGGTAAGGCAGCACGAAACAGAGAAAGACAAAGATGGGGGTTAAGAAAGCAGGCGATACAAGTTAACACAGGAAGAAACAGAGAGAGACAGTTGTGGGGGAGAGAAAGCAGGTAATACAAGGCAACATGGGGATAAACAGAGAGAGAGAGAGACAGAGGTGAAAAAGAGAAAGCATAAGATACAAGGTAGCACGGCAAGAAACAGAGCGACAAACGAGAGGGGAGAGAAAGCCATGTGATACGAGAATAGACTGTGATAAGCAAATAGAGAGTCACGAATGTGATGGAAAAAAACAGGTGATATAAGTTGGGACAGAAAGAAACAAAGAGGGACAGAGTTGGGGGAGAAAAAGTAGGTGATAGGCTGATAGACCGTGAGAATTGGAGAAAGATATATATGGGTATAGACGGTAAGAAACAAAGATATGAGCAAATGGAATGGAGAAAACATGATTCAGGGATAGATCTTTAAAAAGAGAGAAAAACAGTGACGAAGAAGAGAGCAGATAATATAAGGAGAGACCGTAAGAAACAGAGCATTAAAAACTAGAGCTTAATAATTATTAATAATATCGACTAAAACCAACAAACACAATACAAATGAATTCCAAAAATTCAGAAATATACAGTTTTACAATTATGCAATTTAATCCTAGTATTGCCGCATTGATTTATTTTGGGATCGAAATTTCAAATAAAAATTGTATAAGGTAGCATAACACATTATTTCATAAGATGTAAACCCAAATAAAATGGACGGTGAATATGTCTTCAGAAACTTAATTCCATGACGTAAAGGGGAAGGTTGTAAAACTCAAACCCTTACCTTTGAATTTGTGTTCATTACAATGGCCGAGTCGTTTTATTGTCACATTTTTATGAATAACCTTCAGGTTCAAGTACAGAAGTATTACATCGTATAACAGGAAACAAAACATATTTAAATGCTTAGTTGGAAGGTGGAAGAGTGAGGCTCGTAAAAGGAGATATAAAAATTTACGTAGACAAAGTCGGTAAAGGGGTGGCTTTCTCCAGCCCCGCTGCGGTTAGGTTTCAATGCTAGGCGGGGCAGATATATGTACACTACGATATCAAGGCATACACAAAGGACAACAATCGATACTTGACTGGCTTAGTTAGATATGGTTTGAATGTACACACCAAGTTTTATTTCGAAGGATGCGAATAGGGTTAGTATTTACGGAAATGGACACGTGACAGAACTTTATAAAGGCGGAACGTAGGCAAATGCTCTGATAATTGCGGCAATAAATTGTTAAACCGCAAATATAAGATTTTAACAACCACAACTATTACAGTTTAACTTGAGTGAAGATAATTAGATATTAGTCGCAGAAAATTTAATTTTATATTACGGAGAAAAATTTCACGGCCAATTTAGATGTCTAATAAACCTAGCTATTAAGTTTATAAAGATGGTAAATTGTTCATATCATTGCGAGAATGGAAGGAAAGTCAAGGCATACACAAAGGACAACAATCGATACTTGACTGGCTTAGTTAGATATGGTTTGAATGTAAACACTAAGTATTTTTTAAATGAGGCTTCTAGGGTTACTATTTATGGAAAAGGACACGTGACGGAATTGTATATAGGCGGAACGTAGGCAAATGCTCGGATAATTGCGGCAATTAAATTGTTAAAACGAAATATAAAGTTTTGAGACCAAAACTTTTCCAGTTTAACTTCAGTGAAGAGAATTAGACATTAGTCGCAGAAAATTTAATTTTATATTAAGAAGAGATATTCCACGGCCAATTTAGATGTCTAATAATCCAAGCTATTAAGTTTATAAAGATGGTAAATTGTTCATGTCTTGCGAGAATGGAAGGAAAACCATACTTTTGTCTTTAATTATCTTTCTATCAGTCACTAAGAACGTTCTTTACAGTTTGCTCTAGTTCTTCACTCGTTATTATCCACTGAGGATGACAAAAAGTACTTTAATTAGAAAAATAATTCTATCCACTTTACAAAACACAGTCTAGATTTAATAAAATACCTTCATTTACACTTTCATTACGTACTATATTAACACCCTCCCTCCACCAAACACACATCCACACACCTTTCCTCCGCCACACACACCTTCACACACACACACACACACACACACACACACACACACACACACACACACACACACACACACACACACACACACACACACACACACACACACACACACACACACACACACACACACACACACACACACACACACATACACACACACTCACACATTCGCACACACACACACACACACACACACACACACTCACACACACACACACACACACACACACACACACACACACACACACACACACACACACACACACACACACACACACACACACACACACACACATACACACACACACACACACACACGCGCGCTCGTACATACACTCACACAAACATACAGATACACACACACATATAAAGTAAACTGATTTTCTATTATTAAAATCGAGTCATACAATTTACAAATTATTCGCACATTCATCTGAGAAATTGTCTGTATGATATGTTATTACGGACCCAAAGTGTTTAAAGTTTTGTAAAGCTAGTCCAATATTCCTACAAAATATGGATAGCTAGCCGAATGTAGATGCAGCTTTTGAGAAGCCTGGGCAAAACACGTTAAATAAGGGCGAGACTGGATGAGGTATGTAAGGGAGACTTCTTGGGGGATCAAAACTACTTACAAAGTTCTCAGATATAGGTATATGTTATGTTGAGGGTTTTATGAACTTACTATGTAGTGCTTAGTAGTTAATTGGAGTGCTATACGTAGGAACTAATGTAGGGTAGGCTACAGATCCTTGCAAAATCAGCTGATTACTTTATATTCTTCCTTTACCATAAACGTACACTCATTTTATTTTTTACATGGCTGATTTTAAAGTTTAGGAATTTATTTACTGTTCTGATTTTGTTGTTGTTTTTACGATATTTAAGAATATGAAATATTAAAGTTTAATTCTAAACAGTGTAGTTGGCAATGTCTCCGTAAACGGACATTTGTTTCACAAATCCAACGACGCAATCTTTTACCATAATAAATCAGTGCCTTATGAATATTAGAGAATACATCAAGCCTAGAGATACACACATTATAATATATCTGCACCAACATATTTCACTGAAATTACCCACAACACATCGACAAGACGAGCTCGAGATGGGCGCCGATGCCGCAGGCATTTCTAAATTAAATTCTACCCTCATCTTGGTATTAACGTGAAGCATGAGCCATAGAGTGAGTCGATAATTTTACGTCCTTCATTATCTTCAACTACATAATAATAAAAATAATTCAAAATAAAAGTATTAACACAGGAACTTTAATACTTATAAGCGGATAAAAGGATGTCGGCGAATTCAGTATCTCTGTTTAGAAAGAACTATTTTTACGTAAAAATATATTTATCTTTATCGTAACAAAACCATTTTTAATGGTACTAATTTCTTATTTATGCTGAAATGTAATTAAAGTTTATTGTAAAATAATATACAACACATCATTAATGTGAAACAAATGTTGGCTCTATAGAACCGAAGTCAATTATGTTCAAAGTGTTTTACTTCAATGATTCCTGATAAACATAATAAATCAGTGCCTTATGAATATTAGAGAATACATCAACCCTTAAGATGCACACATTATGATACATCTGCAACAGCATATTTCACTGAAATATCGTACAACAAATCGACAAGAGAGACAGCTTGGGACGCTTGAAATGGGTGCCGATACCGCAGGTATTTCTAAATTAAATTCTACCTTCATCTTATTAAAGTGCAAGCCTGACGAACGGGCAATAGAGTGGTCGTTCAGTCGCTCTGCTTATGGAAAATAATGGAATTTGTCGTCCACTATGGCTACTAAAGTAAACCTTGATATAGGTAGATACGATTTCCATGACTTTATCTGTTCTCACAAAACGTATAAACGATTCTCAACCAAAGGATTGCTAAATTAAAGAAGAATTTTATAGAAACAAAAGTATAAAGAAATTAATATTAATGCCACAAACAACAACTACATAAACATAACATCAAACCTAAAAGTTCTGTGCTAATTTAACATAAAACTGAAGATCAAGAAATATACAAGCACCTCGAGTGGCACCCGATTCACAAAACCCCATTACAATTTTTTCACATTTACTTTTTGCCAATATTGTTACTATGCCTAAGACATTAATATTAGGTAACTTTAATAATTTTCTCCAAATCAACGCTACACTACTACCCCTCCCTTTCTAACGTTGAGACTATTTTAGCTCCGAATCGCTAACGGTGACATGTCCAGGACTCTTCCATTTTCAGATAAGGTCCTTTCCTCTGTGATGCTCCCTGTAGTCTATAACTGAGGTGTTTTAATCACTGCCTTTTTAATGTTCTTCGTAGACGATCAAAATCACAGTAATCGGTTGCAGTAAAACCACAATCGCTATATTTATATATCAATCTATCAACTTATATATATATATATATATATATATATATATATATATATATATATATATTTATGTATATATATATATATATATATATATATATATATATATATGTATATTATATATATATATATTATAAATATATATATATATATATATATAATATATATAAATTATATACATAAAATAAATATATATATTTATATTTATATATGATATTACGTATTTTTTATCCCTTTGCATGGGGGTGCGGACTAGCCGCACCTATGAGGGGTTTGGCGTCCGTCGCGGTACCCTAGCCTAACACTACACCACTCACAAAGCATACACACACACATCAAAACAATCTCTACACATTTGAACACTTACATCTTCTCTTAGGGTCTTGACTGGTCAGAGCCGTTGCGCGTTGGGAGTGCTGAAAAGTCCAGAGCTTGACAAACTCTGGTCTGGGACGCTGATGTGAGATTGCTCTGGCGAAGACGTAGGTGCGGTTTCTGGTCTACCAGCCGCTTCGGTCCTTAGTCACGGAGTTTCCGCGGTGCATGGGGGTCAGAGCCTGTGCACAGTATTATGAGTTCTCGACTGATGCCCATCCAGTCGAGCTAAGGAAAAAACCTATAGGCCTCAGAGTTCTGAGGGTTGGAAATGATCTTAATGTGATCCAAGGGTCTACCCGTTCCTATGGTCTCGCCCGTAACGCTTGACACGATGGCTGGCTGAAAACATTTATGGATTCAAAAACCCCGTCAAATATGACTAGACTGAAGAGGACACGCCAGGATTCTCCTGACGATCATAAAAATAAGGATTTGAGTAATAAGTTGATGGTGAAAACGTCACAGACATTGCCATCAGCAAAGTATTTAGTTGTTTCTAGTTCCGTAGAAGGGAAAGATCATTCCAAAGTTTCTCCTTTCCTAATTAACAAGGCTATTACTGCCTGTGCTGGAGGTCCAGTAGCCTTTATTAAGAAACTTAGAAACGGAACACTGTTAGTTGCGACTTCCACCTAGAGACAAACTCGTTCTCTATCAAAAATGACTTCTTTCTTTGACCAGGTCATGGTATCTGTGGCTCGCCACAGATCCTTGAATTACTCAAAGGTGGTCATTACATGTAGGGATTTAATGTACCTTCCAATCGATGAAATTAAGTCCGAACTGTCTTCTCAGTCAGTTACGGACATTGTCCCTATAATGAAAATGGACAAAGGAGAAAAAGTAGCAACAGCATCTTTTATCGTAATCTTTGGAAAGCCTAGCCCTGCTTCAAGTGTCAGCGTTTTGGGCATATCAGCTCTACCTGTTCGAAGCAAAACGTATGCGGTATATGTAGCGTTGAAGGCCATGATGATAAGGAATGCGCCAACTGTGGTGGTGACCAACCAGAGCGATCCTACAACTGTCCTACTTTTAAGGAAGAAAAAGCTATCCTAGGCATCATGAAAGACAAGCTGTCGTTTCCAGAGGCCAAAAAACTCTATAGATCTATTCAGCCAAAGGCAGACAGTAAGACTTATCCCGCTACTCTTACCGCTTCCAAATCGTCTTGTACCAACTGTGCCGAGCTGTCGGAAAAAATTGAAGTTCCAACAGAACAAGTTTCTGGCCTTTTGTCCTTGGTCACGAATGGTCCTACTTTGAATTTAGTACAACCTGCAGCGACGGATAGTGATTTACCTCTTGTACCAATCACTTACACTGTTGGAGCAAGAAATAAATCGTTAAGTGAGCCCTGTGTTTCTGTGTAGTCAACGGGTAATAAACCTTTTGTGCAGAAGACGTTGGAAAAAACAAACCACGTAGACCAGGGTTACGTCAGACTACATCACCACCGTCGTTACCGGGTGTAAATAAAAATGCTAACAAAGGAGGGAATGTAAAAACCACCCCTCCTAAATCCAAAATTTCCTCAGATTCCATCCCTGAACGGGTGAATATGGATTCTGAGAATTGTAAGCCTGAGAAAAGAAAGGAGAGAGCACTAATGGGTGCCAGATAAATCCACTGTTAAGTTGATAAATGTCTGCAATTAGCAAGTCATTGATACAATGGAACCTCAACGGTGTTAGGAGTCACATAGAAGATCTTAAAGTAGTCGTGCGAGATGTGTATCCAATGTTTATATGTCTACAGGAGACGCATCTCCACGAATCGCATAATTTTCATTTAATTCAGTTTTCAGATCAGACGTCGTTACAGAAGACCGAGCTAGAGGTGGCGTAGCCATTCTAGCCCGTGACTGTATCGATGCTGCTCCGCTAAACTTAATAACCCATTTGCAAGCAGTAGCCGTTCGAATAGCTTTTAGGTATACAATCACTGTGTGTTGTGTCTACTTGCTACCACAAGAAAATCTGCAACACAGTGAATAGTGAATTTGATAAGCCAGTTATCGACTCCGATCTTATTAGTAGGAGATTTTAATGCCCACCATTTGGCCTGGGGATCTCCGATTAGCAACTCTCGAGGTTAACTTGTGGAGAGTGTAAGAACGGAACTGGACTTATGTCTGCTAAATGACGGTTCGCCTACTCATTTAGCAGCATCTACTGGTGGATGGACAGCTGTTGACCTATCGATCTGCAGACCTCAATTAGCTACTAGATGCACATGGTCGGTACGCAATGATTTGTATGGAAGCGACCATGTGCCTATTAAAATCAATTTTTGTGACTCCCAACCATGTTATGCTCGAAATTCCCGTTGGATTTTGCTATACGCCAACTAGGACTCCTACTCAAATTATCTTGTATCACTTGACATGGATTATATGACACCCATTGATGAAACAATTGACAATTTTTCAAAAGCTATTTGCGAAAGCACGGAGGATATTCAGGCTGAGTAGAAAGAACTCTTGGGAACAGTACATTAACACAATTAGACGAACAACTCAGTCCTCCACAGTGCGGAGGAAACTAAGACCAGTTTGTGGTACTCCCATTCCGTTGCCAGCCGTTCCGCTGAAACAACCGGATGAAAGAATTATCCTAGCAGCCTATAACAGATTATTCCAGATGTATAAACTGAAGGAAGAAGGAATACCGTTTACTTTTGGGTTGTCTGAGGACTCTCCTTTAAACACTCCTTTCTCTATAGGGGGATTTTAGTCAGCTCTTGCGTCAACGATAGATTCTGCACCAGGTCCTGATTCCATAGTATACTCACTGCTGAAACATCTACCATCGTCGGCTATAAGCCACCTTCGAATATACAATCGTTAATTCGAGGAGCGCTATTTCCCCGATTCATGGTTAGAATCAACTGTAATTCCTCTTTTGAAGCCAGGTAAAGACAAAACCAATCCCAGTAGTTATAGGTCTATATGTCTAACAAGCGTCTTGTGTAAACTACTGGAGAAGATGGTCAACCGCCGCACCGTCTTGTCTGGTACCTAGAAACCAATGACCTTATTTGCAACGAACAGTGTGGTTTCAGGCAAGGACGATCATTCCTTTACCAAATGGTTTTGTTAGAATCAGCTATTCAAGATGCCTTTCTCTTGCGTCAAACACTCGTTGCTGTTTTCTTCGACCTTGAGAAGGCATACAATATGGCAGGGAAAAGAGGAATTTTGAACACTTTAAAATCATGTTGTATAAAAGGGAATATCCTAGCATTTATCGCTAACTTTCATTCAAATGGATCTTTCCGCGTTTGTCTTGGAGGTACATATTCAAACAGTTATAAACAGAAGAATGGGGTACCGCAGGGCAACGTGCTGAGCGTCACGCTATTTGCCGTTGCAATAAATAGTATCACGAATTGTATACGATCTCCGGTACACTGTTCACTCTTTGTAGATGACTTTTGTATATATGTGCCTGCTCGTAGTATGGCAACAGCGGAAAGATCTTTTCAGTTAGTAATAAACCGATTAGAGGAATGGTCAAGAACTACAAGTTTTAAATTCTCTGCTTCGAAGACCCAATGCGTATCATTTAGTCGTCGTAGGCCACACCAGGAGCCGATCCTTTATCTTGATGGGATTCAGTTTCAAACCACAGATTTTTAGGCCTTTTATTTGATAAAAGACCCTCGTGGATCCCACATGTTCGTGATTTGAAGGTGAGATGCAACAAGAAATTGTATATGTTAAGAGTCCTTAGTGGTACGAATTGGGGAGAAGACAGAACTAGTATGCTTCGCTTTTATCGCTCAGTAGTTATCGCGCATTTATTATGGCTGTCAAGCCTATTCATCCGCACGACTTACAGTTCTGAAAATTCTCGATGCTGTCCACCACTCAGGACTTAGACTTGCTACTAGTGCATTTAGAACTAGCCCAATCCCTAGTCTTCTTGTCAAGGCTGGGGAACCCGCTCTTTCAAGACGACGTCAGATGCTACATATATCTTATATATCTGGTCTTCGAAGCAAACCTAAACATCCGGCATGTAATGTAGTGTTTCATAACAGCTACGAACCATATTATAATGCGCGCCGTTCGACCGCTCCGTTCGGTATTAAACGTCGAGCATAATTAATAACCTTGAGTTAGAACTTCCTACTACGTTTGAACGACCAATGTGCTATCTACCTTCATGGATAATTAAAACGCCACGCTTCGATTTTTCATTGTCCAGTTTTATAAAAAGCAATACTCCTAATGTGGTGTACCTCCAGGAGTTTTTGGTAATATACAGATCCCACCAGTATAGTTAGATTATTTTCACGGATGGGTCTAAACTGGACAATGGCGTTGGGTATGAGTTACCTACACGTATGTATTGCCCTCAGCTTGCAGTGTTTTCACGGCAGAACTATTTGCTATTTTTAAAGCTTTGACCGTCATTCAATCTCGATCTTCCCATTATCTTTTGTGTTCGGATTCTAAAAGTGCTCTTCAGGCTCTTCATGATGTTTTCTCTGTCAACCCTTAAGTTGGGGACATTTTGTGTGCTGTACACAGGCTTCAATTGACGGGTGTGGGGGTAACATTCTGTTGGGTTCCTAGACACTGCGGAATACTCGGAAACACAAAAGCGGATGAAGCGGCGAAGAATGCTACAAAATTGGTGCTCATTACTCAACGGGTTATGGGATCTGATTATGTGTGTTTTGCGAAACATTTAATGCTCGCTGCTTGGAATGACGAGTGGCATACCGTGATTCAGAATAAGCTGAGGGAAATTAAAGATACCGTCCGTCCATGGACGTCTTCTATTCGTTCAAAACGTAGAGAGGAAGTGGTGGTCACACGCCTTCGCGTTGGCCACTCTTTTGCAACTCATGGATATTTGATGCGTTGTGATGATCCACCAATTTGCCAGTACTGCGGTGATATCTATACAATAAAACATATTTTAGTTGATTGTCTTAGTGTAACTATTATACGTGCCCTTTTTAACTTAAAAGAGAGTTTAAAGGTGGTGTTAAGGAACGATTTCTCGGCCATTTGCCGAGTCATCGCTTTCTTACCCCACTTGAACATATTTTATAAAATTTAATATATAAAATACATGCTTTTATAGTTATACATATATATCCTTTAAATTATTATCTGCGTATAATTTTTTTTATTAAAATTTAATATATTTTATTATCTTGTTATTGTGGTATTAAGTTTTATTTATTGTTAATTTGTTGACTATTGTTATTTTAAATATTGTTATTATTTATTTACTGTTATTTTGTTATTCATAGTTTTATATTTTTTATTATTATAGATTTATTGTTGTTCTTGGTTGTTTATTGTTAAGTTATATTTTGTTTTGAAATTTATCTTTTTATTTAAATTTATTTTGTTACTTTGTTTTATTTAAAATATTGCGTTTTGCGTAAGTTTTTGTGTGGCGATGATAACCACAGTTGGATTTTCGCCAAGAAAAAAAAACGTTTTTTTTCACGGATGGAAAAATATGACGAATAGTTATTATCTGGAGTACATCAGTTCATTCTCCATTGCATAAAACTAGCATTTTTGAAGAGTGAGCCCTTCAACTCTTGTTCGGTTCAATGCTAGAAGAGATTCTAGTGAAACGTCGGAACTGTGATTTTATGCAATGCAAAATGAAAGGTTGTACTCCAGATAATAACTATATATATAAATAAATAAATAAATAAATATATATATATATATATGCGTGCGTGTGTGTGTGTGTGTTTGTGTGTGTGTGTGTGTGTGTGTGTGTGTGTGTGTGTATGCTATGTATTGAGGAATTACAGATTTTGTTTTACTAGTTAAATATTTCCTTATGAAATTACATTTCCATTTAAAAATCATTTGAAAACATTAAATGAAAGCTTACGTCGATTTAGCCCTTCTTCACATTTGCTTCTAATTTACTGTGATACTTTTATTAACTGTTAGGAATAGTAAATGGATAAAAAGCTTTAAGATAATCTCTCTCTCTCTCTCTCTCTCTCTCTCTCTCTCTCTATATATATATATATATATATATATATATATATATATATATATATATATATATATACATATATATATATATATATATAATTAATAAATTAGATTTTTTTATTAGATAAATATTTTCCTGAAGATGCTGGTACTATTTTATCGGCGAAAAGCTTTGAATAAATATATTCAATAAAAATATTCCTGTTTTTGAAATATTTTTAATTTATTAACTATATTACAAGAAAACATATCCCCATATTTAATATAATATATATATATATATATATATATATATATATATATATATATATATATATATATATATATATATATATATTTCATGTCAATAGCTTGAGGTAACAGTTATAAGAGCTTTTATAAATATCGTATTAGGCTATAAACACCGAAGACAAATATATTTAAAAATTGATTTTTAATAAAATAATTGTAAATATAGATGTATATTAGATAAAATAAAATGTGTAGATAAAGAAATATTTTACTGGGTTAGGATAAAAAGACTTCTACCATCAGCACTGGCGTTGTCGACATTTAACTAACTTTTAGAAAAACTATTTTCCTTTTTATACATTTTTTTGATTCAAGGAACGATCTTTCTCAAAAGTATGTTTTTATCATTTTTGAAGAATTTTGAATTCAAGGTATATCTAAGTATTTGTTATCCAAAACATTTAGAACATTTCAACATATTTTTTTATTATGGTGGAAATGTTTTCAATTGTGTTTCTATACATAATTGTAAGCATAAGTCTATATATTGTAATTCGGCTTTTAATAGAACTTGCAAATGTATTTTTATTAATTCGTATATAATCGTATTATTACAACGTAAAACTGACAATTGAAATTAACACAAGTAATTGAGTCTTATTTGAACCTTTTATCACTCATTTCTGAGTAAAGGCGTAATATTATTTCCCGTAATACTAGCGTCAGTAGTAGTGACGTCACAACCAACGTTGGGATGAGTATATTTTTAAAAGCAAGTAAATTTAATACCCTATCTGTGTGCTTGCAAGCATTCTAATGAGTGACACGTGACCTACTTAGGTGCTATGTTCTTGTCTCCCACAATTCCATTGTAATTAGTTCTTTAAAGCAACAGCTGGAGCTACACCTTTCATACACTTTATTTTACAATGCATAATTTCATTAATGTTATTGAAAATGCGTCTTTCTTTATTGCCTGAATCTTGTTATAGATTTACGTATTTAATATTCTCCTAAAATTTGTTTACTACTGTATTTAATTACAGTCAGCCATTCTCATTTAGACCAAACGTAAGGCGTACTACAATCATGTGTTACGTATTATTAAATGTTAAATTATGTTATGGTTTTGTGTCGATTTCACAACAGTAACAAATATCACCATTCTGTTAATACTTTAGGTAGATGTAATTTATTTCTGTTATTATTAAAATATTCTTCAGTTACAATTTCGTTTTTATAAAATAGTTTTCATCATTTGGCTTTGTTTTTAGTTATTGCTTGTTAGGCGTTTACGACAGCTTAATAAAATGCTTTCCCGTGCACTGCCATGATTGGTCAGTATAAAATAAAACTTTTATCGGAAACGCTATAAAGTTGGCACTCCTGAATGCATTACTACATGCGTTAATCAGAAACGTAATACCACTACACAGGCTCAAAATGTCTCTACCTAAAAGTAATTAAGAGAATGGTAATACTTAATCAGTAAGAAATGGTTGGGTAATAGTTGTAGTTTTATTCACAATTAAAAATTCATGGAAAATGGCAAAAATGTATCTTTATTTAATACTTAAAATCCTATTTAGGTTTTGGGATAATCATTTTAGTAGGGGTCACTCTAGTTTGTAGCTTCTTGTTTGCTAGGTTGTATTTTTGTAACATGACCCTCTGATGGAGTTGACAGTGTCATCGAAATCTACATAAGTGTTTGATCTTAAGTAACTTGTATTATATGTTATTTTTATGATGCTGTAGTTTTTTCCAATATTTTTGTTATAAACATCTTACGTTAATCATGTTCAGAAGTATGAAAGTTTTGTCCACTAAAATAATTAAAATAATGCTTGTATGGCTTCTATGGTTAACCAAACCATATTACCTATGGTATAGTTGGATAGCATAAAATTAGATTTTTATATTTTTGGTGACCTATAATATTTATTGAAACATTTTCAACGAAAAATAGGTGTGACGTTAGAAAGAATTCCTTTAATAATATTTATTTATGATAGTGTTCTATTTTATTTTTGCGCATTTCATTCGTAATAGATATAAAAGGTATAAAAATCACTATATTCTTAATTTTATACCCTTTTTTCCACGGAATGTTAGCATAAATAACACTTAATATAATAACTACAATAACAATATAAGAACAATAACAGCAAATTGAAGCAATTAAGTTTTTAACAATAATAATAATATTAATAAAATGTGAATGATAAACACCAGACTTATTTTTTTTAAAGATACAGCTACGACTATTGTTATTATGTTTATTAACGTTATTGTTATTGTTTTTGTTAGGTTATATTATTAATTTATTTGTTGTTATTGTTGTTGTTTATATAGCTTATATTATTATAATTTTTAATATTGTTATTCTAATTGCTATTATTTTTAATAAATTTATTATTATTGTTTTTATTATTAGTAGGTATTGATGTTATTATTGTCAATGCTTTGTACGAAAACCCGTCGCCTGCAGCTCGACTGTAATTTGCTGGCTACGAGGGTCTGACAAAGTTGTTTCTAACTAGAGTGGCTGCTAAAGGGCAAGTTAGCAAGGAAGATACGATTTACAGTCTAAACAGGGAGACCATGAAGTTGCGTGTATATATAATATCTTTAAATAGAATAAATTGCTGTAGCCGACTTCATTTATAAATAGAAAACTACTTTCAACAATTAAAGCGAAGCAAAGTTCATTAAGTAAATTTTATCTACTTCAAAGCAAATTGTAAAGTACAATAATGACATAATATAGGCTACTACGTATAATCCCTTTATTTTGGCATACTTTCATGTGCTCACACTATATGCTATATTATGTCAGTGTTTACATTACTAAATGTACCGCGCCATGTATTGCGCCGAGAATGCTAAATCTATTTTAGAATCATACAGAAGTTTTGCAATAAGAGAGCGCACGTGTCGCACGTAAGACATGTGAAGCTGCCTTGATAAATGTAAGTCTAAGCCGAGGCTTGAGGTAGTGACGTCAGAGGGGACAAAGAAGTTTGAAACGCTACGAAATTTCTCTTTAAAATAGAATGACGAATGATATAGGGCTGCAATTCGTCAAAATAACGGCGACGGCTGCAACTATTGAAAGCGCGTTTTGTGTATTATTTTTGAAAGAGTTTTACAAGTTAAATAAAAGCAAACCAACTGCCTCTTGTAGTTTTTTGTAGCATAAGACTAAATACGTTACCGCTCGTACGAACGCAAGCGAACAGAAAAATAAAGGAATAGTAAATGTAAGAAAGTTCAGCGACGAGGGATAACCATTTATAGTGAAAAGTTAACTGTTATTGTTATTGAAATGTGTAAAATAAAGGTGACAAAATATTTATATTAAGTTTTAGTGATAGTTTGTAACAAATGGCAAGGACAAGTTTTAATATATTAGTGAAAAGGAGATAATATAACAATTGTCGGAAATAAACGACCGAATGTAATTGTTTAGCGTAAATATATTATTTGCTGTGTGACTATAAACGTGATTGATAAGAAAGTGGGTAAAGGAAGGTTAACACTGGGCTGAGTTTGTATTCCTGATAAATGATTCAACTTTAAAATATCAGGGAGACCAATCAATGAATTCTACTGTAATTGCATCCTGATGCGTAGCGTTGTATGAATATGTAGATTTAATAGCACTTCCTCCTGCAAGTACATCACAGCAATGCCTTCAGCTGTATAAAACTACTTTGTACTCTTGGCAATTTTATTTCTTTTAACAATTATGCTCCACCAAAATAAAATATTAAACAGTAACTTAACGTCAATATTTGTTGAAATACTTCAAGGCAGGCAGCTGTAAAGGAAGTAGAGTTAGGTGGAATACAACAATCGTTGAAACATAACGTCACGAAGTATATCTGAAAGGAGGTAAAGCATATGCAAATATAAACGCTCCACTGTTTAGTTTAACTTTGAAGCACGCAGACATTTATCTGAGAAACTAACTTCAAGTAAAAGCATAGGCCATATGCATTTACAGTCTACACGATGGCAAAATGCAAATATCATTCAAGTCGAGGTAACACTGTTTGCCTAACCATAATAACAATGTTTAAAGGTTTTTACAAGGCTAGCCAAATATGGAAATTTTGTGCCTTTAATACAAACACGTCTGTTTAACTCAAATATTTTCCGACTAGACTACATTTTTTCATAAATATTTTAATAGTGTTTTGGTAAAGAAAAATAATTGGTATGTAAATTTATTTTTATTGAACTAAATGTTTAAATTCTACACCAGATTTATTTTTTTAAAATAACAGAAAGAAAAAAGATAGAATAAGTATGGTTAAGTTAGGTTGGTTGAGGATACATTAGCCTACGTGACTTCTTCACATTGATGTCACAATTATTGTAATCAAATCTAAGTGATAGTTTTTCAGAAAGGTATAACTGATGTTCCTGTGTGACACTTACGTCTGTTACTAGTGTTGCGGTAAAGTTAGATTTGGTTCGTTGAGGATACGTTAGGGTACGTTCCTTGTTCATGTTGATGTCACAATTATTGTAATCAAATCTAAGTGATAGTTTTTCGGGTAGGTATAGCTGATGTTCCTGCGTGACACTTACGTCTGTTACTAGTGTTGCGGTTAGGTTAGATTTGGTTCGTTGAGGATACGTCAGGCTATTTTTGACTTGTTCACGTTGATGTCACAATTATTGTAATCAAATCTAAGTGATAGTTTTTCAGAAAGTTATAGCTGATGTTCCTGTGTGACCAATACGTCTGTTACTAGTGTTGCGGTAAGGTTAGATTTGGTTCGTTGAGGATACGTTAGGGATCGTTCCTTGTTCATGTTGATGTCACAATTATTGTAATTAAATCTAAGTGATAGTTTTTCGGGTAGTTATAGCTGATGTTCCTGCGTGACCCTTACGTCCGTTACTAGTGTCGCGGTTAGGTTAGTTTAGGATAAATTAGTATACGTGACTTGTTAAATTTGATGTCACAATTATTGTAATCAAATCTAAGTGATAGTTTCTCAGGAAGGTATAACTGATGATCCTGTGTGACACTTACGTCTGTTACTAGTGTTGCGGTAAGGTTAGATTTGGTTCGTTGAGGATACGTTAGGGAACGTTCCTTGTTCATGTTGATGTCACAATTATTGTAATCAAATCTAAGTGATAGTTTTTCAGAAAGGTATAACTGATGTTCCTGTGTGACACTTACGTCTGTTACTAGTGTTGCGGTAAAGTTAGATTTGGTTCGTTGAGGATACGTTAGGGTACGTTCCTTGTTCATGTTGATGTCACAATTATTGTAATCAAATCTAAGTGATAGTTTTTCGGGTAGGTATAGCTGATGTTCCTGCGTGACACTTACGTCTGTTACTAGTGTTGCGGTTAGGTTAGATTTGGTTCGTTGAGGATACGTCAGGCTATTTTTGACTTGTTCACGTTGATGTCACAATTATTGTAATCAAATCTAAGTGATAGTTTTTCAGAAAGTTATAGCTGATGTTCCTGTGTGACCAATACGTCTGTTACTAGTGTTGCGGTAAGGTTAGATTTGGTTCGTTGAGGATACGTTAGGGATCGTTCCTTGTTCATGTTGATGTCACAATTATTGTAATTAAATCTAAGTGATAGTTTTTCGGGTAGTTATAGCTGATGTTCCTGCGTGACCCTTACGTCCGTTACTAGTGTCGCGGTTAGGTTAGTTTAGGATAAATTAGTATACGTGACTTGTTAAATTTGATGTCACAATTATTGTAATCAAATCTAAGTGATAGTTTCTCAGGAAGGTATAACTGATGATCCTGTGTGACACTTACGTCTGTTACTAGTGTTGCGGTAAGGTTAGATTTGGTTCGTTGAGGATACGTTAGGGAACGTTCCTTGTTCATGTTGATGTCACAATTATTGTAATCAATTCTAAGTGATAGTTTTTCGGGTAGGTATAGCTGATAGTCCTGCGTGACACTTACGTCTGTTACTAGTGTTGCGGTTAGATTAGATTTGGTTCGTTGAGGATACGTCAGGCTATTTTGACTTGTTCCCAGGCTATTTTGACTTGTTCACGTTGATGTCACAATTATTGTAATCAAATCTAAGTGATAGTTTTTCAGAAAGTTATAGCTGATGTTCCTGTGTGACTAATACGTCTGTTACTAGTGTTGCGGTAAGGTTAGATTTGGTTCGTTGAGGATACGTTAGGCTACATGACTTGTTCATGTTGATGTCACAATTATTGTAATTAAATCTAAGTGATAGTTTTTCGGGTAGGTATAGCTGATGTTCCTGCGTGACCCTTACGTCCGTTACTAGTGTCGCGGTTAGGTTAGTTTAGGATAAATTAGTATACGTGACATGTTAAAGTTGATGTCACAATTATTGTAATCAAATCTAAGGGATAGTTTCTCAGGAAGGTATAAGTGATGTTCCTGCATGACCCTTACGTCTGTTACTAGTGTTGCGGTTAGGTAAGATTAGGTTAGTTGAGGATACGTAAGGCTACGTGACTTGTTCATCTTGGTGTCAAAATTACTGTAATCAAATCTAATTGATAGTTTTTCAGGAAGATACAGCTGATGTTCCTACGTGACCTTTACTTCTCTTACTCTGTAGAAACACTCAAGCATGTTAAAACGTGTACTAAATAATCGATAATTGAAATAAAACTCCTAAAGCAAAAGTCGTGAAAGTGTTTCTACACACTGGTGTTCCTAAAGGGCCTAACTAATTGCCACTGGTACAGCACCACCTTGAGTAGCTAATTGGCAGCCACTCTCTTGACAAATAATGCAGCAAATACTAAAGACGCAGGTGTAATTACCAAAGCAATGCTCACTGAAAGAAACCTCCCCCAGACAGATTGCTCTTGCAATCACTCTGAGACCAACCACTCTCGCCTGTTGCACAGGTGGTGCAAATTTACATGTTGCTAAATACATCGCGTGTGCTACTGGAGTATTAAGTTTATTATCAAACACTTTATTCAACTCTTTTCTAGTTTTTAGTAAAAACTAAATTTTTATGGTAGAAGTAAGACAGAGACTTTATTGGGTTTGGTACGTTTGGCCAAACTTTGCTACACAGATGTAAATAATGAATTTTGTAAATTTATAAAAAGTGTTTTAAAAAAATACTTTTATAAATGCAGTTTTTGTGTTGCCTGTGATACACAGCATTGAGAAATGCACTGACCTAGTGCGAAATGCGTCAGCTAAAAATTATCTGTAAGTAGTGGTTTTTTGTTAAGTGATACCAAATGTGTAAATTTAAGCTGCTTGTAGTCTTTATGAAGTTTAATACTAGATATAAATTAGAAAACATTCATATGCGTTGATGTTTTGTTTACATCACTACCTAGGTTGGTCACCTACTATGTTTAACACTCAAAACATGAAGTGTTGATCTATGTACTGTGTCATCAACAGAAACGTAAATGATAAAAAAATATAAGTGGAGAAATAAAAACTGTTTTCAGTCATTTTTTATTTTTAAGATTTCATCCGAACTGAGAAGTAAATCTTTCGATCAATACTCATACTGTGTATTTGTATCTTTAAAATACAAACATAGAGCTTTTACACCCCTTCATTACTCCTGCCTCTGCACTTCTGTGCAAACACAAGAGGTACTCTAGAGAACATCTTTCTTTATTACTCTCCATGTAAGACGATCTGAAAAGTAATTGGAATATACATCGTAGGAACTAGATGCAGTGGAGTGGTAATTATATTGGTCTCATTAAACAATGTTTTGAAAAATTCATTTAGAATCTTTCTTGCAATTGTAAATTAGGTAATCTTTTGAAGTTTAAAAACGAAATAATATAAATTGTCCTTAAAACCAAGGACTTTGAAAATTTATTATTCTCAAAAATATCTATTTAATCATTGAATTCGAATTAGTCATGAGAAATGCTTAAAATTTCTCTTCTAAAGAAAAACATTTTTACCAAAATAAATGAGTAAGGTTTTACAACACTTAATGGAGCGTGAAACTGAACGCTGCTTGTGGCGCCCCCTGTCTAAAACAACACGAGTATGCTTTGCTCCCAACAAAAAGCTATTGAAATTAAATACATATAGAAGACCGCATTGAAGATTGCAACTCATATATTATTATTTTTCTCCTATAACCAACACTGCTCTGTCATGCATGCAAGTGGTCAGGGAAAGGAACCTCACACATTCTAGTTACAAGAAAGAAGAACAAATCCAGAGAAAACTGTAAAACAGCTAAAATCAATTGGTACGTCTATGCAAGAAACTTGGACGAGTTCAAGCTGAATTTCTCAAAGAAATGAAATAAAGTAAACTACAATGAAAATAAGAGCTTTGTGAATCAGTTATACCCCAGGATGGTATTTAGGCAACCAGAAGATAAATAACCGGGCAGAACCAATGGTCTAAGACCCTAAACTCAGTGCTTGTCCTGAGCACGTACTTAATGCTCTAGTAGTTACATTCAGACTTCATAAAGGGACACACTTCCGGAAACGCCAAGTGCAAACGGCAGTCCCTAACTGCAACCGATGGTAACTAAATATAAACGGCCGTCTGTAACTGCAATCCGTTATCGCAAATTGAAATATGCTATTAGTAAGTTCAAACTGCGATCCACAAGTGTAACCGGCAGTTCCTAACTGCAAACAGCAGTCCCTAACTGCAACCGGCAAACCATAACTGCAACCGATGGTACCATAATGCAAATCGCCGTACCCAAGTGCAACTCGCTATTGCAAATTACAAAATTCTGTCACTAAGTTCAAACTGCAGTCCACAAGTGTTACTGGTAATTCCTATCTACAAATGACAGTCTCTAAGTGCAGCCCGCGGTCATAAAGTGCAAAGCGCTATCGCAAAGGGCAAAGTTCTGTCACTAAGTTCAAACAGGAACCCACAAGTGTGACCATCAGTCCCAAAGTGGAAACGGCAGTCCCTAAGTGCAACCAGGGGTCTCTTAGTGCAACTGGCAGTCCATAACTAAAACTAGTGGTCCCGAACTGCAACCTATGTTGCCCTAATGGAAATCGCCGTCCCTAAGTGCAACTCGTATCGCCAATTGCAAGTCACTAAGTTCAAACTGCAGTCTACATGTGTAATCGGCACTTCCTAAATACAACTGGCAGGCCCTAAGTGCTACCGGCGACCCGAAAGTGCAACTCACTATCGCAAAGGGGAAATTTCTGTCACTAAGTTCAAACTGCAGTACACAAGTGTAACCAGCAGTCCCTAAGTGCAACCGGCGGTCTGAAAGTGCAACTCGTTATCGCAAAGGGCAAAATTCTGTCATTAAGTTCAAACTGCAGTCTACAAGTGTAACTGGCACTTCCTAACTACAACCGGCAGTCCCTAACTGCAACCAGCAACCCGAAAGTGCAACTGTCAGTTCCTAAGTGAAACTAGTGGTCCCTAATTGCAACCTCACGCAACCTATGGTACCCAAATGCAAATGGCTGTCACAAATTGCAAAATCCTGTCACTAAGTTCAAACTGCAGTCTGCAAATGAAACCAGCACTACATAAGTATAACCGGTGTTGTTTAAGTGTAACCGGCGGTCTCCAAGTATAACCAGTGGTGGCCAAGTGCAACTGGCTGTCCCATGTGAAACCCGCTATCACAGAGTCCAAAAATGCTGTGACTATAATCAAACTGCAGTCCATAAGTGCACACTGCTTTCCTTGAGTGCAACCGGCTGTTCACAAATGTACTCGGAAGTCCATAAGCACAGCCGCAATTTCCCTGAGTATCCGTGCGATCCCTAAGCGCAACTGGCTATCCTCAAGGACAACCAGCTGTCCCCAATTATAGCCGGCTGTCCCCAATTGTCAATTGCTCCTTTTTTCAAATGCTTATTTATTGTCCATGTTAATGAAAAAATATTTTTTCTCAATTTTATTATGAGCCTTTGTTTATTCGTCTCTAAACACAACAAAACTATTTTATATTTATATCTGATTATAATTAATTACCATCTAAATAATCACGTCCAAACTACAAAATACAAGTTCAATTTTTTAATTCTTGTAACTAATAAACAATACCTATTACCAAACCTACTTTGGAACTTACTGTGGGCAATCTTTCTCAATTCAATAAAGTACAGCAATAAGTAGCCTTACTGTACAAACCTTTGAAAAGGTCTTCACTACTAAATATATGGTCCTTGATTACCCAACCACCCCGAAGTAAATTCCCGGGCTTAACCGAGGTAACAGAAAATATATAGAAGGAGTTCGTAATACGTTTTGGATCTTGGTATGCTCTTAGAGCAACGACGTAAAAATAAGTTCTCTTCATTTCAACATAAAACATTTGTGAACTTGAACTTAAGACCTGAGGCAGTCGTTAAGGCAACTACAACTGTATTTGCATCTAAGAAAATAGTTGGGTATTGATTTACAGGCATATTTGATTCATTTAACTAACCGTAAATGTTGTTCTGAACGTACTTATTCATATGTTAAAATAAAATTACTCCACAAATATGTGTAGTAATAATCGTTATATGTAATACGTTCCAACATAGTTGAAAAGGGAATCCAGGCGTGAACACTTCAATAAACATTGCCCATTGCACAGCAATCGCCATTAATGCAGCCCCGTTCCCTTTGTCCCGCGGAATGTATCGTTACACAGCGCCATTTACTCTACGTTGTTCAGTGGAAATAAAGAGCCTTGGATTTTCAATAATGGGAGGGAAACTGTGTTTCTGAAACGTGGTATCTGTTTCGTTTAAATTCACTGGATTTATAATGTCTACTTAAACATGGATCTTTTATGGACTGATTTCACAAAAGATAACATTGCAGTAACTTTATCATAGGTATGAAAGTAAAGTACAATATTACCACATCAGCCCGATCTATTCTTCGCTCCCCGACAGATACCTTGCATAGTGCGGGCCACGTAGCTCTGCAATTGGCCTTGATAGGTCACAGTAGGCGAGACGGGAGGTAGAAGTTCAGTATAAATACTTTCCTACAAACATGATAAGGATTGTAATAAGGATATTAGATACATTAGATGATAAATTAACTTCTGTATGAATTTACAAACAAACTTGAATTAGGTGTAAGCATATCGGATGCAGAAGCTGTTGATGTATAGGACATTCTGAATATGTGGCATGTTTTAAGAAGGGGTAATACACGGGAAAATTCGCAAATCCAAGTGCACGATTACGTGGTCCGCTCTGTAGCACTTCATTGTAAGTAAAGTGATTAATCGGGGGAGGGGGGAGAGGGAGTTCTCTTGCACCTGCAGAATATTCAAATTTGCTTTTTCACATAAATTGTATCCTTTGAAAAGTATTAAGTTAAATTTTCTCGTTGTCTACATCATTGCAACACATAGCGTCAAGTATAATACACAAGCAGGTGGCAAATAAGCAAACAACGAATCAACAAATTTTGTTGACAGTCATTGTCCAGATTTGCCACGATGATTGCAGGCGCCTCGTATAACGAGCTCCTTTACAAATACAAAACTAGGTTGCAATTCCTTTTTCGAAATAACAATATTATCTTCTGTTGTGGAATAGAGATAACATAGTTTTTAAATCTCATTCGACATAGTAATTTGTAATGCGAATTGAGTTGTCAAAATTTGTAAGATTAAATCATTCAGTAAGGCAAACTTAACAAAAATGCTCTTATAACAGCCAGGAACAACTGTGGTGTTATTTTGTTTTTATAAATAAAAAAACTTAATAAACCACCTCATATTTATTTATAATAAAATGTTTTTACTTACAAAAGAAAGGAGATTCATACAAAATTCCAATAATTATAAGGTAATAAACAGCTTTCAGGTCAAGCCCAAATAGGTTACACTTGTGTGATAAGTTTAAACGATTTGATGTAAAAACATGCGTGAACTATAAATCCTGGATTTTGGTGAATTTCTTTTCACTGTCTTAGTTGCAATGGATTTAAGTAGTAATACAAAACATGTATATTTCCTAAACCGTACAATGTGTCAAGCCAGCATGTTATATTTTTCCCCCAGTGTTTTCTGACTGTGTTAAAGTTTGGTGAAAAACATTTTAACGGTTTTCTCATTTTTGCCTTAAAAAACTGAATGAACCTAACATAATTCATGTATTTTGGCGATTTTTTGCGAAAAAAATAGTTTTTATTCAAAGAGCTTGGATAAAACAGAATTCAACATAGATTCGTATAGTTCATACAGATGTAACTACCGTTTGCTCCTAAAATGGTTTGTATGTTCAAAATTTTGTACTAAGTTGATTTAAGTACTAATACTAAAACGTATTTATTTCCACAACCGTACAATGTATGTAGCCCAGGATGTTATATTTTCTTTCCCTATAACTCTAGAATATAACTAAAAATTCCTTTTCTAGAGACATGAGAAAAGGTTTATTCTGCACTAATGGGCAGGGGGAAAACCTTATGAGAAGGTCGAGTTATAAGTCCTTGCTGTGTCTTGAGCTGAACAACTCGCACCACACCGTCTGTGCCAGGGAACACTTGTGTCACTCTTGCCAATGGCCAAGAGAGAGGCAAAGTAGGTTGATGCACTAGCACTAGGTCGCCCACACGAAGTTGTCTGTCGTTTCCGTCCATTTGGTCCGCTGCTGTAGAGTGTGAAGATATTCCAGCTGCCACCTTTTCCACACGCGTTGGTGAAGAGCATGGACGAGGTGCCAATGCTTAAGTCGATTAGTAGGGACTTCAGCCAGATTTCTTTCGGGTACGGCGACGAGTGGAGCTTCAATTAAAAAGTGTCCTGGGGTCAGAGCAGTGAGATCGGAAGGATCGTTAGACAAAGGTGTGAGTGGTCGAGAGTTGAGGATTGACTCGACTTGAGTTGTCAGAGTCATGAATTCGGAGAGAGTTAGAACGTGTTCACCTATGACGCGACGCAAGTGATGTTTAGCGCTTTTAATTGCGCTTTCCCATAGCCCTCCTTGATGTGGTGCAGC
Organism: Prosapia bicincta; assembly: GCA_036971475.1. NCBI lineage: Eukaryota > Metazoa > Arthropoda > Insecta > Hemiptera > Cercopidae > Prosapia > Prosapia bicincta. The sequence continues at coordinate 9,125,687 of JBAIZL010000011.1, read as the reverse complement.
AGGAGGATTGAAGTGGAAATTATGTCCAGGTTGAAATGAAAATTCACAAACGAGATCTTGTTCTGAGGTCCTGAGTAGAGATCGCAGAGCATTATCAGCTCCCACAAAGTTTGTTCCGCAGTAGGAATAGACGTGTTGACAAAGACCTCGTCTAGACACAAATCGAGTCAATGCTGCGATGAACGCGTCCGTCGAGAGATCAGTGACAACCTCAATGTGAACAGCTTTGGTGACAAGGCAAACAAAGACACAGCCTTGATGGTTCGAATAGAGCTTAGATTATGTACTTTCAGAGTGAAAGGACCACCATAATCAATGCCTGTGTTGAGAAATGGGCGAGTAGGGGTCAGTCGAGGTTGAGGTAAGTTTCCCATAAGAGGATTTTTATTTTTAGGTCGGTGCTTAAAGCACACAGTACACTTGAAGACGCGTGCACGGATTACATTCCGAGCACACAATATCCACACTTCTTGTGCGAGAAGTGATTGAGTGAGTTGAACTCCAGAATGAAGGTACTCCCGATGATAAAGGTCAATCAAGGAGTCAACCACAGGGTGTTTCTTAGGCAAAATCACCGGATGTTGCGTCTCATAACGAATCTGTGCTGCTTCTAGTCGTCCACCAACTCGCAGGACGCCATCGCTATAGAGAAATGGTGTTAATCATCGGAGCCTAGAAGATACCCTGTTAGGAGGGGTGTGTCATAATGCCTTTAAATCTTCGATGAAAGAGGATGCCTGAAGTAATTTGAATATTCTGATTCTGGCTGAGTTCAACTCCCCCGTAGTGAGAGGTCCAACAGTTCTTCCTAAGTGACAAGAGTTGTGTACAAAACGCAACAAGTACGCCATTACACGCTGCAGTCGACTAAAGCTAGATTATTTCCGCAGCAAGTCCCATTCTGAGTGAACAGTGGAGAGAAGAGATATAGGTGAAATAGGTTTATATTCCCCTGTGTCAATGAGTTGTGCAGGCTCAAAATGATATGTAAGCCAGTTATCATGAGACTGTTGTAACCAAGAGGTAACCATAATTTATGTCAACTGTTGTAACCATAATTTATGTTGAGGTAGGTCTGAAGGAAGTAATCCACGTGACGCGCAGTTAACGGGATTGTGTTCACTCGATACGTGCCTCCAATAATGAGATTGAAATAATTCTTGAACCTGCACTACCCGATTGGCGACAAAGGTTTTTAGTCGATAAGGAGGTGTTTGTATCCATGTCAGTGTTACTGTCGAATCGCACCATAGAAAAACAGAGGAAAATTCCATTTTTTTTGTTATAAAGAGATATAATATACGCCACTAATTGAGCGAGTAAATGAGGAGCACTTAGCTCCAAGCGAGGTACAGTGAGTTTTTTCAGTGGGGCTACCCGAGTCTTCGATAATAACTGCCGAATTACCACCGAGTTGTCACTAATCTGACATCTTACGTAAATGACAGCAGCGTATCCACTCTCAGAAGCATCTGAGAAACCGTGTAACTCAATGTTAGGCGAGTGACTCAAGCATAAAGGCCGCGGAATTACAATATTTTTTAAACAATAAGAAGTCTTTGCAAATGTTTGCCACTGAGTTAGAAGTTCAGGTGGTAGGGATTGGTCCCAGTCCTACCCTTTTGTCCAGAGGAGCTGCATAAAACATTTCGCCCACATGACAACTGGCGAAAGGAAACTACAAGGGTCATAAATTTGAGCGATAACGCTGAGCACTTGGCGTTTAGTTTTAGAGTTTCGAGGAAAATTCAAATGGTAAGTAAAAGCGTCCGAAGAGGATGACCAATGAAGTCCGAGAATATTATAATGAGGTTGTGCGGTATCCTGAAGAAACGTAGGTGTCTCTAGGTGTTCGTCTGGAAGATCCTGTAATAGTTGATAAGCGTTAGTAGTCCATTTCCACAATTCGAAGCCACCTCAAAGTAAAAGAGAAATGAGCTGAGTTTTCAAATGAGAGGCCTCATCAATGGAATCACCACCCACAATAATGTCGTCGACAAACGTTTGTGTGCGGAGTACTTCATCAGCCTGAGGGAATGAAGCACCTTCATCGGAGACGAGCTGATGAAGAGTTCTTATCGCCAGGTAAGGTGAACAACTAAGTACATAGGTTACTGTGGTCAATTGATAAGTGGAAACAGGTTGATAGACATGGTCCCTCCATAGGATCAGCTGATAAGGTTGATCATGAGGGTGGACTTTGATCTGACGATACATCTGACGTATATCGCAAGTAAAAACCACATTATGATAGCGAAACATGAGTAACATATCACAAATGTTGGTCTGCATTTTCTGTCCTGTCCACAGGGTGTCGTTGAAAGAGAAACCGTTGGATGTTTTTGCACTGGCATCAAAGACTGTTTGAAGGCGAGTAGTGGTGCTGGATTCCTTTAGAACCCCATGATGAGGTAAAACGTAGTGAGGTGAACTGAGTTGAGTGTTTTGGGCAAATATCATGTGTCCAGAAGTCAAATAGTCAGACATGAATTCTGCATAAAGTTGCTTGAAGCGAGGCTTAGAGTTGAACCTTTGCTCGAGAGATTTTAATCTTACTTCCGCGTTCCCGCGAGAAGTTCCGAGAGGAGGTTTATCTTGTTTGAAGGGAAGTCGGACACAGTAACGACCTGAACTGTCGCGTGTATGAGTAGCGACATAATGAGCTTCACATGCTTGATCATGTGGTGAGGGTTTTGAGGTGAAGGGCAGAGAATTGCAGAGATGTTTGCAGAGAATTGTGCAGTTCCAAGTCATTCACCGTGAGTAATGTGGTGGACATATTAGCACTAGATTCCCTTTCACAGGTAGGCAGACATGGAGCTTCTCCCATAACCATGAATCCAAAGTGAGTGCTTATTAGGCACGGCATATTAGAGCCGAGAGCATGCGTAGTTGGAGTCAATATTAAAGGGAAAAGAGCGCCGCCCAGAAGAATATCAATGCGACTTGGCAAATGAAAAGTAGGGTCGGCAAGCGTATAAGATTGTACCTTATTTAGTACTTTAACGTCAATGTGAGTACGAGGTAAATCGACGCAAATTTTGTCGAGAATGAGAAAATTATGTTTGGCAGCTATTACTGTGCCATCGAGAGTGTGCACGCCTAAAGAGGTCATGCGCCTTGAGCGAGTAAGAGTTTGAGAAAGTCCAACAATGTTGTGATTACTTCTCGTTCGAGTTACACACATTAGTTGAGCTTCTTGCTCTGAAATAAATGGGGATTGGCTTCCTGAGTCCATCAGAGCCCGGAAAACATAAGTCGTCACGGTAGGAGAGGAGAGTTTTACTAAAAGTGTGCCCAGGAGCACAGTTGTACTTTAAGAGGCAGTATTAGTCGCCTGAGAAGTCATACTAATAGATGACTGAACAACTTCTGTTACACCCATGTCCTGGGAAAGAGAGGACTTTAATGGTGTATGCTGAGGCAGGTGATCGTTGTCGAAATAGAGAAGAGTGTGATGTTTCCTTTTACATTGAAAACAAGTCGATTTGGATTTACAATACTTCACACTGTCAGCGCCCAAACATGAAATACATCTACTATACGACTTCGCGATCTTCAAACGCTCTGTTGGAGATTGCCTTAAACTTAAGGCATGAATAGATTTTATGGTCTGTTCCTTTACACAGAAAACATAAAGGATGCTTTGTCTCAGACACTGTGTCATTGACAGAGTTACAAGTCACCAGCGAAGTCCCCTTTCGGTTAACCTGAGTCTTATACATTAACTGTTTTCCCTTTGAAATTTGAGGTGAGTTTGAAGGTAATGAGTTAGGGTTGAGAGTTGAAGAGGAATGTAGTGTCGCGTGTTCAAGTTCACTACATTTTTGTGAGAGGAAGTTGATAATTTCAGCAGGAGTTGCCAGGGTCGACGTGTTATCCCGTGATTGTTCAAGCTTCTTCAGTATAGTAGAATCCAGCTTGCGTAAAATCATCGCTGACAATAAGGGATTGTTACTCGTGACATCAATTTGTAGCCCCTTCAAGGCCTGGGTGTTCTCTGTGTAACTTGTAACAAAGTTACGCATTTGGTTAGAAGTGTAATTGATATTCGGCAGATCGAGAATTCTATTAAGATGAATTGAAATTAATCGTCTTGGAGAATGATATCTTTCCATAAGAAGGTCATACGCGACTTGATAATTAACTTCCGAAATCGGTAAAGAGTTAACTAATTTTAATGGTTCACCTGAGAGTACACTGAGCAAATACTGTAGTTTGGTAACAGCATTGAGAGATGTATTTTTATGTATGGTAGAGTCAAAGAGATTTTTGAACGAAATCCATTCAAATGGATCACCCGTAAAATGTTTGAGTTCCAATTTTGGGAGTCGCAGTGGGACTTGCGACGAGAGTGAAGAGCTAGCTTCGGTTTTTTGCATAGCAGCTTGTTTCGCTTCTATTGAAGCAACAGTGTAATTTATGCGAGAAACAAGATCATTAACCACAGCCGAAGTTGAGAAATTGGGAATAAAATCGGTATCTTTTTCCAACGAGAGTTCATTGAATAAGTCCAATGTGTCTAAAAATTCTTGTTTAATGCTAGCGACAGAGGGAGCTCGGATCATTAATTCCTGCAAGATCGCTTTATCAGAAATCTTTTGCGTGAGATCATAAATAGATTGGATCTGGGAAAATAGAGCTTCCTTCTTAGCAGTGATTACCCTTAGTGATTTGGCCATTTTGTAGAATTGAGTTATATCTACAATAACAATAAGGCTCTTTAAATACACTAACAAAATTTGCTATACTAATAGCAAGAGCGATAGAGAAAGCATAAACTAGTTTCTCACAAAGAAATGTAAATATTGAATGTTTGCACTTATGAACGGACCTAAACAGTTGAAGTAAACAAATGTCTCTTATTCAATGTTACTATAACAAAATATCTTCAAATAATTGCAATAAGATAAACGTTCAATACAAATTATGAAAAATGTAAATATTTTAAAAAGAAATAATTACAATTACATTGGACAGCATGTAACTGAATGATCTGCTTCAAAACAATAAGCATTAATAAATATAAATTTGCAATTTACAAGCAGTGAAATCACAGGTGACTTCTTTTACCATACTAAATAGCAGAAAATATTTATAAATATATTAGCCTATTAACATTAGTATGAGTGAAAAACATAAACTTTGAATCATACGAATTGTTTACAAATAGACAAGTGTAGTTAATTATAAAGATATGCTTTCAGAGAGGGTATGTTATAGTCTACTCTATTTGCACAGCTGATAGATAAGAAATTGAGTGAGGTAAGCCTTGTAACAAGGACAAGATATTGCGTGCGGTTGGAAATATGTACGTCACTCATGTGGACATGTTTTAACATAGGACCTTTTCAAAATATCCGGAACGTAGGACCAAAAATGTTAAATATTTTGCCATGTAACGGCAACATTGATTTCCGGAGGACCTTAAATAATTAAATGAATGAAGTTGACATATTTGCACATACCTCACTGGGCGAAGTACCACCCCTTGTCGGACAGCTATTCGGGTGCAACCTTTCCCGCACTTATCATTTACCTGTTGAACTTAAAAGAAATCACTTATATTCAAAATGTCACTATTAATGCTAAGAGTACCTTCGCTACACGACGGGAGAAACAACGAGAGAAAAATGGTCTAAACCGAGCCTTGTTTAGAACACACAAGAAATTACGTCACGTTGAGAGTGACGGGAGAGATGTCGTTTAACCAACGTTTCGAAAGGGGCCGTACCGAACCTTGTAAGGGACAAAGGTTGGCCGATAAGGAGTCCCTCTCTGAAGCATTTACACTGTTTGTTAGATAATATTTAATTTAAAGAAAAGTACGTAACAGTAACAGTGTATGTTGGAAAACGTATTAAAAGTTATCGCATTTTTGGCTTTAAGAAATGCATGAACTAATTCATGGAATTTTTCTAAGACTTTCAAAACAACAGAATTCCTATTTAAATAGCTAAAATAACACAGAATGTATCATATATTCGCGTAATATTCATAGACGCTATTTATTGTTTGTACTTTAAAAGTTATAAGTGTTCAATGATTTATAGGTAATGTATAAATACAAAAACGTGTTATCTTCTGAACCGTACAATATATGTAGAGCATGATGATATATTTTGTCCGCCTGTACTTGCTGAAGCTAACAGCGTGTACTGGAATACGTTTTTAAATTTGTCGCATTTTTTACTTTAAAAAAATGCATTAATTAATTCATAGATTTTTTCTAATATTTGCGAAGCAATAGAGTTCCTATTTAAATAGCTAAATTAACACAGAATGTATTATATAATCGCTTGATGTTTACAGATGCTATTTATTTTTTGTACTTAAAGTTATGCGTGTTCAAGGATTTAGAAGTAATGTAATGTAATGTAATGAAAAAATTCATGAATTTGGTCGAATTTCTTCAAAAAATAGAACTACTATTTAAATAGCCAAAATAACCCAGAATATATCATACATTGCGTGGGGCTTATAGATTTTTTAAATAATTTGCGCTTAAGGAGTTATGCATTTTTGAAATTTTGAATTTAATGTATTATCATGGACGAGTTGGTATTGCGGGGCTGTCAAGTGCTGGGGAATTGATAGTATGGAAGACTCTGCAATCAAAGACAGTCCGGAGGATATACTATTTGGTAGAATTACTTTATGCTGCTTCTGGATTTTACGTAAACTCTCGAAATTAAAGTATTAGGCCTAAAATATTACTGTTCATGTTAATATGGCGTATTTAAAGAATTCTATTTGTTAAAGAAAATTTTTAAGACAAATACTCCTTAAAAAAAGTAATTCATTATGGAAAATAAAGAACCCACGATAAAAACACCGTTCAGTATGGAATTACATTCAATGTATTCCATAGGAAAGTTAAATTCATGTAACATTACGTCACGGTTCCCGGCGTTATACAAATATTTAAATCATACAGACAAACACTGTGGGTAATTCATTTCAGTTCTTTGTTTATTAAAGCCAGCGGTTGTTTGTTTACGGTTTTGCAAAAAAAGTGTTATTGTAGATAGTTTCAAATGTTGAATTTCAATTTCGTGGGAATAAAACACAAATGGGATATAAAACTTTGGTTTTGAGATAAACCGAGGGAAAATATTTTGCCGGATCACAGCGAACCTAAATGAACTTTTTATATCAACTTGTAATACATTTCTACATGACCTCAAGATTATTAAATCCATTAAAACAGTTTTTGAGTAAATGTTTTGATACAAAAAACTACCTTTTTTAATTTGAAGTAAAATATATGAAAGGTTTAAATACAACAAAATGTCAATATAAATTTGGAAATTTTATGATTTATATTAATTATATTATTCATTAGCTATAACTAGCTCATTGATATATTTTTTGTTTGAAATTGTCTTCCTATTACGTATAATTTGTTACATCTAACAAGTTTATATATATAAACTGTGTGAGTCTTTTATTGGTGTTTAACATATTTATTTATCTTTTTTGTTGTAATTTTGTCTTTTTGTCATAAGAAAAAATTAAAATTCTGGGTCAAGAACTTTCAAAACCCCATATTGCATCAAGAGCCTTACTGCCAGGACTACCTTTGCATATAAAAGCAGGTGTGAAGCACATAAGTGGTGTTGAGGAAACTCGAGAAATAAAAATAAAAGAAGTTCTGGACGATGCGAAGTTTGCCCGCTGCAAAAAGACCGGAAGACAACCACTTTATGCTGCAACTGCAACAAATTACTTTGTAGGGACATTCCTTTATATACTGTGAAGAATGTGCACCTGAATAAAAAATACATTTTGAAAATATTAATTTAAAAAAAATCTTTACTTTTTAAATTTTTTTGACTTTTTAATTTGGACTGAACTAATGTTTACTTCTAAACCAATACTTCTGTACACAGTTATGAATTTAGCTAATTTTTTTTCACCTAATAAAATGTGTATATTTTTTGAAATATTTTATTCCAATGTAAAAAGTTATTTACTAATGTTTACTTGTCTAAATACGAAGTAAATTGCATAGTAATAAGAATTATTTTTCATTATGACGAATAATTTTAAATTTTGAGTGTGGCAAATTTTGACGATTTTCAAGCTGAATTTACATAATTTTTTTTCAAATAAACATATTGTTGTATTTATGTTGTTTAACTTTTTGAAAAGTCCTCTAAAGAATCTAGCCATTACAACTTACTAAAATGTATGAATAAATGTTTAATTTTAATTTGAAAAAAAAGTTACAATTTATAAAGTCAATTTAAGTGCATTTAGACTTATATTACAACAACAAAAATCTACAAGTGATAAACCCATAAAAATACTATAAAACGTTTTATAAACAACAACATTCACACACACAATTTTATAAAGATGAAAATTTTGTGATAATTAACTTTTTTTTAAGATAAGAAATGGGGTGGAAAATACCCCGCGCGTGTGTTTATGTCCGAGTAGTTGGCGCGTGTGATTGAAGGTTAAATGCTCAGTTGGAAGTTGGAAGATTCAGGCTCGTAAAAGGAGAGTTACCAATGTACGTAAGCACAGTCGTTAAAGAGGTGATGCATTGTGTGGCTTTCCCCAGCCCCGCTGCGGTTCGGATTCAATGCTAGAAGGGACAGATATATGTGCACTACGATAACAAGGCATACACAAAGGACAATAATCGATACTTGACTGGGATGGTTAGATATGGTTTGAATGTAAACACTAAGTTTTATTTTAAAGGAGGCGATTAGGGTTAGTATTTATAGAAAAGGACACGTGACAGAACTTTATAAAGGCGGAACGTAGGCAAATGCTCGGATAATTGCGGCAATAAATTGTTAAACCGAAAATATAATGTTTTAACAACCACAACTATTACAGTTTAACTTGAGTGAAGAGAATTAGATATTAGTCGCAGAAAATTTAATTTTATATTACGGGCAGATATTTCACTAGATAATTTGGTTGTCTAATAAACCTAGCTAATAGGTTTATAAAGATGGTAAATTGTTCATGTCTTGCGAGAATGGAAGAAAACCATACTTCGTTAAAACCTTTGTCTTTAATTATCTTTCTATCAGTCACTAAGAACATTCTTTACAGTTTGCTCTAGTTCTTCACTCGTTATTATCCACTGAGGATGACAAAAAGTACTTTAATTAGAAAAATAATTTTATCCACTTTACAAGATACAATAAAAGTAGCTTTATTTAAACTCTCATTACATACTATATTACCATACCCTCCCGCCGTCACACCTCATCCTCCGCCACACACACACACACACACATACACACACACACACACACACACACACACACACACACACACACACACACACACACACACACACACACACACACACACACACACACACAAACACACAAACACACATACACACACACACACACACACACACACACACACACACACACACACACACACACACACACACACACACACACAAACACACACACACACACACACACACACACACAAACACACAAACACACATACACACACACACACACACACACACACACACACACACACACACACACACACACACACACACACACACACACACATATATATATATATATATATATATTTATATATATATATATATATATATATATATATATATATATATGATGATGATGATGATGAATAGAAATTATCTGGAGTACAACCGTTCATTCTGCAGTGCATAAAATGCAGTGCAATGCCGACGTTTCACTAGAATCTTTTCCAGCATTGACGTCAACAGTAAACTCAACAACATTTAAGGGCTCATTGAATTCTAATTTTATGCAATGCAGAATAAACGGATTTACTCCAGGTAATAAGTATTCATCATACTTTACCATCCGAGAAAGAATAAGTATAAGCATATATATATATATATATATATATATATATATATATATATATATATATATATATATATAACATAGGTTATTCAAATACAAGAATATTTATTAATTTATATTCAAAGCTTTTCGTTGGTAAACAGTACCAACATCATCAGGAATGAAAATTACAATAATGTATTATATATATATATATATATATATATATATATATATATATATATTTACAAATTGATAGATTGATATATAAATATAGTGATTTTCGTTTTACTACTGTGATTTTGAACGTCTACGAAGAAATTAAAAAAGGCAGTGAACACAAGTAGCTTTAAGTGTGGGTAAACCTCTCAGTTATAGATTATAGGGGGCATCACAGAGGAAAAGAACTTATCTGAAGATGAAGGCGTTCTGTAAATGTTACCGTCAGAAACTCGGATCATAAATAGTCTCTGTTGGAAGGGGTAGTAGTTTAGCTGTGATTTGGAGAAAGTGTTTAAAGTTACCTGATGCGAAATGTCTTAGGCTTACTAACAATAATGACAAAAAGTAATTGTGAATCAATTGTATTTGGGCGTTGTGTAAGTGAGTCGGGTGTTACTTGCGGTGCTTCTTTATATAGGTGTTGTTTGTGTTATTAACATTTATTTCTTTTTATGTTGATTTCTTTAAAGTTGTTCTTTAATTTAGCAACACCTTGGTTAAGAATTGCTTATACGTTTTTGAGAACAAATAAAACGAGATCGTATCTACCTAAATCAAGGTTTACTTTTGTAGTCATAGTGGACGACAAATTCCATTATTTTCCATAATTAAGGAGAGCGATTAAACGATTACTCTATTTGCCGTTCGTCATTCTTGCACTTTAAAAAGATGGGGGTAGAATTTAATTTAGAAATACCTGCGGTATCGGCGCCCATTTCGAGCGTCCCGAGCTGTCACTCTTGTCGATTTGTTGTACGATATTTCAGTGAAATAGAACTGACTTCGGTTGTATAGAGACATCATTTGTTTTACATTTATGAAATATTTTATAGTAATATGTAGGTATTTTACAATCAACTTTAATTACATTTCAGCATAAATAAGAAATAAGTACGTTTAAAAATGATTTTGTTACGATAAAGATAAATATATGTTACGTAAAAATAATTCTTTTTAAGTAGCTATACTAAATTCCATGACATGCTTTTATCCGCTTATAAGTGGTAACGTTTCTGTGTTAATACCTTTATTTGGATTTATTTTTGTTATTATGTAATTGAAGATAATGAAGGACGTAAAATTATCGACCCACTCTATGGCTCATGCTTCACGTTAATAAGATGAGGGTAGAATTTAATTTAGAAATGCCTGCGGTATCGGCGCCCATCTCAAGCTCGTCTTGTCGATGTGTTGTGGGATATTTCAGTGAAATATGTTGGTGCAGATATATTATAATATTCCTATCTCGAGGCTTAAAGTATTCTCTAATATTCATAAGGCACTGATTTATTACGGTAAAATATTGAGTCGTTGGATTTGTCCGGTTACGGAGACATTGCCAACTACACTGTTTAGAAATAAACTTTATTATTTCATATTCTTAAGTATTGTAAAAAAAATACTTGAAATCAGAACAGTAAAGAAAACAATAAGTTTTAAAATCAGTCATATGAAAAATAAAATAATTGTACTTTTATGGTAAAGGAATAATTTTATCTATTCCAAAGTAAATTGTAAAAGTACTCGCTTTATATCACAATAATGACATTATGTAAGCTACTACGTACGTTTCCTTTATGTGAGCTTACGCTCATGTGTTCACACTATATGATATATTATTTCAGTGTTTATATTACTAAATGTACCGCGCTATGTGTTGCGCAGAGAACGCTAAATCTATTTTGGAATCATACAGCAGTTTTGCCTGAGAGTGCGTGTGTGGCATGTAAGACATGTGAAGCTGCCTTGATAAATGTAAGGCTAAGACGAGCCTTGGGGTAGCGACGCCAGAAGGGACAACGAAGACCGAAACGATACAAAATTTCTTTTTAACTAGAGTGACGAATGGTATAGGGCTGCAATTTGTCAAAATAACGGCGACGGCTGCAACTATTGAAAGCGTGTTTTATGTATTATTTTTGAAAGAGTTTTACAAGTTAAATAAAAGCAAAACAAACTGCCTCTTGTAGGTTTATTGTAGCATAAAACTAAAAACGTTACCGCTTGTACGAACGGAAGCGAACAGAAACATAAAGGAATAGTAAATGGTAAGAAAGTTATAGCGATGAGGGATAACCATTTATAGTGAAAAGTCAACTGTTATTGTTATTGAAAAGTGTAAAATAAAGGTGACAAAATATTTATATTACGTTTTAGTGATAGTTTGTAACAAATGGCAAAGACAAGTTTTATTATATTAGTGAAAAGGAAATAATATAACAATTGTCGGAAGTAAACAACCGAATGTAATTGTTTAACGTAAATATAATATTTGGTTTGTGTGTATTAACGTGATTGATAAGACAGTAAGGAAAAAAATGATAACACTGCGATGAGGTTTTATTCCTGATAAATGATTCAACTTTAAAATATCAGGGAGACCAATCAATGAATTCAACATTAATTGCATCCTGATGCGTAGCGTTGTATGAATATGTAAATTTAATAGCACTTCCTCCTGCAAGTACATCACAGCAACTGCCTGCAGCTGTATAAAACTACTTTGTATTTTTGGCATTTTTATTTCTTTTAACTATTATGCAAAACCAAAATAAAATATTAAACGGTAACTTAACGTCAATATTTGTTGAAGAACTTTTGGGCAGGCAGCTGTAAAGGAAATAGAGTTAGGTGGAATACAACAATAGTTGAAAGGTAACGTCACAAAATATATCTGAAAAGAGGCGAAGTATATGCAAATGTAAACGCTCCACTGTTTAGTTAAACTTTGAAGCACGCAGACATTTATCTGAGAAACTAACTTCAAGTAAAAGCAAAGGCCATATGCATTTACAGTCTGCACGATTGCAAAATGCAAATATCATTCAAGTCGAGGAAACACTGTTTGCCGAACCATAATAACAATGTTTAAAGGTTTTTACAAGTCTAGCCAAATATGGAAATTTTGTGCCTTTAATACAAACACGTCTGTTTAACTAAAATATTTTCCGATTACATTTGAACGTAACGTTCTTTTCCACTTACAGTCCAGGAGATTATCATGCCTTTTTCTTCGTCTTATTTTTACCCATCCACTCTTGGCCCAAACTTACGAAACTCAATTAACGCTAACATTGCTTGGAACTTAAGCATAAAAACTAAGAACAAGACATATTAAATTTATACTTTATCACAAGTTTGTTGAATTAACCTTGAATATTTACATTTTTTTCATAAATATTTTAATAGTGTTTTGGTAAAGAAAAATAATAGGTATGTTAATTTATTTTCATTGAACTAAATGTTTAAATTCTACACGAGATTTATTTTTTTTTAAATTACAGAAAGAAAAATGATGGAATAAGTATGGTTAGGTTAGGTTAGTTGAGGATACATTAGTCTACGTGACTTTTTCACGTTGATGTCACAATTATTGTAATCAAATCAAAGTGATAGTTTTTCAGAAAGGTATAGCTGATGTTCCTGTGTGACCCTTACGTCTGTTACTAGTGTTGCGGTTAGTTTAGATTAGGCTAGTTTAGTATAGGTTTGGATACGTGAATTGTTCACGTTGATGTCACAATTATTGTAATCAAATCTAAGTGATAGTTTTTCAGGAAGGTATGACTGACGTTCCTGCGTGACCCTTACGTCTGTTACTAGTGTTGAGGTTAGGTTAGATATGGTTCTTTGAGGATACGTCAGGCTATTTGTAACTTGTTCACTTTGATGTCACAATTATTGTAATCAAAGCTAAGTGATAGTATTTAAGGACTGTATAGAAGATGTTCCTCCGTGACCCTTACGTCTGTTACTACTGTTGCGGTTAGGTTATATTATTATAGATGAGGATAGTTTAGGCTATGTGACTTGTTCATCTTGGTGTCACAATTACTGTAATCAAATCTAAGTGATAGCTTTTCGGGTAGGTATAAGTGATGTTCCTGCGTGACCCTTACGTCTGTTACTACTGTTACTCTGTAGAAACACTCAAACATGGTAAAACGTGTACTAAATAATCGATAATTGAAATAAAACTCCCAAAGCAAGTCGTGAAAGTGTTTCTACACACTGATGTTCTTAAAGGGCCGAAATAATTGCCATGGTACAACCGCCTTGAGAAGCTAATTGGCAGCCACTCTCCTGCCAAATAATGCAGCAAATACTAAAGACTCAGGTGTAATTACCAAAGCACTGCTCACTGCCAGAAACCTCCCCCCAGACAGATTGCTTTTATAATCACGCTGAGACCAGGCGCTCTCGCCTGTTGCACAGGTGGTGCAAATTTACACGTTGCTAAATACATCGCGTGTTCTACTGGAGTATTAATTTTATTATCAAACACTTTATTCAACTCTTTTCTAGTTTTTGGTAAAAACTAAATTTTTATGGTAGAAGTAAGACAGAGACTTTATTGGGTTTGGTACGTTTGGCCAAACTTTGCTACACAGTTGTAAATAATGGATTTGGTAAATTTATAAAAAGTGTTTTAAAAACAAATACTATTATAATTGCAGTGTTTGTGTTGCCTGTAATACACAGCATTGAGAAATGCACTGACCTAGTGCGAAACGCGTCTGCTAAAAATTATCTGTAAGTAGTGGTTTTTTGTTAAGTGATACCAAATGTGTGAACTTAAGGTGCATGTAGTCTCTATTAAGTTTAATACTAGATATAAATTCATAGGAAACATTCATAGGCGTTGATGTTTTATTTACGGAGATTTGTAAGCAACTACATAAATCATGTAGTTGAGCTTTAACACTCAAAACATGTAGAGTTGATTTATGTGCTTCTATCAACAGAAACGTAAATTATAATAAAATATAAGTGGAGAAATAAAAACTGTTTTCAGTCATGTTTTATTTTTAAGATTTCATCCGAACTGAGAAGTAAATCTTTCGATCAATACTCATTCTGTGTAGTATTATCTTTAAAATACAAACATAGAGCTTTTACACCCCTTCATTACTCCTGCCTCTGCACTTCTGTGCAAACACAAGAGGTACTCTAGAGAACATCTTTCTTTATTACTCTCCATGTAAGACGCTCTGAAAAGTAATTTAAATATACATCGTAGGAAGTAGATGCAGTGGAGTGGTAATTATATTGGTCTCATTAAACAATATTTTGAAAAATTCATTTAGAAACTTTTTTGCAATTGTAAATTAGGTAATCTTTTGAAGTTTAAAAACGAAATAATATAAATTCTCTTTAAAACCAAGGACTTTGCCAATTTATTATTCTCAAAAATATCTATTTATTCCTGGAGTTCGAATTAGTAATGAGAAATGCTTAAAATTTCTGTTCTCAAAAAAAAACATTTTTACCAAAATAAGTGAATAAGGTTCTACAACACTTAATGGGGCGTGAAACTGAAAGCTGCACGTGGCGCCCCCTGTCTAAAGCAACACGAGTATGCTTTGCTCCCAACAAAAAGCTATTGAAATTAAATATATATAGAAGACCGCATTGAAGGATGCAACTCATATATTATTATTTTTCTCCCATAACCAACACTGCTCTGTCATGTATGCAAGTGGTCAGCGAAAGAAACCTCACACATTCTAGTTACAAGAAAGAAGAACAAATCCAGAGAAAACTGTAAAACAGCTAAAATCATTTGGTACGTCTATGCAAGAAGTTTGGACAAGTTCAAGCTGAATTTCTGAAGGAAATGAAATAAAGTAAACTACAATGAAAATAAGAGCTTTGTGAATCAGTTATACCGCAGGAAGGTATTTAGGCAACCAGAAGTTAAATAACCAGGCAGAAGAAATGATCTAAGACCCTAAACTCAGTGCTTGTCCTGAGCACGTACTTAATGCTCTAGTAGTTACATTCAGACTTGATAAAGGAACAAATTTCCCGAAACGCCAAGTGCAACCGGTGGTCCCTAACTGCAACCGGCAATACCCAACTATAAACGGCAGTCCCTAACTGCAACCGATGGTAACTAAATATAAACGGCCGTCCCTAAGTGCAACCAGGGGTCTCTAAGTGCAACTGGCATTCCGTAAGTGAAACTAGTGGTCCCTAACTGCAACCTATGGTGCCCTAATGGAAATCGCCGTCCCTAAGTGCACATCGCTATCGCCAATGCAAAATGCTGTCACTAAGTTCAAACTGCAGTCCACAAGTGTAACCGACACTTCCTAACTACAACTGGCAGTCCCTAAGTGCAACCGGCGGTCTGAAAGTGCAACTCGTTATCGCAAAGGGCAAAATTCTGTAATTAAGTTCAAACTGCAGTCTACAAGTGTAACTGGCACTTCCTAACTACTACCGGCAGTCCCTAACTGCAACCAGCAATCCGAAAGTGCAACTCACTATCGCAAAGGGGAAATTTCTGTCACTAAGTTCTTTGAACCACTAAGTCCACAATTGTAACCAGCAGTCCCTAAGTGCTACTGTCATTCCCTAAGTACAACCGGCGGTCTAAAAGTGCAACTCGCTTTCGCAAAGGGCAAAATTCTGCCATTAAGTTCAAACTGCAGTCCACAAATGTCATCAGCAGTCCCTAAGTGCAACTGGCAGTAACCGATGGTACCCAAATGCAAACCCCCGCCCTTAAGTGCAACTCGCTATCACAAATTGATAGCGCAGTGCAGTGTAAAATGCTGTCACTAAGTTCAATCTGCAGTCTGCAAATGAAACCAGCACTACATAAGTATAACCGGTGTTATTTAAGTGTAACCGGGGGTCTCAAAGTGTAACCAATGGCCCCTAAGTATAACCGGTGGTGGCCAAGTGCAACTGGCTGCCCCAAGTGAAATCCGCTATCACAAAGTCCAAAATGCTGTCACTATGTTCAAACTGCAGTCCACAAGTGAACACTGTTTTCCTTGAGTGCAACCGGCTGTTCACAAACGTACTCGGAAGTCCATAATTTCCCACGGCCGCAATTTCCCAGTGTAACCGTGCGGTCCCTAAGCGCAACTGGCTATCCTCAAGGACAACCAGCTGTCCCCAATTATAGCCGGCTGTCCCCTTTTGTCAATTGCTCCTTTTTGCAAATGTTTGTTTATTGTCCATGTTATTGAAAAAATATTTTTTCTCCATTTTATTATGAGCTTTTTTTTATTCGTCTCTAAGCACAAAAGTACTATTTTATATTTATATCTGATTGGAATTAATTACCATCTAAATAATCACGTCTAAACTACAAAATACAAGTTCAATTTTGTAATTCTTGTAACTAATAAACAATACCTATTATCAAACCTACTTTGGAACTTATCGAGGGGGCAATCATTTTGAATTCAAAAACGTACAGCACTAAGTAGCCTTACTGTACAAAACTTTAAAAAGGTCTTCACTACTAAATATATGGTCCTTGATTACCCAACCACTCTCAAGCGAATTCCGGGGCTTAACCGAGGTGACAGAAAATATATAGAAGGAGTTCGTAATACGTTTTGGATCTTGGTATGCTCTTAGAGCAACGACGTAAAAATAAGTTCTCTTCATTTCAACATAAAACATTTGTGAACTTGAACTTAAGACCTGAGGCAGTCGTTAAGGCAACTACAACTGTATTTGCATGTAACAAAATAGTTGGGTATTGATTTACAGGCATATTTGATTCATTTAACTAAACGTAAATGTTGTTTTGAGCGAACTTATTCATATGTTAAAATAAAATTACTCCACAAATATGTGTAGTAATAATCGTTATATATAATACGCTCCAACATAGTTGAAAAGGAAATCAAGGAGTGAACACTTCAATAAACATTGCCCATTGCACAGCAATCGCCATTAATGCAGCCCCGTTCCCTTTGTCCCGCGGAATGTATCGTTACACAGCGCCATTTACTCTACGTTGTTCAGTGGAAATAAAGAGTCTTGGATTTTCAATCATGGGGGTGAAACTGTGTTTCTGAAACGTGGTATCTGTTTCGTTTAAATTCACTGGATTTATAATATCTACTTTAAACATTGATCTTCTATAGACTGATTTCACAAAAGATAACATTGCAGTAACTTTATCATAATTGATGCTATAAGTACGAGTGAAAGTAAAGTACAATCTTACCACATCAGCCCAATATATTCTTCGCTCTCTGACGGATACCTTGCATAATGCGGACTGAGTAGTCCTGCACTTGGCCTTGAGAGGTCGCAGTAGGCGAGATGGGAGGTAGACGTTCAGTATAAATACTTTCCTACAAACATGATACGGATTGTTAAAACACTGACTTGCATAAGATGGTCGATATAAGATACATTAGATGATAAATTAACTTCGGTATGAAATTACAAACAAACTTGAATTAGGTGTAAGCATATCGGATGCAGAAGCTGTTGATGTATAGGACATTCTGAATATGTGGCATGTTTTAAGAAGTGGTAATACACGGGAAAGTTCGCAAAGTCACCGTGCACGGTTACGTGGTCCGCTCTGAAGCACTTCATTGTAAGTAAAGTGAATAATCGGGGAGGGAGTTCTCTTGCACCTGCAGAATATTCAAATTTGCTTTTTCGCATAAATTGTATCCTTTGAAAAATATTAAGTTAAATTTTCTCGTTTTCTACATCATTGCAACACATAGCGTCAAGTAAAATACACAAACAGGTGGCAAATAAGCAAACAACGAATCAACAAATTGTGTTGACAGTCATTGTCCAGATTTGCCACGATGATTGCAGGCGCCTCGTATAACGAGCTCCTTTACAAATACAAAACTAGGTTGCAATTCCTTTTTCGAAATAACAATATTATCTTCAGTTGTGGAATAGAAATAACATAGTTTTTAAATCTCATTCGACATAGTAATTTATAATGCGAATTGAGTTGTCAAAATTTGTGAGAGTAAATCTTTCAGTAAGTTAAACTTAAAGAAAATGCTCTTATAACAGCCAGGAACAACTGTGGTGTTATTTTGTTTTTATAAATAAAAAAACTTCATAAACCACCTCATATTTATTTATAATAAAATGTTTTTACTTACAAAAGAAAGGAGATTCATACAAAATTCCAATAATTATACGGTAATAAACAGTTTCAGGTCAAGCCCAATTAGGTTACACTTGTGTGATAAGTTTAAACGATTTGATGTAAAAACATGTTTGAACTATAATTCCTGGATTTTGGCGAATTTCTTTTCACTGTTTTAGTTGCTATGGATTTAAGTAGTAATACAAAAACATGTATATTTCCCAAACCGTACAATGTATCAAGCCAGCATGTTGTATTTTCCCCCAGTGTTTCCTGAGTGTGTTAAAGTTTGGTGAAAATCATTTTAACGGTTTTCTCATTTTTGCCTTAAAAAACTGAATTCATGTATTTTGGCGAATTTTTGCCATAAATATAGTTTTATTCAAACAGCTTGGATAAGACAGAATTCAACATAGATTCGTATAGTTCATACAGATGTAACTACCGTTTGCTCCTAAAATGGTTTGTATGTTCAAAGTTTTGTACTAAGTTGATTTAAGTACTAATACTAAAACGTATTTATTTCCACAACCGTACAACGTATGTAGCCCAGGATGTTAAATTTTCTTTCCCTATAACTCTAGAATGTAACAGTGTATGTTGGAAAACTTAAACTGGCTTTAAGAAATGCATGAACTAATTCATGGATTTTTTCTAAGACTTTCAAAACAATAGAGTTCCTATTTAAATAGCTAAATTAACACAGAATAATCGCTTGATGTTCACAGATGCTATTTTTTTTTATGTACTTAAAGTTATGCGTGTTCAAGGATTTAGAAGTAATGTAATGTAATGTAATAAAAAAATTCATGAATTTGGTCGAATTTCTTTAAAAAATAGAACTAATATTTAAATAGCTAAAATAACTCAGAATATATCATATATTGCGTGGGGCTTATAGATTTTTTAAATAATTTGCGCTTAAAGTGTTGTGCATGTTTGAAATTTTCAATTTAATATATTATCTTAAAATGCTACTAACTAAGACATCACACTTTATCCTTTAATATTTGTAAAGCACTGTGCATTGGGGATCCAGACGTTACGGAGTCATGGACGAGTTGGTATTGCGGGGCTGTCAAGTGTTGGGGATTTGATGCTATGGAGACTCTGCAATCAAAGACAGTCCGGAGGATATATTATTTGGTAGAATTACTTTATGCTGCTTCTGGATTTTACGTAAACTCTCGAAATTAAAGTATTAGGCCTAAAATATTACTTTTCATGTTAATATGGCGTATTTAAAGAATTCCATTTGTTAAAGAAAATTTTTAAGACAAACATTCCTTAAAAAAAAGTAATTCATTATGGAAAATAAACAACCCACTATAAATACACCGTTTAGTATAGAATTACATTCAATGTATTCCAGTTAAAGTTAAATTCATGTAACATTACGTCACGGTTCCCGGCAGTTATACAAATATTTCAATCATACAAACAAACACTGTAGGTAATTCATTTCAGTTCTTTGTTTATTAAAGCCAGCGGTTGTTTGTTTACGGTTTTGCAAAAAAAAGTGTTGTGAATCGTTTCAAATGTTGAATTTCAATTTCGTGGGAATAAAACACAAACGGGAAATAAAACTGTGGTTTTGAGATAGACTGAGGGAAAATATTTTGCCGGATCACAGCGAACCTAAATGAACTTTTTATAGCAACTTGTAATACATTTCTACATGACCTCAAGATTATTAAATCCATTAAAACAGTATTTTAGTCAATGTTTTGATACCAAACAAATACCTCTTTTAATCTGAAGTAGTATAAAAGGTTTCAATACAACAAAATGTCAATATAAATTTGGAAATTTTATGATTTATATTAATTATATTATTCATTAGTTATAACTAGCTAATTGATATATTTTTTGTTTGAAATTGTCTTCCTATTACGTAAAATTTGTAACATCTAACAAGTTTATATATATATATAATTTATTTTTAAATATTCAAAGCTTATCAACGAAATTATTTGAAAAACAATAAACAATAAATAATTATTGGCCTTATAAATTCTTAGTTCCTAATATGCAATGAATAAAATTATTTCATATACAAGAATAGTTTTAATTTATATAATTTCAAAGCTTTTAGCCAGTAAAATACGTATTAGCATTTTTGAAAAAAAAATTATGTAACAAATATTTATGCACAAACTTAATCGTATATTTACTACAATAGAGAGGTTGAATCACATATTGTAACATTGACAAGTTTTATTATTCGAACCACATCACGTGACTGGGCCTGAAGCTTACTCCCGATCTGGATCAGCCACGTGCGCAGAATTACACTTGGAAATTATCCCACCATCTCTAATTGACGTATGTCTGTATTCACTGAGTAATTGGCATGAAAATGTTAAACGGCTGGCGTACAGTGTTTCATCAAAGGCTCAAATTGGAATCCAAATTTGTATATCTGGCGGCCAAATATAACTTATGTGTAACCGGCATTGAACCTGTACTCGTGTACACACATACACACACACACACACACACACACACACACACACACACACACACACACACACACACACACCACACAAACACTCACATACAAAAATATCCCCACACACACAAACATACACACATACACACACACACACAAACCTGCACACATACACACACATACACAAACACACACATACACACACACACACACTCACACACACATACACACACACAAACACACACATTACCACACACACACACACACACACACACACACACACAAACAAACAAATACACACACGCACACACAAGGTACAGTAATGGACACATCTAACGTTTTACCACCTTGCGTGATGTGGTTGTACCACAGAATACTGAGAAACTCAATTACGGAGCTTATCACGAACGCTTAGGTCCTAAGGGGTGAATGAACGATTGCTATAAGGGGTTATTGTGGGGAATATTGAAATTATAAGGTATAGTATTATTTAGCTTACTCGAAACGTTACTGGAGTTTTTCTGTAACATAACCTAATACTTGTTACCGAGTACTTATAATAATAAAACATAAGGTGACTCAACATATTGCATCAAGAATACAAAATAATTTTGGTAAATCGAATATAATCACTGTGGGGGGAACCATTATATTTTCATATTGAGCTACTACTTATTTGTTATTTGAAATTGATATATGTTACACTTCAATCCTAAAATACTGTATACATATATACATATATATATATATATATATATATATATATATATATATATATATATATATATATATTAGACGTAATGGTTTACTCGGGCGTTTATGTTTTCGGGAGGTTGGACGATAGAAATATAGAAGGAAATTAGTACATAAGAATTTGGTTCAGCAGATATATTTGTTCGCAAGTGTTAATATCCTTGCTCGCAATAAGATTAATACTAGTACTCCTCAGGCGTTCGTACAGACCCAGGTGTTCACGTGTATTAGTTGGAGATTTTAACGACTGTCAAAATCTAAAGTGATAAATGGAACAGACACTCCACAGATACACAGTAATGTAAAATTGCAAATATATCTTTCTTAATACATTAAATATAATTAATCATCTATGCATTTGCTGGTTTTATTCTGCTTACTATCTACTACAATCAATGGTTAATTGATTTTTCTATGTTTAATCAACACAACTCACAAACAATTATTTTCTCATAAGCATTATAATGGAAAACTCACCATTATCAGTGACTATAATTACACAAATTTAAAACTGTACCCGTAAAACATAGATTACATAAATGTAGTTTTAAGTTATTGATTGTCATTTGGTAATCGTTATTGACTAATTATCTTTTCTCACAAACTGACCTTCAATTTGTGTACTGAAATTTTATAATAACATTTATTTTATTAAATATTTTCTTATGTTATAACTTGATTTTTAATATTGTAGGTTTCATTTTTGTTACACATTAAGGAAACGTTTTACAATAAACGGAAGGTAAGAGTTTTACGCAAATGTTTTAAATTTACATTTATTTCAAAACGCGTCCATCAGACTCAAGAAAACTAATGAAGCATATCTTATTTACGTATAATAGCGGGAAAAGAATTTAATCAATCTGAGCAGAACGTCGCTCTTCTGTAAAACGTTCGACTCTTTGATATTTGTCAAATTATACTGTTCAAATTTTGTAGCAAAATCGAGATTGCGATAAACAAATCCAATTACAAAATGTCAGTTTAGCCTTTAACTCGACTCCTCCTTATGCTTGGGTTCAGCGACAGCTGAGGAAAAAGAAATAACCCAACGTTCTATAATAAGTGCTATTTGACTTGATTACTATACATCATACATAAATTTATTTTACTTTAAAATAACTTACCCAAATATAAGCGTTACCACTCTAGGAGGCATGTTCCTCTCCACAAGCTGTCTCTGTGTGCAGTGTATTTATATACAGCATTAAAATATGCTCTTTCATCGGTATTCATCATCCATAGTAAAGACACAATTATTTTTTAATGTAGCCTATACCGATGCTACATTTACTTACATCAGATTGTAGATCCTATGAATGTGGAGGTTGTAACGTAAGATCCAGTACTATTACTGCACACGTAAGTCATAATTACAGTAAGGCTGGAGCGAACCTGGTGGTTGTCGTCCCACTGCCCCCTCTCTAACGTCACTGGAAGGCCAAATAGGGTTTATAATTAACTATATGAATATCTTGGAAGATATTACTCGCTTAGTTTCTCTGAATAAAATCAATTTTTTTTTGAAAATTAACATCATATTTTTATATCAATTTTATGAAAATTAACATCACATTTTTATAAAATTTATTATTATGTTATAAAAGTAATAAATTAAATTCTGTTTACTGAATATTGTTTATTTTCAAAGTATATTTGTAGGTTTGTGTGTGTGTGTGTGTGTGTGTGTGTGTGTGTGTGTGTGTGTGTGTGTGTGTGTGTGTGTGTGAGTGTGTGTGTATGTGTGTGTGTGTGTGTGTGTTTGTGTGTGTGTGTTTGTGTGTGTGTGTATGTGTGTGTGTATGTGTGTGTGTTTGTATGTGTGTGTGTGTGTGTGTGTGTGTGTGTGTGTGTGTGTTGTCAGTGGTGTTGTTTTCGACTGGGTACCCGTGTGTGACGCCAAACCTCTCTTATGGTCGCTACTTTCCCCTAGAGGAAACGTTTTAAAACTGTACTAGTAGATCTAGCGCTATTTGCTTATTTTTACATAAAGATTTTACACAATTAAATATTTAATCAAATCTTTAATATTGTTCGTTTTATTGATTTTGTAATTTTTAATTTTATTGAGATATTTCTAAGGTTGTTGCTATAGCAATATATTTTATTAAAATAAGAAACATCTGATGATTATAGGAAACATCTGTTTTGCATTATTTTGTTGGACTACTTTTCCGAGATTACAGTCACCCATATGGTTGTCATGGACCGTCCTTCGTAAGTATATGCGCTAAGACCTACATTGTATATTTTTCTCATTACAAATATATTTTAATTATATTTTACCGATTGCCTATAAAGTATTCTTAAACTCATAAAATACTAACATCTCCGAGTATCAGATTCAAGGACGAGGCTACTATGGTTGATAAATAAGGCTTAGATTAATGTTAGAGTAGAAAGTAAAACTTGATTACTTAACCTTAACAGGTCTATCGCATGAATTGGTATGAATGGGTACGAACCTAATAAAATAATAACTTCCTTAATAATTTGTTAGCATACCTTAGGCCTATTGTATGTATTGTATCACATCACTCTATACACGAGTGTGTCGATTTTAGTTTTTATGATTTAATTCTGGAACACTGTCTCTCAGGAACAGCTGTTGTAGGTCGGTGATGTGGAAGTAAAACTTGACAGGCAACATCAGAAATTAAAGCGAGTTGAGTGAGGCTTCCGTTTCCGAAGATCCATGCGGAAGGAATAACCATTATCTTATCTTCAAATAACGTCAGAACAACGAAACATTTCTAATAAAGAAGAGATTATCAAAGAAATTGTCTTTATTTTTTACTTTTACAATTTTTTACTTTAATGGTATCCCCTCACTATAAAGACATTTAAAACAGCTGACATTATTTTTCAAGCAAGGAAACCTATATATTATTGTTTGATTATGACGTATTATCATTGGATTTTAAAAACGCTAAACATGTTTATAAAATGAAAATTGAGTACATTCCTGAGAAGGTTTCTGGCACTGCCCCGAACCATTTCTGTACAATTATGCCATCCAACGGGTTTAGCAATTTTTCAGCACAGTATTCTGTGAGTATCGTCATTTGTTTGACATTTCATTGAATTCATATCAAATTTCGGTTGCTAGGCAAAGTTCAGCATTCGATATATTGTCGATATGTATTCAAAAATCGAAACAGAACGACTTTTTTAAGTACGATTATATCAAGCCAAGTTGTGCTCAAAGTAATTTATTCATTTACGTGAATAGCTACGAATTGGGTGCAATGGTCATTCTGCCGTCTACCTTCATGGGAAGCTTACGGCACATGCATGAATTAACCTAAGATGCAATGACATAAATTCGCGGATTTGCCGTCCAGATCTGTTATAACATTCACTTGCAATCCTATGTGCCAAAAATTGCAGAACACTTGTTACCTACACAATCATCTCCAGATAGACATGATATTACTACACGTGTTCAAACATAAATTGAATTTAACAATGGATTTTATTGTTAAGAATCAGGATTTTGGAGACACACTCTAACTCAAGTTTCGAAGTTTGGCGGGTAAGCTAGTGCACAACAAATTAATGAAGCAGAAGAAAATTGATTCCTAATTATATTCAGTGGGAATGATATGACTGCATATATTACAACTTGCAGTTGTCTTGACATTAAAATCATCGCAACCTGGCAACAAAATTTGAAACAGATAAATGAAGTCTGTAGCTCTCAAGTTTTGGGAACGTTCCAGAAGGATGGTTTAGCTATAGAGGACTAATTACTGAGAGGTCGCACAGACTTAAAACCCATTATAAGGTTAACCCATTACAGGCTAAGCCCATTACAAAGTGCAAAATCTAAGAAGAATGTATAACATCTGTGAATCAAACCCAATCCCTCTCAAAGCCTCCAACAGCTTGATTCTGAACCGACTCTCACTAAAGATTATCACTACTAAACCTTGGTATCCACAAGCAGCTTGAGCTCCCAGAAGAATTGAGAATTTCTACAGTTGAGGCAATACATAGTCTATATCCAGAACCGGACTGGTTGCACATTTACACCGATGGGACTAAACTAGTTTCCACTGGAGCTGGCGCTGCAGCTTTTTCAAGTTAGGGCATCGGGGGCATTGTTGCGTCGGGCGCCATCAGGGGGTTGGTGCGCCGGGGTGTTGGGGTGAACGCTAGTAATTTACTGGGGAAGTAACGATAGTACGACTGTCTGCTAAAACACTTGCTGCCCATCACCCAGCAAGGAGTTACCTAAGTCCCATCTTCATAGGTTCTCAAGGTGCCATAACACAATAGCCAACAATTCTGAAACAGACTGCCCAAACCTAATAAGAAAAAGCGAGAAAAAAAACTACCGCCTTGTACAAAAAAATGCGTGGATAGCTACCCTTTTCCGAGCACAGATGAAACAATCGGACTTTCTTTGATTGAAGCGAGTAATATTAATTCTTGTAATTTTTGTATCCTTGTAGTTTTGTCTCAGGACGGTTTTATGAAATTATTAATTAAATTTAAAAGGAAAACTTATTGATGAAAAAAATCTTAAATATTATTTGTAAAAAACCATTAAAGAGTTTTTAGCTATACTCATAAATCAAAATGTAAAATACCAAATAAAAATTGTCATTTGTACAACAAATTAAGTATTTGACTGTGATATGGTTCACTTGCTTTGGAAAAAACTGCTTTGAACAAGGCCTAAACAAACAAACAGAAGCGACAAAGCCAGACGACCTAAAAGGCGAGATTTTGGAAATGTTTTACAATATATTCATCTAAAAAAATTCATATTTTTTATTCAGGGCTACCAACGTAAATACGCGTAATCAAGAGTTTGAGATATGCCTCACTTGATGCCTTAACTAACTCTGGCCTAGAGTGGTCAGTATGTCGTAGTATGGCGTCCGCACTTCGATGCAAACATACCTTGCCATGCTACGGCGCTGATTAGCTCCCAAACGTAATCTACTGTTGACCAAGGCAGCTTCATCTTTCAACAAGATGGAGCACCCCGATATTGGCTCTGGGCTATAAGTAGTTCTCTGAACAATCACATGCCTCAACTTCAGATGGGGACAGCAACGGTGCCCTCTTGATTCTCCTGCCGTTACCTTTGCCTATCCTTCATGCTCATCTTCTCCTTAGCTCCTCATACTGATAGACTAGAACCAGGATAGCACCTGCAGTAGAATCACACCTTGTGAATAAATGTTTAGGACGATTCAATTATGGACCAGACGGCATTTACGCAACTAATGGAGAGGGTATAGAATATTTGTGATAAATGTTTGTAAAATGTATTATTTTGTGAGTATTTTAAAGTTTAATCTCTTCGTGTGCAACATTTTTTGTAACATATTTATCGCTTTTACCCTTTAACGCTTTTAAACCAACTGTATTTACTCATGCAATGAAATCCTACCTCGTAACGTAACGATTGCATTTTCTGTAAACATTTTTCACTCGATAACAAAAAAGCTGAACTATTGGATATATTAAAAGAGACAAGCATTATCTTTGCAAAGAAGGCTGCGTTTATTTGCTGGACGTAAATAGTTTCGCTAAATTGAATCACTGCTTCTAAACATCTCTCCTGACACATCAGATGGATGTTACACGTTTGTCTGCCGTTACGTACAATAAACTGTAGCTCGATAATTTGTAAGGTTTTTTTGCATTTTTATGATCATTCTCCAACATCTCTACAGGATAATGTGGGCGGTCAGCTGTTTAAAATTCAGTTTCACTAAACTGCAAATTACCTTCATAATTGTTTATAGTAACAAGACCAAATAAAACACAGGGGTATTGTAGGTATATATGAAGTAGTTGCAATACAAAAAGCACATAGAGGCTATGGGCTGAACCACAAAAACTAAATGTAGATAATTAAAAGTATTCATCTAAGGATTTATGCAATAATTAGGTGTAAAGTGATAGGTGTATTAAAGTAAATACTTCTTATGACTGTTTTACATGGGGATATATAATTTCAACGACCACTTAAATTAATCCTGAATAATTAGATAACATATGATTCCATTCAAGTAATGATGTTATATCACTTTTGATTAATGAACATTATTATGTTTTTATCAACTTTTTTTTATTAAATAATAAAGATTTTACTACAGTCAATTTATTGTAGTTTTAATTAGTTATATAATTGTAGTTAAATTATATATATTTTAATATAATTATATTAAGGTTCCGACTTTTGAATCCTCCAACGGCACAGCACCATTACGCGGTTTCGAGAATAATTGTTAGCTATATATCACCTCAAATTATGATAAATACACACCATTCCTATAAGTCATTGGTAAAATATTGCTTTGTTAAGGAGCGAATCGAGCAGAAATGTATTGTTACATTAAACGTATCAGTTATTTTCTTCGTCTTAACAAGGTGAAATCAAATTATCTGCCCAAATCTTTGGTCAAGCGAACACTTTCCCTCGCACGGATCTCTATAAGAGATTTGGCTACGGATAGGACACTACTCGAGGAATAGGTCAGGCGTTGTAATTGGTTTTCCTCAGGTCAACATGTTTCCTGATGCTAACGGGCCTTATCTAAGGGTATAGCATTTAACGGCTCAATAAAGGATGTATAGCTTATGTTTTATACAAACACAAGTATGTACATAATACTTATTTTTAAATTTAAAATAAATTTTTTAATCAATATATACATTAGATTAAGTTAAAAAGCAATTTATAATATAGAGTGGTAATTTTAGGCGAACAAGTATAAACACACTACAAATTCAAGCAGAAACACAGTGCTGTGTGTGCTATTTAACGCCTTTGCTAATCGTTTTATCATGGCACCTTGAATTTCGGCATCGAAATTCTAATTTAGTTGAAGAATAGAGCGTAAAACACGAGCTCAAATATTTGGTAAAAGTGTAGTTTTGGGAAATCTCTTGTTTCATAGTTGTCTGGTTATGTATCCATCGAACGTGTGAAATTATCTACAGGATCTATATTCTGCGACAACGTCTCTTTAGGTCGATGGATTTCAACTATACATTCAGTTCGTCAGTGATTCTTTCTTAGTTCTCAAACCACAGTTCGTTAGATCACGTTCTTTACCGTTATCTCAGCTTCCATGAACTAAACATTCCAGACCCGTTGATGTCAGGCACGCTTCATCTTGCAACAATTTACGAGTGATGTTAAATTGCATATATAGCGCAGTGTTTACAGTTTGATTCTGCATGGGTACATAAACATACAGTTTATCTCACTGTTTGTATCAAAAAAAAAATTCTGTTATTGAAAACAAATGGTAAATCGTTAAAAATATTCTTATTTACAAATTTAATTAATATGTAACTTTAATATATCCTACACCATCATAAATGGATATACTACTTTGTTAATACTATGTACGTTAATATTATAATGTTATGAATATAATAAACATTATTAGACATTCCAAAAACATTATACTTGACTGTTGATATCAATGGCTGATAACAGCACTAATAATTACTTTGAACATTTTAGAAATGAGTACAAAAATAATAATATTGTATTTAATAATCTTTAGTTATACTTTTAGTTACTGTTCAGAATTTTTATTTGTTAACTATACAACATTTAAAATAAAAATTCTTTCATTTTTTTTTCACTATATAATTGTTTATTCTCTGGATCTCAGGTTCTAAATCATTATGTAACTTTATAGTCATGTAAATACGCTCTGGGAGGGGGCTTTGGTGTTTACTCTGCTGCAGGGCTTCGTCATTACTACACAAGGCTGCAAAGCTCCCAACTTTTAATTAGCTCAGTTGACACGGTTTCAGTGAAAAACTTATAAATAAAAAAATTAAAACAATATCAACAAGGATACGTAATTTAAGCTGTTTGCAGAACCGTTACCTGAATAATCACAATTCCTTGCAAACATATATAAATGAACGCATTACTTTAAACTAAAACGAAATCCAGATCAGTGATTTCAACAAGTAGTCAGCTCCGATTGTTTTATTACAAATATTTGATCACTAAAGATGTTACTAATAGTTTGAAAAGAACGATAAAATTACCACTATGTTTCTGCTATTGGTGTAAAGGACTTTACCCACATAGACCCCGGGTATAACTTTGTTACCTGAGTCCGGCCCCTGTATCTGAATGTCATATTCTTTTTTAGTTATAAATTTATCTATCACAGGAACCTTAGTCTGTCTAAGGTATACGACCCTGTACACTTTAAGCATTATATACCGTTATACCTTACTTTTCTTTCAATAGTAACTCTAGTACATTTTTCCTTTATCCAAATTTTTTCCAGAGTTTAATTATTTAAGAAACTGGTTTCGGCTACAAGTTAGGTAACCCTTAAATTATTAGACATCACTCTCCAAAACGATTTGCCAAACATTGATCGATATTTTATTCTGATCAACAGTGGTGAGTATTAAGAAAAATTTTTATTTTATTATATTACTTGTTTTAATGGAAACTATTCAGGTGCGTCTGACAAATGTTTTGTATGAATAAAACGCAAACTGAATAGTTTTCTTTAAAGTGACTGATTTTAGAACTTTCCAGAAGACTTCTGAAACACACAGACCACTCTTCCAATTTAGTTCGGTAATTCTGTATTCGTCTTCACTTGGAGGTTATGTATAACAGTTCTCGTTCTATTCAGAAAATCTCGTATTTGAATATCTATAATGTTACTTCAATAATGTATTGTACAATATGTTATCTAAAAACTATATTATAAACGTATCAACTACCTTTTGCATTCGAGTTTCTACTTTTCTCGGACAGCCTCACGACTATTGCGTTTAATATATCATACTTTTAAGCTGTGTATCTACCAATATCTATTATTCGTGTGAGAGACCTGAAAATGCTTCTTTTCCTTGAGTACACAACCCGGTTGTAAATCTACCTTCTAACACATTCGCGCTTACACTTCTAAAACTGAATAATTATTATCAATATTTTCTTCTTTAAATTGCTATGTTTCTCCAATATTCTTTCTACCCTTGTTTACAGACGATCGAGTTGAAATTACCAATTACTTTAAAGACGTAAAGAACGCAGACAAATGCATTTAATGCTCAAGAGAAAAGCGGCAAAACATACAGGAAGGTACAGAAAATAACAAATTAATAGGTAGAAATTGGGTAGAATGTGCAAGGGACAAAACGTTTAGAAGGCCACAGCAAGAGTAGAAGGGGGTTTGTGGCCACCATGCTGTTGGCGGCGTCCGTCTTCTTCAACACTGACGTCAGATTACATTACTGGGTCAGGTTGTTGGTATTGGACATGTAACAATTAGGGGCCATTCATTTGAGGTAAGGATTACATGTTAGTGAAGTAAGGGACAGAGAAGGAGGGTGTGGGGGAGAAAGAAAGAATGAGGAGACACGTGGAATAGCTTCCTAAAGCTGTTTAAAGTTATTAATATTGACTAGGTCCGCCCAACACTAAGACATGTAATTGCTTACAGGCAGAACACAACAGTTTCAAAGCCACAGAATTAAAAACGACTGTTCCCGAATTGATTTAATGGCGAAACAGTGTTTTAAATAAAACCGGTGTGAGACACACAAATGCAATGCTCTTTAACTTTTAAAAGCAATTAACAAGGACAATAAATATTTCCTGTAAAAGAGTAAAATCCACAACGTAATTCGAAAGGCTGTAAAACCCTTACCATTACCTTCGTGTTTGTGCCAATGCCAGATACGCCTTCATTAACACATTTTAATGAGCACAATGGTCAGGTTCAAGGAAATCCACAAAACGGACACAAAATCTAATTTTTTATCAACTGAACTATATTTCTAAACACTTTACTGTTGTATACGAGTTAAAAACTTCAAGATTACTGAAAAACGTAGCCTCACAAAATAAAGGACTATTTTCAAATTCAGTTTATTCAGTTTTGTATCAACAGTGTTTTTATTCTATTTTATTTAGCAGTTCACTTTTTACGGATTTGGTTTGCTGCAAAGGATCTCAAATACTTCTGAAAGTCAAACACTGTCTTTAAAACCTAAATCAGCTGTTTTCACTTAGAGGTTATTTCATGGTTATAGTTTTTGTAATCACCTGCAATGTAATTATATTCAGAAATATCAATAATTGGATACACATAAAGTACGATTTTATTAAATAGTCCTTTTTATAATTATATGTTACTTGTGTTGGACAATAATTAGGCTACCTAATAATATTACTATATATCTATTGACTAAATGTTTATCAGAGTTTTCACTCCCTCTAGTCCGTCACGCGACTGAGTTGTTTTTTAACTATCACTTGTTTAATATCTTCATATCAATAACTACTTCTTGTGGGCAACACTTGCACATGGTTCTATCCTCGTTTACATCGATAATTACAAATGGAACGATATATTATCCTACCACACGTACAATTGAATAAATTTATTTTTTTTTCTCCATTCGTTAAGAAATTCGTTTATGGAGGAGTTACTTAAAATTACTTAACGAATTGCTTTACCTTAACGGCGCGAACTAATTAAGTACATTTTATTGTACTTACAATAACATGTATTGTAACCCGTCAGCAAAATAATTAAATTCAATATTAAACTTAATGTTTTGGTAATTTGTCATATAATATGCTTTTGTTAAGAAAACAATAATATTCACTCAATACGTTTTTATCGGCATGTTCTTTTTTCTTTCTTTGCTATGTATTTGTATGTACATTAAACGTTCTTTTACTATATTATTTTTTATTTTTCAAGCCCTCTGACTTTCACTTTTTGTAGTAATTCCTGGTTTATTTCAAATCTACAAGCTAATCTAAGTATTAAAATAGATTATAATTAATGAAATATGAATAACACGCACTAGTTTAGAGATCGTTTGAAAAACCGGATAAATCAATAGTCCGGGTGAGTCCCGGTCCCAATTGATCCGTATTTTCTACGCTGTATTGTTTATGCAAGGCCTATATTTTTTTGTTACACTGATTTGATATATATTGTAACATTTTGGAATAGCAAGTAAGAAAGGCACTATGTATAATGTAATATAAATATGTAAGTAAATTCAAACCATAAAATAACCAATTATGAAAAAAGAGAAAAATGTAAACATAACCTAAATTGGCAAAATCGTAATATTTAATCACAAGTTTAGAACAATAACCGCTGTAAAACAAACAATATAATAGAAACAATTTAATGTGTAATAGTTTAAAAAGAACACTAAAACAATGTAAATAAAAGTAAAAGCCTTTAAGTGTTAAGAAAAGTGAAACCATTTTAAGATTGCACACAAGTTGACCAAGACGGGTAGACTAGCGTATTAAGTAAGATGCGCGCCCATTGTGAACAGAACAGCTGATAATTTAAACTTCGTCGGGAGATATAATATTTAAATGCAGTTACCTGCAAAGAAAGTAAAATCTAGTTATTAAGAACATGAAATGTACAAAAGGCAGTGAATACAGCATCCGTAACAATTTATTGTACAGAACAATTATTGTATAGCAGGTAATACAAAGTATCATGGAATAAACAGAAATGGACACAGTGGGAGAGAGAACGAAGGTGATACGAGTTAAGACGGGAAGAAACAGAGATAGGGCAGAGAAAGCAGGCAATATAAGTTCCTAAGGGAAGAAACAGAGAGAGACAGAGGTAAAGCAAGCGATGAAAGGTAACACGGCAAGAAACAGAGAGGAACAGAGGGGGGAGGAAGCAGGTGATAAAGGGTAACATGGGGATAAACAGAGAGAGATAGACGGGGGGAGAGAGAGCAGCCGATACAAGGAAACATGGAAAAAAATGAGAAAGATTTGGAGGGGATAACAGCAGGTGATACAAGGGAACACGGCAAGAAATAGAGAGAGACAGAGGTGGCGGAGAAAAAGCAGGCGGGACAAGGTAACATAGGAAGAAACAGAGAGACAGAGGGTGGACAGAAAGCAGGTGATACAAGGTAACACAGAAAGAATCAGAGAGAGACAGAGGTGTGGGAGAGGTAGCAGGTAATAAAACATAACATGGAGATAAACAGAGAGGGACAGACGGGGGGGGAAGGGAGCAGCCGATACAAGGAAACACGGAAAAACAGAAAGTGAAAGAGTTGGAGGGGTGACAACAGGCGATACAAGGGAACAAATCAAGAGATAGAGAGTGACAGAAGTGGCGGAGAGAAAAAAGGTGGTACAAGGTAACATGGGAATAAACAGAGAAGACAGAGTGGTGAGAAAGAGTGGCATACAAGGTAACATGCCAAGAGTCACAGAGAGACAGAGAGGGGGAAGAGAAACCAGATAATAAAAAGTAACATGATAATATAAACAGAGAGACAGAGGTAGGGGAGAGGTATAGACGATACAAGATAATACGGGAAAAAACAGAGAGAGATAGAAGGAGGAGATAAAACGGAAGGTACAAGATAACACCAGAGTAAACCGAGAGAGACAGAGGGGGAAGAGGAAGAAGGCGATACAAAGTAAGACGGCAAGAAACAGAGAAAGACAGAGGTGGGGGAGAGGACGCCGGTGATACAAAGTAACATGGGAATAAACAGTGAGAGATACAGAGGTGAGGAAGAGAGAGCAGCAAATGCAAGAAAACATGCTAAGAGACAGAGATAACAGAGGGGGCAGAGAGCAGGCGATACAAGATAAGACGGCAAGAAACCGAGATAGACAAAGGTGGGGGAGAGAAAGCTACTAATACAAGGTAACAAGATAATAAACAGATAGACAGAGGTGGTGGAGAGAAAGAGCGGGATACAAGGTAAAACGGGAATATACAGAGAGAAACAAAGGCGAGGGAGAGAAAGCAGGTAATAGAAGGTAAAATGGGGAAACAGAGAGACAAAGTTGGGGGAGAGGAAACTGGTACTACAGGGTAACACGCCAAGAGACAGAGAGTTCATCGCTATTATGTGTTGGATATCGGAATTATAAAATGACAGCAACGAGAACCAATCCAACACAGTAAAGAAAATTTGATTAATTATCTGTATGATATGTTATAATTTTAAAATTTATTGTTTGGTTTACTGTTCTGACCTAAGAATATGAAATAATAACAGTGTAATTGTTAATGTCTTCCTAAACGAATATTTGTGGCACAAATCCAACGGTGCAATCTTTTGCTATAATAAATCAGTGTCTTATGAATATTAGAGAATCAATCGAGCCTCGAGAACCCACATTATAATATATCTGCACCAATATATTTCACTGAAATATTCCACAACACATCGACAAGACGAGCTCGAGATGGGCTCCGATACAGCAGGCATTTCTAAATTAAATTGTACCCTTATCTTATTAACGTGAAGCATGAGCCATAGAGTAGGTCGATAATTTTACGTCCTTCATTATCTTCAATTACATAATAACAAAAATTAATCCAAATAAAAGTATTAACACAGGAACTTTAACACTTATAAGCGGATAAAAGGATGTCGTGGAATTTAGTATCTCTACTTAGAAAGAACTATTTGTACGTATAAATATATTTTACCTTTATCGTAACAAAACCATTTTTTAAAGCTACTTATTTCTTATTTATGCTGAAATTGTATTAAAGTTTATTGTAAAATACTTACAAATTACTACAAAACATTTCATAAATGTGAAACAAATGTTGTTTCTGTAGAACCGAACTCAGTTCTGTTCAAAGTGTATTTTTTCAATGATACCTTATAAACCTAATAAATCAGTGCCTTATGAATATTAAAGAATACATCAACCCTTAAGATACACACATTATAAAATATCTGCAACAGCGTATTTCACTGAAATATCGTACAACAAACCGACAAGAACGACAGCTCGGGACGCTTGAAATGTGCGCCGATACCGCAGGTATTTCTAAATTAAATTATATCCCCATCTTATTAAAGTGAAAGCCTGACGAACGGGCAATAGAGTGGTCGTTCAGTCGCTCTGCTTATGGAAAAGAATGGAATATGTCTTCCATTATAATTACTAAAGTAAACCTTGATATAGATAGATACGATGTTCGTGCCTTTATTTG
>JBAIZL010000011.1:9077058-9084558 GCA_036971475.1 Prosapia bicincta | reverse complement strand
AAAACGAATGGTAAATGGTAGGAAAGTTATTTGAATTATTTCTAGCGATGAGGGATAACAATTTATAGTGAAAAGTTAACTGTAATTGTTATTGAAATGTGTTAGGCTATGTGACTTGTTCATCTTGGTGTCACACCTATTGTAATTAAACGTAATTGATTGTTTTTTCTACACCAGATTTATTTTTTTTTAAAATAACGCTAAGAAAAAAGATAGAATAAGTATGGTTAGGTTAGGTTAGTTGGGGATAGATTAGCCTTCGTTACTTGTTCACGTTGATGTCACAATTATTGTAATCAAATCTAAGTGATAGTTTTTCGGGAAGGTACAGCTGATGTTCCTCCGAGACGCTTACCTCCCTTACTCTGTAGAAACACTCAAGCATGTTAAAACGTGTATTAAATAATCGATAATTGAAATAAAACTCCTAAAGCAAAGTCGTGAAAGTATTTCTACACACTGATGTTCTTGGTATTCTTAGCAATTTTAAATCATTGAAATCTAATTAACTATTATGCTCCACCAAAATCGAATATTAAACAGTAACGTAACGTCAATATTTGTTGAAGCACTTTAGGGCAGACAGCTGTAAAGGAAATAGAGTTAGGTCGAATACAACAATAGTTGAAAGTTAACGTCATAAAGTATATCTGAATGTTGGTGAAGCAAATGCAAGTGTAAACGCTCCACTGTTTTGTTAAACTTTGAAGTACGCAGACATTTAACTGAGAAACTAAGTCCAAGTAAATGCAAAGGCCATATGTATTTACCGCCTACCAGATGGAAAAATGCAAATATCATTCAAGTCGAGGAAACCATTTTTCTTCGTCTTATTTATTTCCATTCACTCTTAGCTCAAATTTACGAATTTCTATTAGCGGTAAAATTGCTTGGAATTTTGGCATATAAACTGAACTTACTTCAAATAAATTTATACTTTAACACATATTTATTTGACTTGACCAGAAAAAAAAAATTTTATAGATATTTTATTGTTTCTTTGTTAAAGAAAAATAATTGGTATGTAAATTTATTATCAAGGAATTAAATGTTTAAATTCTAATCCAGACTTAATTTATGAAAATAACAAAGAGAATAAAGATAGATTAAGCATGGTTCAGTTAGGTTAGTTGAGGATACGTTAGGCTACATGACTTGCTCATGTTCAAGTCACAATTATTGTAATCAAATCTAATAGATAGTTTTTCTAGAAGGTATTGCTGATGTTCCTGCGTGACCCTTACTTCCTTTGTAATTTGCGATTAGGCTATGCTAGGTTAGTTGAGGATACGTTAGGCTATACTACTTGTTCATGTTCAAGTCACAATTATTGTAATCAAATCTAATAGATCGTTTTTCTAGAAAGTATAGCTGATGTTCCTGCGTGACCATTACTTCCTTTGTAATGTTGCGATAAGGTTATGTTAGGTAGTTGAGAATACGTTAAGCTATACAACTTGTTCATGTTCAAGTCACAATTATTGTAATCAAATCTAATAGATCGTTTTTCTAGAAGGTATAGCTGATGTTCCTGCGTGACCCTTACTTCCTTTGTAATGTTGCGATAAGGTTATGTTAGGATAGTTGAGGATACGTTAGGCTATACTACTTGTTCATGTTCAAGTCACAATTATTGTAATCAAATCTAATAGATCGTAGAAGGTATAGCTGATGTTCCTGCGTGACCCTTACTTCCTTTGTAATGTTGCGATAAGGTTATGTTAGGTTAGTTGAGGATACGTTAGGCTATACTACTTGTTCATGTTCAAGTCACAATTATTGTAATCAAATCTAATAGATAGTTTTCTAGAAGGTATAGGATGTTCCTGCGTGACCCTTACTTCCTTTGTAATGTTGCGATTAGGCTATGTTAGGTTAGTTGAGGATACGTTAGGCTATACTACTTGTTCATGTTCAAGTCACAATTATTGTAATCAAATCTAATAGATCGTTTTTCTAGAAGGTATAGCTGATGTTCCTGCGTGACCCTTATATAATTTGTAATGTTGCGATAAGGTTATGTTAGGTTAGTTGAGGATACGTTAGGCTAGACTACTTGTTCATGTTCAAGTCACAATTATTGTAATCAAATCTAATAGATCGTTTTTCTAGAAGGTATAGCAGATGTTCTTGCGTGACCCTTACTTCCTTTGTAATGTTGCGATAAGGTTATGTTAGGTTAGTTGAGGATACGTTAGGCTATACTACTTGCTCATGTTCAAGTCACAATTATTGTAATCAAATCTAATAGATCGTTTTTCTAGAAGG
This sequence comes from Prosapia bicincta, assembly GCA_036971475.1. NCBI lineage: Eukaryota > Metazoa > Arthropoda > Insecta > Hemiptera > Cercopidae > Prosapia > Prosapia bicincta. The sequence continues at coordinate 9,082,290 of JBAIZL010000011.1, read as the reverse complement.
TATAGCTGATGTTCCTGCGTGACCCTTACTTCCTTTGTAATGTTGCAATAAGGTTATGTTAGGTTAGTTGAGGATACGTTAGGCTATACTACTTGTTCATGTTCAAGTCACAATTATTGTAATCTAATTTAATAGATCGTTTTTCTAGAAGGTATAGCTGATGTTCCTGCGTGACCCTTACTTCCTTTGTAATGTTGCGATAAAGTTATGTTAGGTTAGTTGAGGATACGTTAGGCTATACTACTTGTTCATATTCAAGTCACAATTATTGTAATCAAATCTAATAGATCGTTTTTCTAGAAGGTATAGCTGATGTTCCTGCGTGACCCTTACTTCCTTTGTAATGTTGCGATAAGGTTATGTTAGGTTAGTTGAGGATACGTTAGGCTATACTACTTGTTCATGTTCAAGTCACAATTATTGTAATGAAATCTAATAGATCGTTTTTCTAGAAGGTATAGCTGATGTTCCTGCGCGACCCTTACTTCCTTTGTAATGTTGCGATAAGGTTATGTTAGGTTAGTTGAGGATACATTAGGCTATACTACTTGTTCATGTTCAAGTCACAATTATTGTAATCAAATCTATTAGATCGTTTTTCTAGAACGTATAGCTGATGTTCCAGCGTGACCCTTACTTCCTTTGTAATGTTGCGATAAGGTTATGTTAGGTTATTTGAGGATACGTTAGGCTATACTACTTGTTCATGTTCAAGTCACAATTATTGTAATCAAATCTAATAGATCGTTTTTCTAGAAGGTATTGCTGATGTTCCTGCGTGACCCTTACTTCCTTTGTAATGTTGCGATAGGGTCATGTTAGGTTAGTTGAGGATACGTTAGGCTATACTACTTGTTCATGTTCAAGTCACAATTATTGTAATCAAATCTAATAGATCGTAGAAGGTATAGCTGATGTTCCTGCGTGACCCTTACTTCCTTTGTAATGTTGCGATGAGGTTATGTTAGGTTAGTTGAGGATACGTTAGGCTATACTACTTGTTCATGTTCAAGTCACAATTATTGTAATCAAATCTAATAGATCGTTTTTCTAGAAAGTATAGCTGATGTTCCTGCGTGACCTTTACTTCCTTTGTAATGTTGCGATAAGGTTATGTTAGGTAGTTGAGGATTCGTTAAGCTATACTACTTGTTCATGTTCAAGTCACAATTATTGTAATCAAATCTAATAGATCATTTTTCTAGAAGGTATAGCTGATGTTCCTGCGTGACCCTTACTTCCTTTGTAATGTTGCGATAAGGTTATGTTAGGATAGTTGAGGATACGTTAGGCTATACTACTTGTTCATGTTCAAGTCAAAATTATTGTAATCAAATCTAATAGATCGTTTTTCTAGAAGGTATAGCTGATGTTCCTGCGTGACCCTTACTTCCTTTGTAATGTTGCGATAAGGTTATGTTAGGTTAGTTGAGGATACGTTAGGCTATACTACTTGTTCATGTTCAAGTCACAATTATTGTAATCAAATCTAATAGATAGTTTTCTAGAAGGTATATCTGATGTTCCTGCGTGACCCTTACTTCCTTTGTAATGTTGCGATTAGGCTATGTTAGGTTAGTTGAGGATACGTTAGGCTATACTACTTGTTCATGTTCAAGTCACAATTATTGTAATCAAATCTAATAGATCGTTTTTCTAGAAGGTATAGCTGATGTTCCTGCGTGACCCTTATATAATTTGTAATGTTGCGATAAGGTTATGTTAGGTTAGTTGAGGATACGTTAGGCTAGACTACTTGTTCATGTTCAAGTCACAATTATTGTAATCAAATCTAATAGATCGTTTTTCTAGAAGGTATAGCTGATGTTCTTGCGTGACCCTTACTTCCTTTGTAATGTTGCGATAAAGTTATGTTAGGTTAGTTGAGGATACGTTAGGCTATACTACTTGTTCATGTTCAAGTCACAATTATTGTAATCTAATTTAATAGATCGTTTTTCTAGAAGGTATAGCTGATGTTCCTGCGTGACCCTTACTTCCTTTGTAATGTTGCGATAAAGTTATGTTAGGTTAGTTGAGGATACGTTAGGCTATACTACTTGTTCATATTCAAGTCACAATTATTGTAATCAAATCTAATAGATCGTTTTTCTAGAAGGTATAGCTGATGTTCCTGCGTGACCCTTACTTCCTTTGTAATGTTGCGATAAGGTTATGTTAGGTTAGTTGAGGATACGTTAGGCTATACTACTTGTTCATGTTCAAGTCACAATTATTGTAATGAAATCTAATAGATCGTTTTTCTAGAAGGTATAGCTGATGTTCCTGCGCGACCCTTACTTCCTTTGTAATGTTGCGATAAGGTTATGTTAGGTTAGTTGAGGATACATTAGGCTATACTACTTGTTCATGTTCAAGTCACAATTAGTGTAATCAAATCTATTAGATCGTTTTTCTAGAACGTATAGCTGATGTTCCAGCGTGACCCTTACTTCCTTTGTAATGTTGCGATAAGGTTATGATAGGTTATTTGAGGATACGTTAGGCTATACTACTTGTTCATGTTCAACTCACAATTATTGTAATCAAATCTAATAGATCGTTTTTCTAGAAGGTATTGCTGATGTTCCTGCGTGACCCTTACTTCCTTTGTAATGTTGCGATAGGGTCATGTTAGGTTAGTTGAGGATACGTTAGGCTATACTACTTGTTCATGTTCAAGTCACAATTATTGTAATCAAATCTAATAGATCGTTTTTCTAGAAGGTATTGCTGATGTTCCTGCGTGACCCTTACTTCCTTTGTAATGTTGCGATAAGGTTATGTTAGGTTAGTTGAGGATACATTAGGCTATACTACTTGTTCATGTTCAAGTCACAATTATTGTAATCAAACCTAATAGATCGTTTTTCTAGAAGGTATAGCTGATGTTCCTGCGTGACCCTTACTTCCTTTGTAATGTTGCGATAAGGTTATGTTAGGTTAGTTGAGGATACGTTAGATTATACTACTTGTGTATGTTCAAGTCACAATTATTGTAATCAAATCTAATAGATCGTTTTTCTAGAAGGTATAGCTGATGTTCCTGCGTGACCCTTACTTCCTTTGTAATGATGCGATAAGGGTATGTTAGGTTAGTTGAGGATACGTTAGGTTATACTACTTGTTCATGTTCAAGTCACAATTATTGTAATCAAATCTAATAGATCGTTTTTCTAGAAGGTATAGCTGATGTTCCTGCGTGACCCTTACTTCCTTTGTAATGTTGCGATAAGGTTATGTTAGGTTAGTTGAGGATACGTTAGGCTATACTACTTGTTCATGTTCAAGTCACAATTATTGTAATCAAATCTAATAGATCGTTTTTCTAGAAGGTATAGCTGATGTTCCTGCGTGACCCTTACTTCCTTTGTAAAGTTGCGATAAGGTTATGTTAGGTTAGTTGAGGATACGTTAGGCTATACTACTTGTTCATGTTCAAGTCACAATTATTGTAATCAAATCTAATAGATCGTTTTGCTAGAAGGTATAGCTGATGTTCCTGCGTGACCCTTACTTCCTTTGTAATGTTGCGATAGGGTTATGTTAGGTTAGTTGAGGATACGTTAGGCTATACTACTTGTTCATGTTCAAGTCACAATTATTGTAATCAAATCTAATAGATCGTTTTTCTAGAAGGTATAGCTGATGTTCCTGCGTGACCCCTTCTTCCTTTGTAATGTTGCGATAGGGTTATGTTAGGTTACTTGAGGATACGTTAGGCTATACTACTTGTTCATGTTCAAGTCACAATTATTGTAATCAAATCTAATAGATCGTTTTGCTAGAAGGTATAGCTGATTTTCCTGCGTGACCCTTACTTCCTTTGTAATGTTGCGATAAGGTTATGTTAGGTTAGTTGAGGATACGTTAGGCTATACTACTTGCTCATGTTCAAGTCACAATTATTGTAATCAAATCTATTAGATCGTTTTTCTAGAACGTATAGCTGATGTTCCAGCGTGACCCTTACTTCCTTTGTAATGTTGCGATAAGGTTATGATAGGTTATTTGAGGATACGTTAGGCTATACTACTTGTTCATGTTCAACTCACAATTATTGTAATCAAATCTAATAGATCGTTTTTCTAGAAGGTATTGCTGATGTTCCTGCGTGACCCTTACTTCCTTTGTAATGTTGCGATAGGGTCATGTTAGGTTAGTTGAGGATACGTTAGGCTATACTACTTGTTCATGTTCAAGTCACAAATATTGTAATCAAATCTAATAGATCGTTTTTCTAGAAGGTATAGCTGATGTTCCTGCAACCCTTACTTCCTTTGTAATGTTGCGATGAGGTTATGTTAGGTTAGTTGAGGATACGTTAGGCTATACTACTTGTTCATGTTCAAGTCACAATTATTGTAATCAAACCTAATAGATCGTTTTTCTAGAAGGTATAGCTGATGTTCCTGCGTGACCCTTACTTCCTTTGTAATGTTGCGATAAGGTTATGTTAGGTTAGTTGAGGATACGTTAGATTATACTACTTGTGTATGTTCAAGTCACAATTATTGTAATCAAATCTAATAGATCGTTTTTCTAGAAGGTATAGCTGATGTTCCTGCGTGACCCTCACTTCCTTTGTAATGATGCGATAAGGGTATGTTAGGTTAGTTGAGGATACGTTAGGTTATACTACTTGTTCATGTTCAAGTCACAATTATTGTAATCAAATCTAATAGATCGTTTTTCTAGAAGGTATAGCTGATGTTCCTGCGTGACCCCTTCTTCCTTTGTAATGTTGCGATGAGCTTATGTTAGGTTAGTTGAGGATACGTTAGGCTATACTACTTGTTCATGTTCAAGTCACAATTATTGTAATCAAATCTAATAGATCGTTTTTCTAGAAAGTATAGCTGATGTTCCTGCGTGACCTTTACTTCCTTTGTAATGTTGCGATAAGGTTATGTTAGGTAGTTGAGGATACGTTAAGCTATACTACTTGTTCATGTTCAAGTCACAATTATTGTAATCAAATCTAATAGATCGTTTTTCTAGAAGGTATAGCTGATGTTCCTGCGTGACCCTTACTTCCTTTGTAATGTTGCGATAAGGTTATGTTAGGATAGTTGAGGATACGTTAGGCTATACTACTTGTTCATGTTCAAGTCACAATTATTGTAATCAAATCTAATAGATCGTTTTTCTAGAAGGTATAGCTGATGTTCCTGCGTGACCCTTACTTCCTTTGTAATGTTGCGATAAGGTTATGTTAGGTTAGTTGAGGAT
>JBAIZL010000011.1:8954558-9069558 GCA_036971475.1 Prosapia bicincta | reverse complement strand
ACTTTAGAATCATACAGAGGTTTTGCCATAAGAGAACGCGCGTGTCGCACGTAAGACATGTGAAGCTGCTTTGATAAATGTAAGGCTAAGCCGAGGCTTCAGGTAGTGACGTCAGAGGGGACAAAGAAGTATGAAACACTAAGAAATTTCTCTTTAAAATAGAATGACGAATGATATATGGCTGCAATTTGTCAAAATAGCGGCGACGGCTGCAAGTATTGAAAGCGTGCTTTATGTAGTATTTTTTGAAGGGGTTAAATAAAAGCAAAACAAACTGTCTCTTATAGTTTTTTTGAAGAATAAAACTAAAAAAAGACACCGCTTGTACGAAAGCAAACAAATAGAAGAAAAACGAATGGTAAATGGTAGGAAAGTTATTTGAATTATTTCTAGCGATGAGGGATAACAATTTATAGTGAAAAGTTAACTGTAATTGTTATTGAAATGTGTTAGGCTATGTGACTTGTTCATCTTGGTGTCACACCTATTGTAATTAAACGTAATTGATTGTTTTTTCTACACCAGATTTATTTTTTTTTAAAATAACGCTAAGAAAAAAGATAGAATAAGTATGGTTAGGTTAGGTTAGTTGGGGATAGATTAGCCTTCGTTACTTGTTCACGTTGATGTCACAATTATTGTAATCAAATCTAAGTGATAGTTTTTCGGGAAGGTACAGCTGATGTTCCTCCGAGACGCTTACCTCCCTTACTCTGTAGAAACACTCAAGCATGTTAAAACGTGTATTAAATAATCGATAATTGAAATAAAACTCCTAAAGCAAAGTCGTGAAAGTATTTCTACACACTGATGTTCTTGGTATTCTTAGCAATTTTAAATCATTGAAATCTAATTAACTATTATGCTCCACCAAAATCGAATATTAAACAGTAACGTAACGTCAATATTTGTTGAAGCACTTTAGGGCAGACAGCTGTAAAGGAAATAGAGTTAGGTCGAATACAACAATAGTTGAAAGTTAACGTCATAAAGTATATCTGAATGTTGGTGAAGCAAATGCAAGTGTAAACGCTCCACTGTTTTGTTAAACTTTGAAGTACGCAGACATTTAACTGAGAAACTAAGTCCAAGTAAATGCAAAGGCCATATGTATTTACCGCCTACCAGATGGAAAAATGCAAATATCATTCAAGTCGAGGAAACCATTTTTCTTCGTCTTATTTATTTCCATTCACTCTTAGCTCAAATTTACGAATTTCTATTAGCGGTAAAATTGCTTGGAATTTTGGCATATAAACTGAACTTACTTCAAATAAATTTATACTTTAACACATATTTATTTGACTTGACCAGAAAAAAAAAATTTTATAGATATTTTATTGTTTCTTTGTTAAAGAAAAATAATTGGTATGTAAATTTATTATCAAGGAATTAAATGTTTAAATTCTAATCCAGACTTAATTTATGAAAATAACAAAGAGAATAAAGATAGATTAAGCATGGTTCAGTTAGGTTAGTTGAGGATACGTTAGGCTACATGACTTGCTCATGTTCAAGTCACAATTATTGTAATCAAATCTAATAGATAGTTTTTCTAGAAGGTATTGCTGATGTTCCTGCGTGACCCTTACTTCCTTTGTAATTTGCGATTAGGCTATGCTAGGTTAGTTGAGGATACGTTAGGCTATACTACTTGTTCATGTTCAAGTCACAATTATTGTAATCAAATCTAATAGATCGTTTTTCTAGAAAGTATAGCTGATGTTCCTGCGTGACCATTACTTCCTTTGTAATGTTGCGATAAGGTTATGTTAGGTAGTTGAGAATACGTTAAGCTATACAACTTGTTCATGTTCAAGTCACAATTATTGTAATCAAATCTAATAGATCGTTTTTCTAGAAGGTATAGCTGATGTTCCTGCGTGACCCTTACTTCCTTTGTAATGTTGCGATAAGGTTATGTTAGGATAGTTGAGGATACGTTAGGCTATACTACTTGTTCATGTTCAAGTCACAATTATTGTAATCAAATCTAATAGATCGTAGAAGGTATAGCTGATGTTCCTGCGTGACCCTTACTTCCTTTGTAATGTTGCGATAAGGTTATGTTAGGTTAGTTGAGGATACGTTAGGCTATACTACTTGTTCATGTTCAAGTCACAATTATTGTAATCAAATCTAATAGATAGTTTTCTAGAAGGTATAGGATGTTCCTGCGTGACCCTTACTTCCTTTGTAATGTTGCGATTAGGCTATGTTAGGTTAGTTGAGGATACGTTAGGCTATACTACTTGTTCATGTTCAAGTCACAATTATTGTAATCAAATCTAATAGATCGTTTTTCTAGAAGGTATAGCTGATGTTCCTGCGTGACCCTTATATAATTTGTAATGTTGCGATAAGGTTATGTTAGGTTAGTTGAGGATACGTTAGGCTAGACTACTTGTTCATGTTCAAGTCACAATTATTGTAATCAAATCTAATAGATCGTTTTTCTAGAAGGTATAGCAGATGTTCTTGCGTGACCCTTACTTCCTTTGTAATGTTGCGATAAGGTTATGTTAGGTTAGTTGAGGATACGTTAGGCTATACTACTTGCTCATGTTCAAGTCACAATTATTGTAATCAAATCTAATAGATCGTTTTTCTAGAAGGTATAGCTGATGTTCCTGCGTGACCCTTACTTCCTTTGTAATGTTGCAATAAGGTTATGTTAGGTTAGTTGAGGATACGTTAGGCTATACTACTTGTTCATGTTCAAATCACAATTATTGTAATCTAATTTAATAGATCGTTTTTCTAGAAGGTATAGCTGATGTTCCTGCGTGACCCTTACTTCCTTTGTAATGTTGCGATAAGGTTATGTTAGGATAGTTGAGGATACGTTAGGCTATACTACTTGTTCATGTTCAAGTCAAAATTATTGTAATCAAATCTAATAGATCGTTTTTCTAGAAGGTATAGCTGATGTTCCTGCGTGACCCTTACTTCCTTTGTAATGTTGCGATAAGGTTATGTTAGGTTAGTTGAGGATACGTTAGGCTATACTACTTGTTCATGTTCAAGTCACAATTATTGTAATCAAATCTAATAGATAGTTTTCTAGAAGGTATATCTGATGTTCCTGCGTGACCCTTACTTCCTTTGTAATGTTGCGATTAGGCTATGTTAGGTTAGTTGAGGATACGTTAGGCTATACTACTTGTTCATGTTCAAGTCACAATTATTGTAATCAAATCTAATAGATCGTTTTTCTAGAAGGTATAGCTGATGTTCCTGCGTGACCCTTATATAATTTGTAATGTTGCGATAAGGTTATGTTAGGTTAGTTGAGGATACGTTAGGCTAGACTACTTGTTCATGTTCAAGTCACAATTATTGTAATCAAATCTAATAGATCGTTTTTCTAGAAGGTATAGCTGATGTTCTTGCGTGACCCTTACTTCCTTTGTAATGTTGCGATAAAGTTATGTTAGGTTAGTTGAGGATACGTTAGGCTATACTACTTGTTCATGTTCAAGTCACAATTATTGTAATCTAATTTAATAGATCGTTTTTCTAGAAGGTATAGCTGATGTTCCTGCGTGACCCTTACTTCCTTTGTAATGTTGCGATTAGGCTATGTTAGGTTAGTTGAGGATACGTTAGGCTATACTACTTGTTCATGTTCAAGTCACAATTATTGTAATCAAATCTAATAGATCGTTTTTCTAGAAGGTATAGCTGATGTTCCTGCGTGACCCTTATATAATTTGTAATGTTGCGATAAGGTTATGTTAGGTTAGTTGAGGATACGTTAGGCTAGACTACTTGTTCATGTTCAAGTCACAATTATTGTAATCAAATCTAATAGATCGTTTTTCTAGAAGGTATAGCAGATGTTCTTGCGTGACCCTTACTTCCTTTGTAATGTTGCGATAAGGTTATGTTAGGTTAGTTGAGGATACGTTAGGCTATACTACTTGTTCATATTCAAGTCACAATTATTGTAATCAAATCTAATAGATCGTTTTTCTAGAAGGTATAGCTGATGTTCCTGCGTGACCCTTACTTCCTTTGTAATGTTGCGATAAGGTTATGTTAGGTTAGTTGAGGATACGTTAGGCTATACTACTTGTTCATGTTCAAGTCACAATTATTGTAATGAAATCTAATAGATCGTTTTTCTAGAAGGTATAGCTGATGTTCCTGCGCGACCCTTACTTCCTTTGTAATGTTGCGATAAGGTTATGTTAGGTTAGTTGAGGATACATTAGGCTATACTACTTGTTCATGTTCAAGTCACAATTAGTGTAATCAAATCTATTAGATCGTTTTTCTAGAACGTATAGCTGATGTTCCAGCGTGACCCTTACTTCCTTTGTAATGTTGCGATAAGGTTATGATAGGTTATTTGAGGATACGTTAGGCTATACTACTTGTTCATGTTCAACTCACAATTATTGTAATCAAATCTAATAGATCGTTTTTCTAGAAGGTATTGCTGATGTTCCTGCGTGACCCTTACTTCCTTTGTAATGTTGCGATAGGGTCATGTTAGGTTAGTTGAGGATACGTTAGGCTATACTACTTGTTCATGTTCAAGTCACAATTATTGTAATCAAATCTAATAGATCGTTTTTCTAGAAGGTATTGCTGATGTTCCTGCGTGACCCTTACTTCCTTTGTAATGTTGCGATAAGGTTATGTTAGGTTAGTTGAGGATACATTAGGCTATACTACTTGTTCATGTTCAAGTCACAATTATTGTAATCAAACCTAATAGATCGTTTTTCTAGAAGGTATAGCTGATGTTCCTGCGTGACCCTTACTTCCTTTGTAATGTTGCGATAAGGTTATGTTAGGTTAGTTGAGGATACGTTAGATTATACTACTTGTGTATGTTCAAGTCACAATTATTGTAATCAAATCTAATAGATCGTTTTTCTAGAAGGTATAGCTGATGTTCCTGCGTGACCCTTACTTCCTTTGTAATGATGCGATAAGGGTATGTTAGGTTAGTTGAGGATACGTTAGGTTATACTACTTGTTCATGTTCAAGTCACAATTATTGTAATCAAATCTAATAGATCGTTTTTCTAGAAGGTATAGCTGATGTTCCTGCGTGACCCTTACTTCCTTTGTAATGTTGCGATAAGGTTATGTTAGGTTAGTTGAGGATACGTTAGGCTATACTACTTGTTCATGTTCAAGTCACAATTATTGTAATCAAATCTAATAGATCGTTTTTCTAGAAGGTATAGCTGATGTTCCTGCGTGACCCTTACTTCCTTTGTAAAGTTGCGATAAGGTTATGTTAGGTTAGTTGAGGATACGTTAGGCTATACTACTTGTTCATGTTCAAGTCACAATTATTGTAATCAAATCTAATAGATCGTTTTGCTAGAAGGTATAGCTGATGTTCCTGCGTGACCCTTACTTCCTTTGTAATGTTGCGATAGGGTTATGTTAGGTTAGTTGAGGATACGTTAGGCTATACTACTTGTTCATGTTCAAGTCACAATTATTGTAATCAAATCTAATAGATCGTTTTTCTAGAAGGTATAGCTGATGTTCCTGCGTGACCCCTTCTTCCTTTGTAATGTTGCGATAGGGTTATGTTAGGTTACTTGAGGATACGTTAGGCTATACTACTTGTTCATGTTCAAGTCACAATTATTGTAATCAAATCTAATAGATCGTTTTGCTAGAAGGTATAGCTGATTTTCCTGCGTGACCCTTACTTCCTTTGTAATGTTGCGATAAGGTTATGTTAGGTTAGTTGAGGATACGTTAGGCTATACTACTTGCTCATGTTCAAGTCACAATTATTGTAATCAAATCTATTAGATCGTTTTTCTAGAACGTATAGCTGATGTTCCAGCGTGACCCTTACTTCCTTTGTAATGTTGCGATAAGGTTATGATAGGTTATTTGAGGATACGTTAGGCTATACTACTTGTTCATGTTCAACTCACAATTATTGTAATCAAATCTAATAGATCGTTTTTCTAGAAGGTATTGCTGATGTTCCTGCGTGACCCTTACTTCCTTTGTAATGTTGCGATAGGGTCATGTTAGGTTAGTTGAGGATACGTTAGGCTATACTACTTGTTCATGTTCAAGTCACAAATATTGTAATCAAATCTAATAGATCGTTTTTCTAGAAGGTATAGCTGATGTTCCTGCAACCCTTACTTCCTTTGTAATGTTGCGATGAGGTTATGTTAGGTTAGTTGAGGATACGTTAGGCTATACTACTTGTTCATGTTCAAGTCACAATTATTGTAATCAAACCTAATAGATCGTTTTTCTAGAAGGTATAGCTGATGTTCCTGCGTGACCCTTACTTCCTTTGTAATGTTGCGATAAGGTTATGTTAGGTTAGTTGAGGATACGTTAGATTATACTACTTGTGTATGTTCAAGTCACAATTATTGTAATCAAATCTAATAGATCGTTTTTCTAGAAGGTATAGCTGATGTTCCTGCGTGACCCTTACTTCCTTTGTAATGATGCGATAAGGGTATGTTAGGTTAGTTGAGGATACGTTAGGTTATACTACTTGTTCATGTTCAAGTCACAATTATTGTAATCAAATCTAATAGATCGTTTTTCTAGAAGGTATAGCTGATGTTCCTGCGTGACCCCTTCTTCCTTTGTAATGTTGCGATGACATTTAACTGAGAAACTAAGTCCAAGTAAATGCAAAGGCCATATGTATTTACCGCCTACCAGATGGAAAAATGCAAATATCATTCAAGTCGAGGAAACCATTTTTCTTCGTCTTATTTATTTCCATTCACTCTTAGCTCAAATTTACGAATTTCTATTAGCGGTAAAATTGCTTGGAATTTTGGCATATAAACTGAACTTACTTCAAATAAATTTATACTTTAACACATATTTATTTGACTTGACCAGAAAAAAAAAAATTTTATAGATATTTTATTGTTTCTTTGTTAAAGAAAAATAATTGGTATGTAAATTTATTATCAAGGAATTAAATGTTTAAATTCTAATCCAGACTTAATTTATGAAAATAACAAAGAGAATAAAGATAGATTAAGCATGGTTCAGTTAGGTTAGTTGAGGATACGTTAGGCTACATGACTTGCTCATGTTCAAGTCACAATTATTGTAATCAAATCTAATAGATAGTTTTTCTAGAAGGTATTGCTGATGTTCCTGCGTGACCCTTACTTCCTTTGTAATTTGCGATTAGGCTATGCTAGGTTAGTTGAGGATACGTTAGGCTATACTACTTGTTCATGTTCAAGTCACAATTATTGTAATCAAATCTAATAGATCGTTTTTCTAGAAAGTATAGCTGATGTTCCTGCGTGACCATTACTTCCTTTGTAATGTTGCGATAAGGTTATGTTAGGTAGTTGAGAATACGTTAAGCTATACAACTTGTTCATGTTCAAGTCACAATTATTGTAATCAAATCTAATAGATCGTTTTTCTAGAAGGTATAGCTGATGTTCCTGCGTGACCCTTACTTCCTTTGTAATGTTGCGATAAGGTTATGTTAGGATAGTTGAGGATACGTTAGGCTATACTACTTGTTCATGTTCAAGTCACAATTATTGTAATCAAATCTAATAGATCGTAGAAGGTATAGCTGATGTTCCTGCGTGACCCTTACTTCCTTTGTAATGTTGCGATAAGGTTATGTTAGGTTAGTTGAGGATACGTTAGGCTATACTACTTGTTCATGTTCAAGTCACAATTATTGTAATCAAATCTAATAGATAGTTTTCTAGAAGGTATAGGATGTTCCTGCGTGACCCTTACTTCCTTTGTAATGTTGCGATTAGGCTATGTTAGGTTAGTTGAGGATACGTTAGGCTATACTACTTGTTCATGTTCAAGTCACAATTATTGTAATCAAATCTAATAGATCGTTTTTCTAGAAGGTATAGCTGATGTTCCTGCGTGACCCTTATATAATTTGTAATGTTGCGATAAGGTTATGTTAGGTTAGTTGAGGATACGTTAGGCTAGACTACTTGTTCATGTTCAAGTCACAATTATTGTAATCAAATCTAATAGATCGTTTTTCTAGAAGGTATAGCAGATGTTCTTGCGTGACCCTTACTTCCTTTGTAATGTTGCGATAAGGTTATGTTAGGTTAGTTGAGGATACGTTAGGTTATACTACTTGCTCATGTTCAAGTCACAATTATTGTAATCAAATCTAATAGATCGTTTTTCTAGAAGGTATAGCTGATGTTCCTGCGTGACCCTTACTTCCTTTGTAATGTTGCAATAAGGTTATGTTAGGTTAGTTGAGGATACGTTAGGCTATACTACTTGTTCATGTTCAAGTCACAATTATTGTAATCTAATTTAATAGATCGTTTTTCTAGAAGGTATAGCTGATGTTCCTGCGTGACCCTTACTTCCTTTGTAATGTTGCGATAAAGTTATGTTAGGTTAGTTGAGGATACGTTAGGCTATACTACTTGTTCATATTCAAGTCACAATTATTGTAATCAAATCTAATAGATCGTTTTTCTAGAAGGTATAGCTGATGTTCCTGCGTGACCCTTACTTCCTTTGTAATGTTGCGATAAGGTTATGTTAGGTTAGTTGAGGATACGTTAGGCTATACTACTTGTTCATGTTCAAGTCACAATTATTGTAATGAAATCTAATAGATCGTTTTTCTAGAAGGTATAGCTGATGTTCCTGCGCGACCCTTACTTCCTTTGTAATGTTGCGATAAGGTTATGTTAGGTTAGTTGAGGATACATTAGGCTATACTACTTGTTCATGTTCAAGTCACAATTATTGTAATCAAATCTATTAGATCGTTTTTCTAGAACGTATAGCTGATGTTCCAGCGTGACCCTTACTTCCTTTGTAATGTTGCGATAAGGTTATGTTAGGTTATTTGAGGATACGTTAGGCTATACTACTTGTTCATGTTCAAGTCACAATTATTGTAATCAAATCTAATAGATCGTTTTTCTAGAAGGTATTGCTGATGTTCCTGCGTGACCCTTACTTCCTTTGTAATGTTGCGATAGGGTCATGTTAGGTTAGTTGAGGATACGTTAGGCTATACTACTTGTTCATGTTCAAGTCACAATTATTGTAATCAAATCTAATAGATCGTTTTTCTAGAAGGTATAGCTGATGTTCCTGCGTGACCCTTACTTCCTTTGTAATGTTGCGATGAGGTTATGTTAGGTTAGTTGAGGATACGTTAGGCTATACTACTTGTTCATGTTCAAGTCACAATTATTGTAATCAAATCTAATAGATCGTTTTTCTAGAAAGTATAGCTGATGTTCCTGCGTGACCTTTACTTCCTTTGTAATGTTGCGATAAGGTTATGTTAGGTAGTTGAGGATTCGTTAAGCTATACTACTTGTTCATGTTCAAGTCACAATTATTGTAATCAAATCTAATAGATCATTTTTCTAGAAGGTATAGCTGATGTTCCTGCGTGACCCTTACTTCCTTTGTAATGTTGCGATAAGGTTATGTTAGGATAGTTGAGGATACGTTAGGCTATACTACTTGTTCATGTTCAAGTCAAAATTATTGTAATCAAATCTAATAGATCGTTTTTCTAGAAGGTATAGCTGATGTTCCTGCGTGACCCTTACTTCCTTTGTAATGTTGCGATAAGGTTATGTTAGGTTAGTTGAGGATACGTTAGGCTATACTACTTGTTCATGTTCAAGTCACAATTATTGTAATCAAATCTAATAGATAGTTTTCTAGAAGGTATATCTGATGTTCCTGCGTGACCCTTACTTCCTTTGTAATGTTGCGATTAGGCTATGTTAGGTTAGTTGAGGATACGTTAGGCTATACTACTTGTTCATGTTCAAGTCACAATTATTGTAATCAAATCTAATAGATCGTTTTTCTAGATGGTATAGCTGATGTTCCTGCGTGACCCTTATATAATTTGTAATGTTGCGATAAGGTTATGTTAGGTTAGTTGAGGATACGTTAGGCTAGACTACTTGTTCATGTTCAAGTCACAATTATTGTAATCAAATCTAATAGATCGTTTTTCTAGAAGGTATAGCTGATGTTCTTGCGTGACCCTTACTTCCTTTGTAATGTTGCGATAAAGTTATGTTAGGTTAGTTGAGGATACGTTAGGCTATACTACTTGTTCATGTTCAAGTCACAATTATTGTAATCTAATTTAATAGATCGTTTTTCTAGAAGGTATAGCTGATGTTCCTGCGTGACCCTTACTTCCTTTGTAATGTTGCGATAAAGTTATGTTAGGTTAGTTGAGGATACGTTAGGCTATACTACTTGTTCATATTCAAGTCACAATTATTGTAATCAAATCTAATAGATCGTTTTTCTAGAAGGTATAGCTGATGTTCCTGCGTGACCCTTACTTAATTTGTAATGTTGCGATAAGTTTATGTTAGGTTAGTTGAGGATACGTTAGGCTATACTACTTGTTCATGTTCAAGTCACAATTATTGTAATGAAATCTAATAGATCGTTTTTCTAGAAGGTATAGCTGATGTTCCTGCGCGACCCTTACTTCCTTTGTAATGTTGCGATAAGGTTATGTTAGGTTAGTTGAGGATACATTAGGCTATACTACTTGTTCATGTTCAAGTCACAATTAGTGTAATCAAATCTATTAGATCGTTTTTCTAGAACGTATAGCTGATGTTCCAGCGTGACCCTTACTTCCTTTGTAATGTTGCGATAAGGTTATGATAGGTTATTTGAGGATACGTTAGGCTATACTACTTGTTCATGTTCAACTCACAATTATTGTAATCAAATCTAATAGATCGTTTTTCTAGAAGGTATTGCTGATGTTCCTGCGTGACCCTTACTTCCTTTGTAATGTTGCGATAGGGTCATGTTAGGTTAGTTGAGGATACGTTAGGCTATACTACTTGTTCATGTTCAAGTCACAATTATTGTAATCAAATCTAATAGATCGTTTTTCTAGAAGGTATTGCTGATGTTCCTGCGTGACCCTTACTTCCTTTGTAATGTTGCGATAAGGTTATGTTAGGTTAGTTGAGGATACATTAGGCTATACTACTTGTTCATGTTCAAGTCACAATTATTGTAATCAAACCTAATAGATCGTTTTTCTAGAAGGTATAGCTGATGTTCCTGCGTGACCCTTACTTCCTTTGTAATGTTGCGATAAGGTTATGTTAGGTTAGTTGAGGATACGTTAGATTATACTACTTGTGTATGTTCAAGTCACAATTATTGTAATCAAATCTAATAGATCGTTTTTCTAGAAGGTATAGCTGATGTTCCTGCGTGACCCTTACTTCCTTTGTAATGATGCGATAAGGGTATGTTAGGTTAGTTGAGGATACGTTAGGTTATACTACTTGTTCATGTTCAAGTCACAATTATTGTAATCAAATCTAATAGATCGTTTTTCTAGAAGGTATAGCTGATGTTCCTGCGTGACCCTTACTTCCTTTGTAATGTTGCGATAAGGTTATGTTAGGTTAGTTGAGGATACGTTAGGCTATACTACTTGTTCATGTTCAAGTCACAATTATTGTAATCAAATCTAATAGATCGTTTTTCTAGAAGGTATAGCTGATGTTCCTGCGTGACCCTTACTTCCTTTGTAAAGTTGCGATAAGGTTATGTTAGGTTAGTTGAGGATACGTTAGGCTATACTACTTGTTCATGTTCAAGTCACAATTATTGTAATCAAATCTAATAGATCGTTTTGCTAGAAGGTATAGCTGATGTTCCTGCGTGACCCTTACTTCCTTTGTAATGTTGCGATAGGGTTATGTTAGGTTAGTTGAGGATACGTTAGGCTATACTACTTGTTCATGTTCAAGTCACAATTATTGTAATCAAATCTAATAGATCGTTTTTCTAGAAGGTATAGCTGATATTCCTGCGTGACCCCTTCTTCCTTTGTAATGTTGCGATAGGGTTATGTTAGGTTACTTGAGGATACGTTAGGCTATACTACTTGTTCATGTTCAAGTCACAATTATTGTAATCAAATCTAATAGATCGTTTTGCTAGAAGGTATAGCTGATTTTCCTGCGTGACCCTTACTTCCTTTGTAATGTTGCGATAAGGTTATGTTAGGTTAGTTGAGGATACGTTAGGCTATACTACTTGCTCATGTTCAAGTCACAATTATTGTAATCAAATCTATTAGATCGTTTTTCTAGAACGTATAGCTGATGTTCCAGCGTGACCCTTACTTCCTTTGTAATGTTGCGAAAAGGTTATGATAGGTTATTTGAGGATACGTTAGGCTATACTACTTGTTCATGTTCAACTCACAATTATTGTAATCAAATCTAATAGATCGTTTTTCTAGAAGGTATTGCTGATGTTCCTGCGTGACCCTTACTTCCTTTGTAATGTTGCGATAGGGTCATGTTAGGTTAGTTGAGGATACGTTAGGCTATACTACTTGTTCATGTTCAAGTCACAAATATTGTAATCAAATCTAATAGATCGTTTTTCTAGAAGGTATAGCTGATGTTCCTGCAACCCTTACTTCCTTTGTAATGTTGCGATGAGGTTATGTTAGGTTAGTTGAGGATACGTTAGGCTATACTACTTGTTCATGTTCAAGTCACAATTATTGTAATCAAACCTAATAGATCGTTTTTCTAGAAGGTATAGCTGATGTTCCTGCGTGACCCTTACTTCCTTTGTAATGTTGCGATAAGGTTATGTTAGGTTAGTTGAGGATACGTTAGATTATACTACTTGTGTATGTTCAAGTCACAATTATTGTAATCAAATCTAATAGATCGTTTTTCTAGAAGGTATAGCTGATGTTCCTGCGTGACCCTTACTTCCTTTGTAATGATGCGATAAGGGTATGTTAGGTTAGTTGAGGATACGTTAGGTTATACTACTTGTTCATGTTCAAGTCACAATTATTGTAATCAAATCTAATAGATCGTTTTTCTAGAAGGTATAGCTGATGTTCCTGCGTGACCCCTTCTTCCTTTGTAATGTTGCGATGAGGTTATGTTAGGTTAGTTGAGGATACGTTAGGCTATACTACTTGTTCATGTTCAAGTCACAATTATTGTAATCAAATCTAATAGATCGTTTTTCTAGAAAGTATAGCTGATGTTCCTGCGTGACCCTTACTTCCTTTGTAATGTTGCGATAAGGTTATGTTAGGATAGTTGAGGATACGTTAGGCTATACTACTTGTTCATGTTCAAGTCACAATTATTGTAATCAAATCTAATAGATCGTTTTTCTAGAAGGTATAGCTGATGTTCCTGCGTGACCCTTACTTCCTTTGTAATGTTGCGATAAGGTTATGTTAGGTTAGTTGAGGATACGTTAGGCTATACTACTTGTTCATGTTCAAGTCACAATTATTGTAATCAAATCTAATAGATAGTTTTCTAGAAGGTATAGCTGATGTTCCTGCGTGACCCTTACTTCCTTTGTAATGTTGCGATTAGGCTATGTTAGGTTAGTTGAGGATACGTTAGCCTATACTACTTGTTCATGTTCAAGTCACAATTATTGTAATCAAATCTAATAGATCGTTTTTCTAGAAGGTATAGCTGATGTTCCTGCGTGACCCTTATATAATTTGTAATGTTGCGATAAGGTTATGTTAGGTTAGTTGAGGATACGTTAGGCTAGACTACTTGTTCATGTTCAAGTCACAATTATTGTAATCAAATCTAATAGATCGTTTTTCTAGAAGGTATAGCTGATGTTCTTGCGTGACCCTTACTTCCTTTGTAATGTTGCGATAAAGTTATGTTAGGTTAGTTGAGGATACGTTAGGCTATACTACTTGTTCATGTTCAAGTCACAATTATTGCAATCTAATTTAATAGATCGTTTTTCTAGAAGGTATAGCTGATGTTCCTGCGTGACCCTTACTTCCTTTGTAATGTTGCAATAAAGTTATGTTAGGTTAGTTGAGGATACGTTAGGCTATACTACTTGTTCATATTCAAGTCACAATTATTGTAATCAAATCTAATAGATCGTTTTTCTAGAAGGTATAGCTGATGTTCCTGCGTGACCCTTACTTCCTTTGTAATGTTGCGATAAGGTTATGTTAGGTTAGTTGAGGATACGTTAGGCTATACTACTTGTTCATGTTCAAGTCACAATTATTGTAATGAAATCTAATAGATCGTTTTTCTAGAAGGTATAGCTGATGTTCCTGCGCGACCCTTACTTCCTTTGTAATGTTGCGATAAGGTTATGTTAGGTTAGTTGAGGATACATTAGGCTATACTACTTGTTCATGTTCACGTCACAATTAGTGTAAACAAATGTATTAGATCGTTTTTCTAGAACGTATAGCTGATGTTCCAGCGTGACCCTTTCTTCCTTTGTAATGTTGCGATAAGGTTATGATAGGTTATTTGAGGATACGTTAGGCTATACTACTTGTTCATGTTCAACTCACAATTATTGTAATCAAATCTAATAGATCGTTTTTCTAGAAGGTATTGCTGATGTTCCTGCGTGACCCTTACTTCCTTTGTAATGTTGCGATAGGGTCATGTTAGGTTAGTTGAGGATACGTTAGGCTATACTACTTGTTCATGTTCAAGTCACAATTATTGTAATCAAATCTAATAGATCGTTTTTCTAGAAGGTATAGCTGATGTTCCTGCGTGACCCTTACTTCCTTTGTAATGTTGCGATGAGGTTATGTTAGGTTAGTTGAGGATACGTTAGGCTATACTACTTGTTCATGTTCAAGTCACAATTATTGTAATCAAACCTAATAGATCGTTTTTCTAGAAGGTATAGCTGATGTTCCTGCGTGACCCTTACTTCCTTTGTAATGTTGCGATAAGGTTATGTTAGGTTAGTTGAGGATACGTTAGATTATACTACTTGTGTATGTTCAAGTCACAATTATTGTAATCAAATCTAATAGATCGTTTTTCTAGAAGGTATAGCTGATGTTCCTGCGTGACCCTTACTTCCTTTGTAATGATGCGATAAGGGTATGTTAGGTTAGTTGAGGATACGTTAGGTTATACTACTTGTTCATGTTCAAGTCACAATTATTGTAATCAAATCTAATAGATCGTTTTTCTAGAAGGTATAGCTGATGTTCCTGCGTGACCCTTACTTCCTTTGTAATGTTGCGATAAGGTTATGTTAGGTTAGTTGAGGATACGTTAGGCTATACTACTTGTTCATGTTCAAGTCACAATTATTGTAATCAAATCTAATAGATCGTTTTTCTAGAAGGTATAGCTGATGTTCCTGCGTGACCCTTACTTCCTTTGTAATGTTGCGATAAGGTTATGTTAGGTTAGTTGAGGATACGTTAGGCTATACTACTTGTTCATGTTCAAGTCACAATTATTGTAATCAAATCTAATAGATCGTTTTGCTAGAAGGTATAGCTGATGTTCCTGCGTGACCCTTACTTCCTTTGTAATGTTGCGATAGGGTTATGTTAGGTTAGTTGAGGATACGTTAGGCTATACTACTTGTTCATGTTCAAGTCACAATTATTGTAATCAAATCTAATAGATCGTTTTTCTAGAAGGTATAGCTGATGTTCCTGCGTGACCCCTTCTTCCTTTGTAATGTTGCGATAGGGTTATGTTAGGTTAGTTGAGGATACGTTAGGCTATACTACTTGTTCATGTTCAAGTCACAATTATTGTAATCAAATCTAATAGATCGTTTTGCTAGAAGGTATAGCTGATTTTCCTGCGTGACCCTTACTTCCTTTGTAATGTTGCGATAAGGTTATGTTAGGTTAGTTGAGGATACGTTAGGCTATACTACTTGTTCATGTTCAAGTCACAATTATTGTAATCAAATCTAATAGATCGTTTTTCTAGAAGGTATAGCTGATGTTCCTGCGTGACCCTTACTTCCTTTGTAATGTTGCGATAAGGTTATGTTAGGTTAGTTGAAGATACGTTAGGATATACTCTTTGTTCATGTTCAAGTCACAATTATTGTAATCAAATTTAATAGATCGTTTTTCTAGAAGGTATAGCTGATGTTCCTGCGTGACCCTTACTTCCTTTGTAGTGTTGCGATAAAGTTATGTTAGGTTAGTTGAGGATACGTTAGGCTATACTACTTGTTCATGTTCAAGTCACAATTATTGTAATCAAATCTATTAGATCGTTTTGCTAGAAGGTATAGCTGATGTTCCTGCGTGACCCTTACTTCCTTTGTAATGTTGCGATAGGGTTATGTAAGGTTAGTTGAGGATACGTTAGGCTATACTACTTGTTCATGTTCAAGTCACAATTATTGTAATCAAATCTAATAGATCGTTTTTCTAGAAGGTATAGCTGATGTTCCTGCGTGACCCTTACTTCCTTTGTAATGTTGCGATAAGGTTATGTTAGGTTAGTTGAGGATACGTTAGGCTATACTACTTGTTCATGTTCAAGTCACAATTATGGTAATCAAATCTAATAGATCGTTTTTCTAGAAGGTATAGCTGATGTTCCTGCGCGACCCTTACTTCCTTTGTAATGTTGCGATAAGGTTATGTTAGGTTAGTTGAGGATACATTAGGCTATACTACTTGTTCATGTTCAAGTCACAATTATTGTAATCAAATCTATTAGATCGTTTTTCTAGAACGTATAGCTGATGTTCCAGCGTGACCCTTACTTCCTTTGTAATGTTGCGATAAGGTTATGATAGGTTATTTGAGGATACGTTAGGCTATACTACTTGTTCATGTTCAACTCACAATTATTGTAATCAAATCTAATAGATCGTTTTTCTAGAAGGTATAGCTGATGTTCCTGCGTGACCCTTACTTCCTTTGTAATGTTGCGATAAGGTTATGTTAGGTTAGTTGAGGATACGTTAGGCTATACTACTTGTTCATGTTCAAGTCACAATTATTGTAATCAAATCTAATAGATCGTTTTTCTAGAAGGTATAGCTGATGTTCCTGCGCGACCCTTACTTCCTTTGTAATGTTGCGATAAGGTTATGTTAGGTTAGTTGAGGATACATTAGGCTATACTACTTGTTCATGTTCAAGTCACAATTATTGTAATCAAATCTATTAGATCGTTTTTCTAGAACGTATAGCTGATGTTCCAGCGTGACCCTTACTTCCTTTGTAATGTTGCGATAAGGTTATGATAGGTTATTTGAGGATACGTTAGGCTATACTACTTGTTCATGTTCAACTCACAATTATTGTAATCAAATCTAATAGATCGTTTTTCTAGAAGGTATTGCTGATGTTCCTGCGTGACCCTTACTTCCTTTGTAATGTTGCGATAGGGTCATGTTAGGTTAGTTGAGGATACGTTAGGCTATACTACTTGTTCATGTTCAAGTCACAAATATTGTAATCAAATCTAATAGATCGTTTTTCTAGAAGGTATAGCTGATGTTCCTGCAACCCTTACTTCCTTTGTAATGTTGCGATAAGGTTATGTTAGGTTAGTTGAGGATACGTTAGGCTATACTACTTGTTCATGTTCAAGTCACAATTATTGTAATCAAATCTAATAGATCGTTTTTCTAGAAGGTATAGCTGATGTTCCTGCGTGACCCTTACTTCCTTTGTAATGTTGCGATAAGGTTATGTTAGGTTAGTTGAAGATACGTTAGGATATACTCTTTGTTCATGTTCAAGTCACAATTATTGTAATCAAATTTAATAGATCGTTTTTCTAGAAGGTATAGCTGATGTTCCTGCGTGACCCTTACTTCCTTTGTAGTGTTGCGATAAAGTTATGTTAGGTTAGTTGAGGATACGTTAGGCTATACTACTTGTTCATGTTCAAGTCACAATTATTGTAATCAAATCTATTAGATCGTTTTGCTAGAAGGTATAGCTGATGTTCCTGCGTGACCCTTACTTCCTTTGTAATGTTGCGATAGGGTTATGTAAGGTTAGTTGAGGATACGTTAGGCTATACTACTTGTTCATGTTCAAGTCACAATTATTGTAATCAAATCTAATAGATCGTTTTTCTAGAAGGTATAGCTGATGTTCCTGCGTGACCATTACTTCCTTTGTAATGTTGCGATAAGGTTATGTTAGGTTAGTTGAGGATACGTTAGGCTATACTACTTGTTCATGTTCAAGTCACAATTATTGTAATCAAATCTAATAGATCGTTTTTCTAGAAGGTATAGCTGATGTTCCTGCGCGACCCTTACTTCCTTTGTAATGTTGCGATAAGGTTATGTTAGGTTAGTTGAGGATACATTAGGCTATACTACTTGTTCATGTTCAAGTCACAATTATTGTAATCAAATCTATTAGATCGTTTTTCTAGAACGTATAGCTGATGTTCCAGCGTGACCCTTACTTCCTTTGTAATGTTGCGATAAGGTTATGATAGGTTATTTGAGGATACGTTAGGCTATACTACTTGTTCATGTTCAACTCACAATTATTGTAATCAAATCTAATAGATCGTTTTTCTAGAAGGTATAGCTGATGTTCCTGCGTGACCCTTACTTCCTTTGTAATGTTGCGATAAGGTTATGTTAGGTTAGTTGAGGATACGTTAGGCTATACTACTTGTTCATGTTCAAGTCACAATTATTGTAATCAAATCTAATAGATCGTTTTTCTAGAAGGTATAGCTGATGTTCCTGCGCGACCCTTACTTCCTTTGTAATGTTGCGATAAGGTTATGTTAGGTTAGTTGAGGATACATTAGGCTATACTACTTGTTCATGTTCAAGTCACAATTATTGTAATCAAATCTATTAGATCGTTTTTCTAGAACGTATAGCTGATGTTCCAGCGTGACCCTTACTTCCTTTGTAATGTTGCGATAAGGTTATGATAGGTTATTTGAGGATACGTTAGGCTATACTACTTGTTCATGTTCAACTCACAATTATTGTAATCAAATCTAATAGATCGTTTTTCTAGAAGGTATTGCTGATGTTCCTGCGTGACCCTTACTTCCTTTGTAATGTTGCGATAGGGTCATGTTAGGTTAGTTGAGGATACGTTAGGCTATACTACTTGTTCATGTTCAAGTCACAAATATTGTAATCAAATCTAATAGATCGTTTTTCTAGAAGGTATAGCTGATGTTCCTGCAACCCTTACTTCCTTTGTAATGTTGCGATGAGGTTATGTTAGGTTAGTTGAGGATACGTTAGGCTATACTACTTGTTCATGTTCAAGTCACAATTATTGTAATCAAACCTAATAGATCGTTTTTCTAGAAGGTATAGCTGATGTTCCTGCGTGACCCTTACTTCCTTTGTAATGTTGCGATAAGGTTATGTTAGGTTAGTTGAGGATACGTTAGATTATACTACTTGTGTATGTTCAAGTCACAATTATTGTAATCAAATCTAATAGATCGTTTTTCTAGAAGGTATAGCTGATGTTCCTGCGTGACCCTTACTTCCTTTGTAATGATGCGATAAGGGTATGTTAGGTTAGTTGAGGATACGTTAGGTTATACTACTTGTTCATGTTCAAGTCACAATTATTGTAATCAAATCTAATAGATCGTTTTTCTAGAAGGTATAGCTGATGTTCCTGCGTGACCCCTTCTTCCTTTGTAATGTTGCGATGAGGTTATGTTAGGTTAGTTGAGGATACGTTAGGCTATACTACTTGTTCATGTTCAAGTCACAATTATTGTAATCAAATCTAATAGATCGTTTTTCTAGAAAGTATAGCTGATGTTCCTGCGTGACCTTTACTTCCTTTGTAATGTTGCGATAAGGTTATGTTAGGTAGTTGAGGATACGTTAAGCTATACTACTTGTTCATGTTCAAGTCACAATTATTGTAATCAAATCTAATAGATCGTTTTTCTAGAAGGTATAGCTGATGTTCCTGCGTGACCCTTACTTCCTTTGTAATGTTGCGATAAGGTTATGTTAGGATAGTTGAGGATACGTTAGGCTATACTACTTGTTCATGTTCAAGTCACAATTATTGTAATCAAATCTAATAGATCGTTTTTCTAGAAGGTATAGCTGATGTTCCTGCGTGACCCTTACTTCCTTTGTAATGTTGCGATAAGGTTATGTTAGGTTAGTTGAGGATACGTTAGGCTATACTACTTGTTCATGTTCAAGTCACAATTATTGTAATCAAATCTAATAGATAGTTTTCTAGAAGGTATAGCTGATGTTCCTGCGTGACCCTTACTTCCTTTGTAATGTTGCGATTAGGCTATGTTAGGTTAGTTGAGGATACGTTAGCCTATACTACTTGTTCATGTTCAAGTCACAATTATTGTAATCAAATCTAATAGATCGTTTTTCTAGAAGGTATAGCTGATGTTCCTGCGTGACCCTTATATAATTTGTAATGTTGCGATAAGGTTATGTTAGGTTAGTTGAGGATACGTTAGGCTAGACTACTTGTTCATGTTCAAGTCACAATTATTGTAATCTAATTTAATAGATCGTTTTTCTAGAAGGTATAGCTGATGTTCCTGCGTGACCCTTACTTCCTTTGTAATGTTGCAATAAAGTTATGTTAGGTTAGTTGAGGATACGTTAGGCTATACTACTTGTTCATATTCAAGTCACAATTATTGTAATCAAATCTAATAGATCATTTTTTCTAGAAGGTATAGCTGATGTTCCTGCGTGACCCTTACTTCCTTTGTAATGTTGCGATAAGGTTATGTTAGGTTAGTTGAGGATACGTTAGGCTATACTACTTGTTCATGTTCAAGTCACAATTATTGTAATGAAATCTAATAGATCGTTTTTCTAGAAGGTATAGCTGATGTTCCTGCGCGACCCTTACTTCCTTTGTAATGTTGCGATAAGGTTATGTTAGGTTAGTTGAGGATACATTAGGCTATACTACTTGTTCATGTTCACGTCACAATTAGTGTAAACAAATCTATTAGATCGTTTTTCTAGAACGTATAGCTGATGTTCCAGCGTGACCCTTACTTCCTTTGTAATGTTGCGATAAGGTTATGATAGGTTATTTGAGGATACGTTAGGCTATACTACTTGTTCATGTTCAACTCACAATTATTGTAATCAAATCTAATAGATCGTTTTTCTAGAAGGTATTGCTGATGTTCCTGCGTGACCCTTACTTCCTTTGTAATGTTGCGATAGGGTCATGTTAGGTTAGTTGAGGATACGTTAGGCTATACTACTTGTTCATGTTCAAGTCACAATTATTGTAATCAAATCTAATAGATCGTTTTTCTAGAAGGTATAGCTGATGTTCCTGCGTGACCCTTACTTCCTTTGTAATGTTGCGATGAGGTTATGTTAGGTTAGTTGAGGATACGTTAGGCTATACTACTTGTTCATGTTCAAGTCACAATTATTGTAATCAAACCTAATAGATCGTTTTTCTAGAAGGAATAGCTGATGTTCCTGCGTGACCCTTACTTCCTTTGTAATGTTGCGATAAGGTTATGTTAGGTTAGTTGAGGATACGTTAGATTATACTACTTGTGTATGTTCAAGTCACAATTATTGTAATCAAATCTAATAGATCGTTTTTCTAGAAGGTATAGCTGATGTTCCTGCGTGACCCTTACTTCCTTTGTAATGATGCGATAAGGGTATGTTAGGTTAGTTGAGGATACGTTAGGTTATACTACTTGTTCATGTTCAAGTCACAATTATTGTAATCAAATCTAATAGATCGTTTTTCTAGAAGGTATAGCTGATGTTCCTGCGTGACCCTTACTTCCTTTGTAATGTTGCGATAAGGTTATGTTAGGTTAGTTGAGGATACGTTAGGCTATACTACTTGTTCATGTTCAAGTCACAATTATTGTAATCAAATCTAATAGATCGTTTTTCTAGAAGGTATAGCTGATGTTCCTGCGTGACCCTTACTTCCTTTGTAATGTTGCGATAAGGTTATGTTAGGTTAGTTGAGGATACGTTAGGCTATACTACTTGTTCATGTTCAAGTCACAATTATTGTAATCAAATCTAATAGATCGTTTTGCTAGAAGGTATAGCTGATGTTCCTGCGTGACCCTTACTTCCTTTGTAATGTTGCGATAGGGTTATGTTAGGTTAGTTGAGGATACGTTAGGCTATACTACTTGTTCATGTTCAAGTCACAATTATTGTAATCAAATCTAATAGATCGTTTTTCTAGAAGGTATAGCTGATGTTCCTGCGTGACCCCTTCTTCCTTTGTAATGTTGCGATAGGGTTATGTTAGGTTAGTTGAGGATACGTTAGGCTATACTACTTGTTCATGTTCAAGTCACAATTATTGTAATCAAATCTAATAGATCGTTTTGCTAGAAGGTATAGCTGATTTTCCTGCGTGACCCTTACTTCCTTTGTAATGTTGCGATAAGGTTATGTTAGGTTAGTTGAGGATACGTTAGGCTATACTACTTGTTCATGTTCAAGTCACAATTATTGTAATCAAATCTAATAGATCGTTTTTCTAGAAGGTATAGCTGATGTTCCTGCGTGACCCTTACTTCCTTTGTAATGTTGCGATAAGGTTATGTTAGGTTAGTTGAAGATACGTTAGGATATACTCTTTGTTCATGTTCAAGTCACAAATATTGTAATCAAATTTAATAGATCGTTTTTCTAGAAGGTATAGCTGATGTTCCTGCGTGACCCTTACTTCCTTTGTAGTGTTGCGATAAAGTTATGTTAGGTTAGTTGAGGATACGTTAGGCTATACTACTTGTTCATGTTCAAGTCACAATTATTGTAATCAAATCTATTAGATCGTTTTGCTAGAAGGTATAGCTGATGTTCCTGCGTGACCCTTACTTCCTTTGTAATGTTGCGATAGGGTTATGTAAGGTTAGTTGAGGATACGTTAGGCTATACTACTTGTTCATGTTCAAGTCACAATTATTGTAATCAAATCTAATAGATCGTTTTTCTAGAAGGTATAGCTGATGTTCCTGCGTGACCCTTACTTCCTTTGTAATGTTGCGATAAGGTTATGTTAGGTTAGTTGAGGATACGTTAGGCTATACTACTTGTTCATGTTCAAGTCACAATTATTGTAATGAAATCTAATAGATCGTTTTTCTAGAAGGTATAGCTGATGTTCCTGCGCGACCCTTACTTCCTTTGTAATGTTGCGATAAGGTTATGTTAGGTTAGTTGAGGATACATTAGGCTATACTACTTGTTCATGTTCAAGTCACAATTATTGTAATCAAATCTATTAGATCGTTTTTCTAGAACGTATAGCTGATGTTCCAGCGTGACCCTTACTTCCTTTGTAATGTTGCGATAAGGTTATGATAGGTTATTTGAGGATACGTTAGGCTATACTACTTGTTCATGTTCAACTCACAATTATTGTAATCAAATCTAATAGATCGTTTTTCTAGAAGGTATTGCTGATGTTCCTGCGTGACCCTTACTTCCTTTGTAATGTTGCGAGAGGGTCATGTTAGGTTAGTTGAGGATACGTTAGGCTATACTACCTGTTCATGTTCAAGTCACAATTATTGTAATCAAATCTAATAGATCGTTTTTCTAGAAGGTATAGCTGATGTTCCTGCAACCCTTACTTCCTTTGTAATGTTGCGATGAGGTTATGTTAGGTTAGTTGAGGATACGTTAGGCTATACTACTTGTTCATGTTCAAGTCACAATTATTGTAATCAAACCTAATAGATCGTTTTTCTAGAAGGTATAGCTGATGTTCCTGCGTGACCCTTACTTCCTTTGTAATGTTGCGATAAGGTTATGTTAGGTTAGTTGAGGATACGTTAGGCTATACTACTTGTTCATGTTCAAGTCACAATTATTGTAATCAAATCTAATAGATCGTTTTTCTAGAAGGTATAGCTGATGTTCCTGCGTGACCCTTACTTCCTTTGTAATGTTGCGATAAGGTTATGTTAGGTTAGTTGAGGATACGTTAGGCTATACTACTTGTTCATGTTCAAGTCACAATTATTGTAATCAAATCTAATAGATCGTTTTGCTAGAAGGTATAGCTGATGTTCCTGCGTGACCCTTACTTCCTTTGTAATGTTGCGATAGGGTTATGTTAGGTTAGTTGAGGATACGTTAGGCTATACTACTTGTTCATGTTCAAGTCACAATTATTGTAATCAAATCTAATAGATCGTTTTTCTAGAAGGTATAGCTGATGTTCCTGCGTGACCCCTTCTTCCTTTGTAATGTTGCGATAGGGTTATGTTAGGTTAGTTGAGGATACGTTAGGCTATACTACTTGTTCATGTTCAAGTCACAATTATTGTAATCAAATCTAATAGATCGTTTTTCTAGAAGGTATAGCTGATGTTTCTGCGTGACCCTTACTTCCTTTGTAATGTTGCGATAAGGTTATGTTAGGTTAGTTGAAGATACGTTAGGATATACTCTTTGTTCATGTTCAAGTCACAATTATTGTAATCAAATTTAATAGATCGTTTTTCTAGAAGGTATAGCTGATGTTCCTGCGTGACCCTTACTTCCTTTGTAATGTTGCGATAAAGTTATGTTAGGTTAGTTGAGGATACGTTAGGCTATACTACTTGTTCATGTTCAAGTCACAATTATTGTAATCAAATCTAATAGATCGTTTTGCTAGAAGGTATAGCTGATGTTCCTGCGTGACCCTTACTTCCTTTGTAATGTTGCGATAGGGTTATGTAAGGTTAGTTGAGGATACGTTAGGCTATACTACTTGTTCATGTTCAAGTCACAATTATTGTAATCAAATCTAATAGATCGTTTTTCTAGAAGGTATAGCTGATGTTCCTGCGTGACCCTTACTTCCTTTGTAATGTTGCGATAGGGTTATGTTAGGTTAGTTGAGGATACGTTAGGCTATACTACTTGTTCATGTTCAAGTCACAATTATTGTAATCATATCTAATAGATCGTTTTTCTAGAAGGTATAGCTGATGTTCCTGCGCGACCCTTACTTCCTTTGTAATGTTGCGATAAGGTTATGTTAGGTTAGTTGAGGATACATTAGGCTATACTACTTGTTCATGTTCAAGTCACAATTATTGTAATCAAATCTATTAGATCGTTTTTCTAGAACGTATAGCTGATGTTCCAGCGTGATCCTTACTTCCTTTGTAATGTTGCGATAAGGTTATGATAGGTTATTTGAGGATACGTTAGGCTATACTACTTGTTCATGTTCAAGTCACAATTATTGTAATCAAATCTAATAGATCGTTTTTCTAGAAGGTATTGCTGATTTTCCTGCGTGACCCTTACTTCCTTTGTAATGTTGCGATAGGGACATGTTAGGTTAGTTGAGGATACGTTAGGCTATACTACTTGTTCATGTTCAAGTCACAATTATTGTAATCAAATCTAATAGATCGTTTTTCTAGAAGGTATAGCTGATGTTCCTGCGTGACCCTTACTTTCTTTGTAATGTTGCGATGAGGTTATGTTAGGTTAGTTGAGGATACGTTAGGCTATACTACTTGTTCATGTTCAAGTCACAATTATTGTAATCAAACCTAATAGATCGTTTTTCTAGAAGGTATAGCTGATGTTCCTGCGTGACCCTTACTTCCTTTGTAATGTTGCGATAAGGTTATGTTAGGTTAGTTGAGGATACGTTAGATTATACTACTTGTGTATGTTCAAGTCACAATTATTGTAATCAAATCTAATAGATCGTTTTTCTAGAAGGTATAGCTGATGTTCCTGCGTGACCCTTACTTCCTTTGTAATGTTGCGATAAGGTTATGTTAGGTTAGTTGAGGATACGTTAGGCTATACTACTTGTTCATGTTCAAGTCACAATTATTGTAATCAAATCTAATAGATCTTTTTTCTAGAAGTTATAGCTGATGTTCCTGCGTGACCCTTACTTCCTTTGTAATGTTGCGATAAGGTTATGTTAGGTTAGTTGAGGATACGTTAGGCTATACTACTTGTTCATGTTCAAGTCACAATTATTGTAATCAAATCTAATAGATCGTTTTGCTAGAAGGTATAGCTGATGTTCCTGCGTGACCCTTACTTCCTTTGTAATGTTGCGATAGGGTTATGTTAGGTTAGTTGAGGATACGTTAGGCTATACTACTTGTTCATGTTCAAGTCACAATTATTGTAATCAAATCTAATAGATCGTTTTTCTAGAAGGTATAGCTGATGTTCCTGCGTGACCCCTTCTTCCTTTGTAATGTTGCGATAGGGTTATGTTAGGTTAGTTGAGGATACGTTAGGCTATACTACTTGTTCATGTTCAAGTCACAATTATTGTAATCAAATCTAATAGATCGTTTTGCTAGAAGGTAGAGCTGATTTTCCTGCGTGACCCTTACTTCCTTTGTAATGTTGCGATAAGGTTATGTTAGGTTAGTTGAGGATACGTTAGGCTATACTACTTGTTCATGTTCAAGTCACAATTATTGTAATCAAATCTAATAGATCGTTTTTCTAGAAGGTATAGCTGATGTTCCTGCGTGACCCTTACTTCCTTTGTAATGTTGCGATAAGGTTATGTTAGGTTAGTTGAAGATACGTTAGGATATACTCTTTGTTCATGTTCAAGTCACAATTATTGTAATCAAATTTAATAGATCGTTTTTCTAGAAGGTATAGCTGATGTTCCTGCGTGACCCTTACTTCCTTTGTAATGTTGCGATAAAGTTATGTTAGGTTAGTTGAGGATACGTTAGGCTATACTACTTGTTCATGTTCAAGTCCCAATTATTGTAATCAAATCTATTAGATCGTTTTGCTAGAAAGTATAGCTGATGTTCCTGCGCGACCCTTACTTCCTTTGTAATGTTGCGATAGGGTTATGTAAGGTTAGTTGAGGATACGTTAGGCTATACTACTTGTTCATGTTCAAGTCACAATTATTGTAATCAAATCTAATAGATCGTTTTTCTAGAAGGTATAGCTGATGTTCCTGCGTGACCCTAACTTCCTTTGTAATGTTGCGATAGGGTTATGTTAGGTTAGTTGAGGAGACGTTAGGCTATACTACTTGTTCATGTTCAAGTCACAATTATTGTAATCAAATCTAATAGATCGTTTTTCTAGAAGGTATAGCTGATGTTCCTGCGTGACCCTTACTTCCTTTGTAATGTTGCGATAAGGTTATGTTAGGTTAGTTGAGGATACGTTAGGCTATACTACTCGTTCATGTTCAAGTCACAATTATTGTAATCAAATCTAATAGATCGTTTTTCTAGAAGGTATAGCTGATGTTCCTGCGTGACCCTTACTTCCTTTGTAATGTTGCGATAAGGTTATGTTAGGTTAGTTGAGGATACGTTAGGCTATACTACTTGTTCATGTTCAAGTCACAATTATTGTAATCAAATCTAATAGATCGTTTTTCTAGAAGGTATAGCTGATATTCCCTCGTGACCCTTACTTCCTTTGTAATGTTGCGATAAATTTATGTTAGGTTAGTTGAGGATACGTTAGGCTATACTACTTGTTCATGTTCAAGTCACAATTATTGTAATCAAATCTAATAGATCGTTTTGCTAGAAGGTATAGCTGATGTTCCTGCGTGACCCTTACTTCCATTGTAATGTTGCGATAAGGTTATGTTAGGTTAGTTGAGGATACGTTAGGCTATATTACTTGTTCATGTTCCAGTCACAATTATTGTAATCAAATCTAATAGATCGTTTTTTAGAAGGTATGGCTGATGTTCCTGCGTGACCCTTACTTCCTTTGTAATGTTGCGATAAGGTTATGTTAGGTTAGTTGAGGATACGTTAGGCTATACTACTTGTTCATGTTCAAGTCACAATTATTGTAATCAAATCTAATAGATCGTTTTTCTAGAAGGTATAGCTGATGTTCCTGCGTGACCCTTACTTCCTTTGTAATGTTGCGATAAGGTTATGTTAGGTTAGTTGAGGATACGTTAGGCTATACTACTTGTTCATGTTCAAGTCACAATTATTGTAATCAAATCTAATAGATCGTTTTTCTAGAAGGTATAGCTGATGTTCCTGCGTGACCCTTACTTCCTTTGTAATGTTGCGATAAGGTTTGTTAGGTTAGTTGAGGATACGTTAGGCTATACTACTTGTTCATGTTCAAGTCACAGTTATTGTAATCAAACCTAATAGATCGTTTTTCTAGAAGGTATAGCTGATGTTCCTGCGTGACCCTTACTTCCTTTGTAATGTTGCGATAAGGTTATGTTAGGTTAGTTGAGGATACGTTAGATTATACTACTTGTGTATGTTCAAGTCACAATTATTGTAATCAAATCTAATAGATCGTTTTTCTAGAAGGTATAGCTGATGTTCCTGCGTGACCCTTACTTCCTTTGTAATGTTGCGATAAGGTTATGTTAGGTTAGTTGAGGATACGTTAGGCTATACTACTTGTTCATGTTCAAGTCACAATTATTGTAATCAAATCTAATAGATCGTTTTTCTAGAAGGTATAGCTGATGTTCCTGCGTGACCCTTACTTCCTTTGTAATGTTGCGATAAGGTTATGTTAGGTTAGTTGAGGATACGTTAGGCTATAATACTTGTTCATGTTCAACTCACAATTATTGTAATCAAATCTAATAGATCGTTTTTCTAGAAGGTATTGCTGATGTTCCTGCGTGACCCTTACTTCCTTTGTAATGTTGCGATAGGGTCATGCTAGGTTAGTTGAGGATACGTTAGGCTATACTACCTGTTCATGTTCAAGTCACAATTATTGTAATCAAATCTAATAGATCGTTTTTCTAGAAGGTATAGCTGATGTTCCTGCAACCCTTACTTCCTTTGTAATGTTGCGATGAGGTTATGTTAGGTTAGTTGAGGATACGTTAGGCTATACTACTTGTTCATGTTCAAGTCACAATTATTGTAATCAAACCTAATAGATCGTTTTTCTAGAAGGTATAGCTGATGTTCCTGCGTGACCCTTACTTCCTTTGTAATGTTGCGATAAGGTTATGTTAGGTTAGTTGAGGATACGTTAGGCTATACTACTTGTTCATGTTCAAGTCACAATTATTGTAATCAAATCTAATAGATCGTTTTTCTAGAAGGTATAGCTGATGTTCCTGCGTGACCCTTACTTCCTTTGTAATGTTGCGATAAGGTTATGTTAGGTTAGTTGAGGATACGTTAGGCTATACTACTTGTTCATGTTCAAGTCACAATTATTGTAATCAAATCTAATAGATCGTTTTGCTAGAAGGTATAGCTGATGTTCCTGCGTGACCCTTACTTCCTTTGTAATGTTGCGATAGGGTTATGTTAGGTTAGTTGAGGATACGTTAGGCTATACTACTTGTTCATGTTCAAGTCACAATTATTGTAATCAAATCTAATAGATCGTTTTTCTAGAAGGTATAGCTGATGTTCCTGCGTGACCCCTTCTTCCTTTGTAATGTTGCGATAGGGTTATGTTAGGTTAGTTGAGGATACGTTAGGCTATACTACTTGTTCATGTTCAAGTCACAATTATTGTAATCAAATCTAATAGATCGTTTTTCTAGAAGGTATAGCTGATGTTCCTGCGTGACCCTTACTTCCTTTGTAATGTTGCGATAAGGTTATGTTAGGTTAGTTGAAGATACGTTAGGATATACTCTTTGTTCATGTTCAAGTCACAATTATTGTAATCAAATTTAATAGATCGTTTTTCTAGAAGGTATAGCTGATGTTCCTGCGTGACCCTTACTTCCTTTGTAATGTTGCGATAAAGTTATGTTAGGTTAGTTGAGGATACGTTAGGCTATACTACTTGTTCATGTTCAAGTCACAATTATTGTAATCAAATCTATTAGATCGTTTTGCTAGAAGGTATAGCTGATGTTCCTGCGTGACCCTTACTTCCTTTGTAATGTTGCGATAGGGTTATGTAAGGTTAGTTGAGGATACGTTAGGCTATACTACTTGTTCATGTTCAAGTCACAATTATTGTAATCAAATCTAATAGATCGTTTTTCTAGAAGGTATAGCTGATGTTCCTGCGTGACCCTTACTTCCTTTGTAATGTTGCGATAGGGTTATTTTAGGTTAGTTGAGGATACGTTAGGCTATACTACTTGTTCATGTTCAAGTCACAATTATTGTAATCAAATCTAATAGATCGTTTTTCTAGAAGGTATAGCTGATGTTCCTGCGCGACCCTTACTTCCTTTGTAATGTTGCGATAAGGTTATGTTAGGTTAGTTGAGGATACATTAGGCCATACTACTTGTTCATGTTCAAGTCACAATTATTGTAATCAAATCTATTAGATCGTTTTTCTAGAACGTATAGCTGATGTTCCAGCGTGACCCTTACTTCCTTTGTAATGTTGCGATAAGGTTATGATAGGTTATTTGAGGATACGTTAGGCTATACTACTTGTTCATGTTCAAGTCACAATTATTGTAATCAAATCTAATAGATCGTTTTTCTAGAAGGTATTGCTGATGTTCCTGCGTGACCCTTACTTCCTTTGTAATGTTGCGATAAGGTTATGTTAGGTTAGTTGAGGATACATTAGGCTATACTACTTGTTCATGTTCAAGTCACAATTATTGTAATCAAATCTATTAGATCGTTTTTCTAGAACGTATAGCTGATGTTCCAGCGTGATCCTTACTTCCTTTGTAATGTTGCGATAAGGTTATGATAGGTTATTTGAGGATACGTTAGGCTATACTACTTGTTCATGTTCAAGTCACAATTATTGTAATCAAATCTAATAGATCGTTTTTCTAGAAGGTATTGCTGATGTTCCTGCGTGACCCTTACTTCCTTTGTAATGTTGCGATAGGGACATGTTAGGTTAGTTGAGGATACGTTAGGCTATACTACTTGTTCATGTTCAAGTCACAATTATTGTAATCAAATCTAATAGATCGTTTTTCTAGAAGGTATAGCTGATGTTCCTGCGTGACCCTTACTTTCTTTGTAATGTTGCGATGAGGCTATGTTAGGTTAGTTGAGGATACGTTAGGCTATACTACTTGTTCATGTTCAAGTCACAATTATTGTAATCAAACCTAATAGATCGTTTTTCTAGAAGGTATAGCTGATGTTCCTGCGTGACCCTTACTTCCTTTGTAATGTTGCGATAAGGTTATGTTAGGTTAGTTGAGGATACGTTAGATTATACTACTTGTGTATGTTCAAGTCACAATTATTGTAATCAAATCTAATAGATCGTTTTTCTAGAAGGTATAGCTGATGTTCCTGCGTGACCCTTACTTCCTTTGTAATGTTGCGATAAGGTTATGTTAGGTTAGTTGAGGATACGTTAGGCTATACTACTTGTTCATGTTCAAGTCACAATTATTGTAATCAAATCTAATAGATCGTTTTTCTAGAAGGTATAGCTGATGTTCCTGCGTGACCCTTATTTCCTTTGTAATGTTGCGATAAGGTTATGTTAGGTTAGTTGAGGATACGTTAGGCTATACTACTTGTTCATGTTCAAGTCACAATTATTGTAATCAAATCTAATAGATCGTTTTGCTAGAAGGTATAGCTGATGTTCCTGCGTGACCCTTACTTCCTTTGTAATGTTGCGATAGGGTTATGTTAGGTTAGTTGAGGATACGTTAGGCTATACTACTTGTTCATGTTCAAGTCACAATTATTGTAATCAAATCTAATAGATCGTTTTTCTAGAAGGTATAGCTGATGTTCCTGCGTGACCCCTTCTTCCTTTGTAATGTTGCGATAGGGTTATGTTAGGTTAGTTGAGGATACGTTAGGCTATACTACTTGTTCATGTTCAAGTCACAATTATTGTAATCAAATCTAATAGATCGTTTTTCTAGAAGGTATAGCTGATTTTCCTGCGTGACCCTTACTTCCTTTGTAATGTTGCGATAAGGTTATGTTAGGTTAGTTGAAGATACGTTAGGATATACTCTTTGTTCATGTTCAAGTCACAATTATTGTAATCAAATTTAATAGATCGTTTTTCTAGAAGGTATAGCTGATGTTCCTGCGTGACCCTTACTTCCTTTGTAATGTTGCGATAAAGTTATGTTAGGTTAGTTGAGGATACGTTAGGCTATACTACTTGTTCATAATCAAGTCCCAATTATTGTAATCAAATCTATTAGATCGTTTTGCTAGAAAGTATAGCTGATGTTCCTGCGTGACCCTTACTTCCTTTGTAATGTTGCGATAGGGTTATGTAAGGTTAGTTGAGGATACGTTAGGCTATACTACTTGTTCATGTTCAAGTCACAATTATTGTAATTAAATCTAATAGATCGTTTTTCTAGAAGGTATAGCTGATGTTCCTGCGTGACCCTAACTTCCTTTGTAATGTTGCGATAAGGTTATGTTAGGTTAGTTGAGGAGACGTTAGGCTATACTACTTGTTCATGTTCAAGTCACAATTATTGTAATCAAATCTAATAGATCGTTTTTCTAGAAGGTATAGCTGATGTTCCTGCGTGACCCTTACTTCCTTTGTAATGTTGCGATAAGGTTATGTTAGGTTAGTTGAGGATACGTTAGGCTATACTACTCGTTCATGTTCAAGTCACAATTATTGTAATCAAATCTAATAGATCGTTTTTCTAGAAGGTATAGCTGATGTTCCTGCGTGACCCTTACTTCCTTTGTAATGTTGCGATAAGGTTATGTTAGGTTAGTTGAGGATACGTTAGGCTATACTACTTGTTCATGTTCAAGTCACAATTATTGTAATCAAACCTAATAGATCGTTTTTCTAGAAGGTATAGCTGATGTTCCTGCGTGACCCTTACTTCCTTTGTAATGTTGCGATAAGGTTATGTTAGGTTAGTTGAGGATACGTTAGATTATACTACTTGTGTATGTTCAAGTCACAATTATTGTAATCAAATCTAATAGATCGTTTTTCTAGAAGGTATAGCTGATGTTCCTGCGTGACCCTTACTTCCTTTGTAATGTTGCGATAAGGTTATGTTAGGTTAGTTGAGGATACGTTAGGCTA
The DNA here is from genome assembly GCA_036971475.1 of Prosapia bicincta. Classification (NCBI taxonomy): domain Eukaryota; kingdom Metazoa; phylum Arthropoda; class Insecta; order Hemiptera; family Cercopidae; genus Prosapia; species Prosapia bicincta. The sequence goes on along the minus strand of JBAIZL010000011.1, from coordinate 9,036,849 downwards.
TACTACTTGTTCATGTTCAAGTCACAATTATTGTAATCAAATCTAATAGATCGTTTTTCTAGAAGGTATAGCTGATGTTCCTGCGTGACCCTTATTTCCTTTGTAATGTTGCGATAAGGTTATGTTAGGTTAGTTGAGGATACGTTAGGCTATACTACTTGTTCATGTTCAAGTCACAATTATTGTAATCAAATCTAATAGATCGTTTTGCTAGAAGGTATAGCTGATGTTCCTGCGTGACCCTTACTTCCTTTGTAATGTTGCGATAGGGTTATGTTAGGTTAGTTGAGGATACGTTAGGCTATACTACTTGTTCATGTTCAAGTCACAATTATTGTAATCAAATCTAATAGATCGTTTTTCTAGAAGGTATAGCTGATGTTCCTGCGTGACCCCTTCTTCCTTTGTAATGTTGCGATAGGGTTATGTTAGGTTAGTTGAGGATACGTTAGGCTATACTACTTGTTCATGTTCAAGTCACAATTATTGTAATCAAATCTAATAGATCGTTTTTCTAGAAGGTATAGCTGATTTTCCTGCGTGACCCTTACTTCCTTTGTAATGTTGCGATAAGGTTATGTTAGGTTAGTTGAAGATACGTTAGGATATACTCTTTGTTCATGTTCAAGTCACAATTATTGTAATCAAATTTAATAGATCGTTTTTCTAGAAGGTATAGCTGATGTTCCTGCGTGACCCTTACTTCCTTTGTAATGTTGCGATAAAGTTATGTTAGGTTAGTTGAGGATACGTTAGGCTATACTACTTGTTCATAATCAAGTCCCAATTATTGTAATCAAATCTATTAGATCGTTTTGCTAGAAAGTATAGCTGATGTTCCTGCGTGACCCTTACTTCCTTTGTAATGTTGCGATAGGGTTATGTAAGGTTAGTTGAGGATACGTTAGGCTATACTACTTGTTCATGTTCAAGTCACAATTATTGTAATTAAATCTAATAGATCGTTTTTCTAGAAGGTATAGCTGATGTTCCTGCGTGACCCTAACTTCCTTTGTAATGTTGCGATAAGGTTATGTTAGGTTAGTTGAGGAGACGTTAGGCTATACTACTTGTTCATGTTCAAGTCACAATTATTGTAATCAAATCTAATAGATCGTTTTTCTAGAAGGTATAGCTGATGTTCCTGCGTGACCCTTACTTCCTTTGTAATGTTGCGATAAGGTTATGTTAGGTTAGTTGAGGATACGTTAGGCTATACTACTCGTTCATGTTCAAGTCACAATTATTGTAATCAAATCTAATAGATCGTTTTTCTAGAAGGTATAGCTGATGTTCCTGCGTGACCCTTACTTCCTTTGTAATGTTGCGATAAGGTTATGTTAGGTTAGTTGAGGATACGTTAGGCTATACTACTTGTTCATGTTCAAGTCACAATTATTGTAATCAAATCTAATAGATCGTTTTTCTAGAAGGTATAGCTGATATTCCCTCGTGACCCTTACTTCCTTTGTAATGTTGCGATAAATTTATGTTAGGTTAGTTGAGGATACGTTAGGCTATACTACTTGTTCATGTTCAAGTCACAATTATTGTAATCAAATCTAATAGATCGTTTTGCTAGAAGGTATAGCTGATGTTCCTGCGTGACCCTTACTTCCATTGTAATGTTGCGATAAGGTTATGTTAGGTTAGTTGAGGATACGTTAGGCTATATTACTTGTTCATGTTCCAGTCACAATTATTGTAATCAAATCTAATAGATCGTTTTTTTAAAAGGTATGGCTGATGTTCCTGCGTGACCCTTACTTCCTTTGTAATGTTGCGATAAGGTTATGTTAGGTTAGTTGAGGATACGTTAGGCTATACTACTTGTTCATTTTCAAGTCACAATTATTGTAATCAAATCTAATAGATCGTTTTGCTAGAAGGTATAGCTGATGTTCCTGCGTGACCCTTACTTCCTTTGTAATGTTGCGATAGGGTTATGTTAGGTTAGTTGAGGATACGTTAGGCTATACTACTTGTTCATGTTCAAGTCACAATTATTGTAATCAAATCTAATAGATCGTTTTTCTAGAAGGTATAGCTGATGTTCCTGCGTGACCCCTTCTTCCTTTGTAATGTTGCGATAGGGTTATGTTAGGTTAGTTGAGGATACGTTAGGCTATACTACTTGTTCATGTTCAAGTCACAATTATTGTAATCAAATCTAATAGATCGTTTTGCTAGAAGGTAGAGCTGATTTTCCTGCGTGACCCTTACTTCCTTTGTAATGTTGCGATAAGGTTATGTTAGGTTAGTTGAGGATACGTTAGGCTATACTACTTGTTCATGTTCAAGTCACAAATATTGTAATCAAATCTAATAGATCGTTTTTCTAGAAGGTATAGCTGATGTTCCTGCGTGACCCTTACTTCCTTTGTAATGTTGCGATAAGGTTATGTTAGGTTAGTTGAAGATACGTTAGGATATACTCTTTGTTCATGTTCAAGTCACAATTATTGTAATCAAATTTAATAGATCGTTTTTCTAGAAGGTATAGCTGATGTTCCTGCGTGACCCTTACTTCCTTTGTAATGTTGCGATAAAGTTATGTTAGGTTAGTTGAGGATACGTTAGGCTATACTACTTGTTCATGTTCAAGTCCCAATTATTGTAATCAAATCTATTAGATCGTTTTGCTAGAAAGTATAGCTGATGTTCCTGCGTGACCCTTACTTCCTTTGTAATGTTGCGATAGGGTTATGTAAGGTTAGTTGAGGATACGTTAGGCTATACTACTTGTTCATGTTCAAGTCACAATTATTGTAATCAAATCTAATAGATCGTTTTTCTAGAAGGTATAGCTGATGTTCCTGCGTGACCCTTACTTCCTTTGTAATGTTGCGATAAGGTTATGTTAGGTTAGTTGAGGATACGTTAGGCTATATTACTTGTTCATGTTCCAGTCACAATTATTGTAATCAAATCTAATAGATCGTTTTTTTAGAAGGTATGGCTGATGTTCCTGCGTGACCCTTACTTCCTTTGTAATGTTGCGATAAGGTTATGTTAGGTTAGTTGAGGATACGTTAGGCTATACTACTTGTTCATGTTCAAGTCACAATTATTGTAATCAAATCTAATAGATCGTTTTTCTAGAAGGTATAGCTGATGTTCCTGCGTGACCCTTACTTCCTTTGTAATGTTGCGATAAGGTTATGTTAGGTTAGTTGAGGATACGTTAGGCTATACTACTTGTTCATGTTCAAGTCACAATTATTGTAATCAAATCTAATAGATCGTTTTTCTAGAAGGTATAGCTGATGTTCCTGCGTGACCCTTACTTCCTTTGTAATGTTGCGATAAGGTTATGTTAGGTTAGTTGAGGATACGTTAGGCTATACTACTTGTTCATGTTCAAGTCACAGTTATTGTAATCAAATCTAATAGATCGTTTTTCAAGAAGGTATAGCTGATGTTCCTGCGTGACCCTTACTTCCTTTGTAATGTTGCGATAAGGTTATGTTAGGTTAGTTGAGGATACGTTAGGCTATACTACTTGTTCATGTTCAAGTCACAATTATTGTAATCTAATTTAATAGATCGTTTTTCTAGAAGGTATAGCTGATGTTCCTGAGTGACCCTTACTTCCTTTGTAATGTTGCGATAAGGTTATGTTAGGTTAGTTGAGGATACGTTAGGCTATACTACTTGTTCATGTTCAAGTCACAATTATTGTAATCAAATCTAATATATCGTTTTTCTAGAAGGTATAGCTGATGTTCCCTCGTGACCCTTACTTCCTTTGTAATGTTGCGATAAGGTTATGTTAGGTTAGTTGAGGATACGTTAGGCTATACTACTTGTTCATGTTCAAGTCACAATTATTGCAATCTAATTTAATAGATCGTTTTTCTATAAGGTATAGCTGATGTTCCTGCGTGACCCTTACTTCCTTTGTAATGTTGCGATAAGGTTATGTTAGGTTGGTTGAGGATACGTTAGGCTATACTACTTGTTCATGTTCAAGTCACAATTATTGTAATCTAATTTAATAGATCGTTTTTCTAGAAGGTATAGCTGATGTTCCTGCGTGACCCTTACTTCCTTTGTAATGTTGCGATAAGGTTATGTTAGGTTAGTTGAGGATACGTTAGGCTATACTACTTGTTCATGTTCAAGTCACAATTATTGTAATCAAATCTAATAGATCGTTTTTCTAGAAGGTATAGCTGATAGTCCCTCGTGACCCTTACTTCCTTTGTAATGTTGCGATAAAGTTATGTTTGGTTAGTTGAGGATACGTTAGGCTATACTACTTGTTCATGTTTAAGTCACAATTATTGTAATCAAATCTAATAGATCGTTTTGCTAGAAGGTATAGCTGATGTTCCTGCGTGACCCTTACTTCCATTGTAATGTTGCGATAAGGTTATGTTAGGTTAGTTGAGGATACGTTAGGCTATACTACTTGTTCATGTTCAAGTCACAATTATTGTAATCAAATCTAATAGATCGTTTTTCTAGAAGGTATAGCTGATGTTCCTGCGTGACCTTTACTTCCTTTGTCATGTTGCGTTAAAGTTATGTTAGGTTAGTTGAGGATACGTTAGGCTATACTACTTGTTCGTGTTCAAGTCACAATTATTGTAATCAAATCTAATAGATCGTTTTGCTAGAAGGTATAGCTGTTGTTCCTGCGTGACCCTTACTTCCTTTGTAATGTTGCGATAGGGTTATGTAAGGTTAGTTGAGGATACGTTAGGCTATACTACTTGTTCATGTTCAAGTCAAAATTATTGTAATCAAATCTAATAGATAGTTTTCTTAGAAGGTAGAGCTGATGTTCCTGCGTGACCCTTACTTCCTTTGTAATGTTGCGATAAGGTTATGTTAGGTTAGTTGAGGATACGTTAGGCTATACTACTTGTTCATGTTCAAGTCACAATTATTGTAATCAAATCTAATAGATCGTTTTTCTAGAATTTATAGCTGATGTTCCTGCGTGACCCTTACTTCCTTTGTAATGATGCGATAAGGTTATGTTAGGATAGTTGAGGATACGTTAGGCTATACTACTTGTTCATGTTCAAGTCACAATTATTGTAATCAAATCTAATAGATCGTTTTTCTAGAAGGTATAGCTGATGTTCCTGCGTGACCCTTACTTCCTTTGTAATGTTGCGATAAGGTTATGTTAGGTTAGTTGAGGATACGTTAGGCTATACTACTTGTTCATGTTCAAGTCACAATTATTGTAATCAAATCTAATAGATCGTTTTTCTAGAAGGTATAGCTGATGTTCCTGCGTGACCCTTACTTCCTTTGTAATGTTGCGATAAGGTTATGTTAGGTTAGTTGAGGATACGTTAGGCTATACTACTTGTTCATGTTCAAGTCACAATTATTGTAATCAAATCTAATAGATCGTTTTTCTAGAAGGTATAGCTGATATTCCCTCGTGACCCTTACTTCCTTTGTAATGTTGCGATAAAGTTATGTTAGGTTAGTTGAGGATACGTTAGGCTATACTACTTGTTCATGTTTAAGTCACAATTATTGTAATCAAATCTAATAGATCGTTTTGCTAGAAGGTATAGCTGATGTTCTTGCGTGACCCTTACTTCCATTGTAATGTTGCGATAAGGTTATGTTAGGTTAGTTGAGGATACGTTAGGCTATACTACTTGTTCATGTTCAAGTCACAATTATTGTAATCAAATCTAATAGATCGTTTTTTTAGAAGGTATGGCTGATGTTCCTGCGTGACCCTTACTTCCTTTGTAATGTTGCGATAAGGTTATGTTAGGTTAGTTGAGGATACGTTAGGCTATACTACTTGTTCATGTTCAAGTCACAATTATTGTAATCAAATCTAATAGATCGTTTTTCTAGAAGGTATAGCTGATGTTCCTGCGTGACCCTTACTTCCTTTGTCATGTTGCGTTAAAGTTATGTTAGGTTAGTTGAGGATACGTTAGGCTATACTACTTGTTCGTGTTCAAGTCACAATTATTGTAATCAAATCTAATAGATCGTTTTGGTAGAAGGTATAGCTGTTGTTCCTGCGTGACCCTTACTTCCTTTGTAATGTTGCGATAGGGTTATGTAAGGTTAGTTGAGGATACGTTAGGCTATACTACTTGTTCATGTTCAAGTCACAATTATTGTAATCAAATCTAATAGATAGTTTTTTTAGAAGGTAGAGCTGATGTTCCTGCGTGACCCTTACTTCCTTTGTAATGTTGCGATAAGGTTATGTTAGGTTAGTTGAGGATACGTTAGGCTATACTACTTGTTCATGTTCAAGTCACAATTATTGTAATCAAATCTAATAGATAGTTTTTTTAGAAGGTAGAGCTGATGTTCCTGCGTGACCCTTACTTCCTTTGAAATGTTGCGATAAGGTTATGTTAGGTTAGTTGAGGATACGTTAGGCTATACTACTTGTTCATGTTCAAGTCACAATTATTGTAATCAAATCTAATAGATCGTTTTTCTAGAATTTATAGCTGATGTTCCTGCGTGACCCTTACTTCCTTTGTAATGTTGCGATAAGGTTATGTTAGGTTAGTTGAGGATACGTTAGGCTATACTACTTGTTCATGTTCAAGTCACAATTATTGTAATCAAATCTAATAGATCGTTTTTCTAGAAGGTATAGCTGATGTTCCTGCGTGACCCTTACTTCCTTTGTAATGTTGCGATAAGGTTATGTTAGGTTAGTTGAGGATACGTTAGGCTATACTACTTGTTCATGTTCAAGTCACAATTATTGTAATCAAATCTAATAGATCGTTTTGCTAGAAGGTATAGCTGATGTTCCTGCGTGACCCTTACTTCCTTTGTAATGTTGCGATAGGGTTATGTTAGGTTAGTTGAGGATACGTTAGGCTATACTACTTGTTCATGTTCAAGTCACAATTATTGTAATCAAATCTAATAGATCGTTTTTCTAGAAGGTATAGCTGATGTTCCTGCGTGACCCCTTCTTCCTTTGTAATGTTGCGATAGGGTTATGTTAGGTTAGTTGAGGATACGTTAGGCTATACTACTTGTTCATATTCAAGTCACAATTATTGTAATCAAATCTAATAGATCGTTTTGCTAGAAGGTAGAGCTGATTTTCCTGCGTGACCCTTACTTCCTTTGTAATGTTGCGATAAGGTTATGTTAGGTTAGTTGAGGATACGTTAGGCTATACTACTTGTTCATGTTGAAGTCACAATTATTGTAATCATCTCTAATAGATCGTTTTTCTAGAAGGTATTGCTGATGTTCCTGCGTGACCCTTACTTCCTTTGTAATGTTGCGATAGGGTTATGTTAGGTTAGTTGAGGATACGTTAGGCTATACTACTTGTTCATGTTCAAGTCACAATTATTGTAATCAAATCTAATAGATCGTTTTGCTAGAAGGTATAGCTGATGTTCCTGCGTGACCCTTACTTCCTTTGTAATGTTGCGATAGGGTTATGTTAGGTCAGTTGAGGATACGTTAGGCTATACTACTTGTTCATGTTCAAGTCACAATTATTGTAATCAAATCTAATAGATCGTTTTTCTAGAAGGTATAGCTGATGTTCCTGCGTGACCCTTACTTCCTTTGTAATGTTGCGATAAGGTTATGTTAGGTTAGTTGAGGATACGTTAGGCTATACTACTTGTTCATGTTTAAGTCACAATTATTGTAATTTAAATTAATAGATCGTTTTTCTAGAAGGTATAGCTGATGTTCCTGCGTGACCCTTACTTCCTTTGTAATGTTGCGATAAATTTATGTTAGGTTAGTTGAGGATACGTTAGGCTATACTACTTGTTCATGTTCAAGTCACAATTATTGTAATCAAATCTAATAGATCCTTTTTCTAGAAGGTATTGCTGTTGTTCCTGCGTGACCCTACTTCGCTTTCTAATGTTGCGATTAGGCTATGTTAGGTTGGTTAAGGATACGTTATGCTACGTGACTTGTTGATGTTCAAGTCACAATTTATGTAATCAAATCTAATAGATCGTTTTTCTAGAGAGTATAGCTGAGGTTCCTGAGTGACCCTTACTTAGTTTGTAATGTTGCGATAAGGTTATGTTAGGTTAGTTGAGGATACGTTAGGCTATACTACTTGTTCATGTTCAAGTCACAATTATAGTAATCATCTCTAACAGATCGTTTTTCTAGAAGGTATAGCTGATGTTCCTGCGTGACCCTTACTTCCTTTGTAATGTTGCGATAGGGTTATGTTAGGTTAGTTGAGGATACGTTAGGCTATACTACTTGTTCATGTTCAAGTCACATTTATTGTAATCAAATCTAATAGATTGTTTTTCTAGAAGATATAGCTGATGTTCCTGCGTGACCCTTACTTCCTTTGTAATGTTGCGATAAGGTTATGTTAGGTTAGTTGAGGATACGTTAGGCTATACTACTTGTTCATGTTCAAGTCACAATTATTGTAATCAAATCTACTAGATCGTTTTTCTAGAAGGTATAGCTGATGTTCCTGCGTGACCCTTACTTCCTTTGTAATGTTGCTATAAGGTTATGTTAGGTTAGTTGAGGATACGTTAGGCTATACTACTTGTTCATGTTCAAGTCACAATTATTGTAATCAAATCTAATAGATCGTTTTTCTAAAAGTTATAGCTGATGTTCCTGCGTGACCCTTACTTCCTTTGTAATGTTGCGATAAGGTTATGTTAGGTTAGTTGAGGATACGTTAGGCTATACTACTTGTTCATGTTCAAGTCACAATTATTGTAATCAAATCTAATAGATCGTTTTTCTAGAAGGTATAGCTGATATTCCCTCGTGACCCTTACTTCCTTTGTAATGTTGCGATAAATTTATGTTAGGTTAGTTGAGGATACGTTAGGCTATACTACTTGTTCATGTTCAAGTCACAATTATTGTAATCAAATCTAATAGATCGTTTTGCTAGAAGGTATAGCTGATGTTCCTGCGTGACCCTTACTTCCATTGTAATGTTGCGATAAGGTTAAGTTAGGTTAGTTGAGGATACGTTAGGCTATACTACTTGTTCATGTTCAAGTCACAATTATTGTAATCAAATCTAATAGATCGTTTTTTTAGAAGGTATGGCTGATGTTCCTGCGTGACCCTTACTTCCTTTGTAATGTTGCGATAAGGTTATGTTAGGTTAGTTGAGGATACGTTAGGCTATACTACTTGTTCATGTTCAAGTCACAATTATTGTAATCAAATCTAATAGATCGTTTTTCTAGAAGGTATAGCTGATGTTCCTGCGTGACCCTTACTTCCTTTGTAATGTTGCGATAAGGTTATGTTAGGTTAGTTGAGGATACGTTAGGCTATACTACTTGTTCTTGTTCAAGTCACAATTATTGTAATCAAATCTAATAGATCGTTTTTCTAGAAGATATAGCTGATGTTCCTGCGTGACCCTTACTTCCTTTGTAATGTTGCGATAAGGTTATGTTAGGTTAGTTGAGGATACGTTAGGCTATACTACTTGTTCATGTTCAAGTCACAGTTATTGTAATCATATCTAATAGATCGTTTTTCAAGAAGGTATAGCTGATGTTCCTGCGTGACCCTTACTTCCTTTGTAATGTTGCGATAAGGTTATGTTAGGTTAGTTGAGGATACGTTAGGCTATACTACTTGTTCATGTTCAAGTCACAATTATTGTAATCTAATTTAATAGATCGTTTTTCTAGAAGGTATAGCTGATGTTCCTGAGTTACCCTTACTTCCTTTAAAATGTTGCGATAAGGTTATGTTAGGTTAGTTGAGGATACGTTAGGCTATACTACTTGTTCATGTTCAAGTCACAATTATTGTAATCAAATCTAATATATCGTTTTTCTAGAAGGTATAGCTGATGTTCCCTCGTGACCCTTACTTCCTTTGTAATGTTGCGATAAGGTTATGTTAGGATAGTTGAGGATACGTTAGGCTATACTACTTGTTCATGTTCAAGTCACAATTATTGTAATCTAATTTAATAGATCGTTTTTCTAGAAGGTATAGCTGATGTTCCTGCGTGACCCTTACTTCCTTTGTAATGTTGCGTTAAAGTTATGTTAGGTTAGTTGAGGATACGTTAGGCTATACTACTTGTTCGTGTTCAAGTCACAATTATTGTAATCAAATCTAATAGATCGTTTTGCTAGAAGGTATAGCTGTTGTTCCTGCGTGACCCTTACTTCCTTTGTAATGTTGCGATAGGGTTATGTAAGGTTAGTTGAGGATACGTTAGGCTATACTACTTGTTCATGTTCAAGTCACAATTATTGTAATCAAATCTAATAGATAGTTTTTTTAGAAGGTAGAGCTGATGTTCCTGCGTGACCCTTACTTCCTTTGTAATGTTGCGATAAGGTTATGTTAGGTTAGTTGAGGATACGTTAGGCTATACTACTTGTTCATGTTCAAGTCACAATTATTGTAATCAAATCTAATAGATAGTTTTTTTAGAAGGTAGAGCTGATGTTCCTGCGTGACCCTTACTTCCTTTGTAATGTTGCGATAAGGTTATGTTAGGTTAGTTGAGGATACGTTAGGCTATACTACTTGTTCATGTTCAAGTCACAATTATTGTAATCAAATCTAATAGATCGTTTTTCTAGAATTTATAGCTGATGTTCCTGCGTGACCCTTATTTCCTTTGTAATGTTGCGATAAGGTTATGTTAGGTTAGTTGAGGATACGTTAGGCTATACTACTTGTTCATGTTCAAGTCAAAATTATTGTAATCAAATCTAATAGATCGTTTTTCTAGAAGGTATAGCTGATGTTCCTGCGTGACCCTTACTTCCTTTGTAATGTTGCGATAAGGTTATGTTAGGTTAGTTGAGGATACGTTAGGCTATACTACTTGTTCATGTTCAAGTCACAATTATTGGATTCAAATCTAATAGATCGTTTTGCTAGAAGGTATAGCTGATGTTCCTGCGTGACCCTTACTTCCTTTGTAATGTTGCGATAGGGTTATGTTAGGTTAGTTGAGGATACGTTAGGCTATACTACTTGTTCATGTTCAAGTCACAATTATTGTAATCAAATCTAATAGATCGTTTTTCTAGAAGGTATAGCTGATGTTCCTGCGTGACCCCTTCTTCCTTTGTAATGTTGCGATAGGGTTATGTTAGGTTAGTTGAGGATACGTTAGGCTATACTACTTGTTCATGTTCAAGTCACAATTATTGTAATCAAATCTAATAGATCGTTTTGCTAGAAGGTAGAGCTGATTTTCCTGCGTGACCCTTACTTCCTTTGTAATGTTGCGATAAGGTTATGTTAGGTTAGTTGAGGATACGTTAGGCTATACTACTTGTTCATGTTGAAGTCACAATTATTGTAATCATCTCTAATAGATCGTTTTTCTAGAAGGTATAGCTGATGTTCCTGCGTGACCCTTACTTCCTTTGTAATGTTGCGATAGGGTTATGTTAGGTTAGTTGAGGATACGTTAGGCTATACTACTTGTTCATGTTCAAATCACAATTATTGTAATCAAATCTAATAGATCGTTTTGCTAGAAGGTATAGCTGATGTTCCTGCGTGACCCTTACTTCCTTTGTAATGTTGCGATAGGGTTATGTTAGGTCAGTTGAGGATACGTTAGGCTATACTACTTGTTCATGTTCAAGTCACAATTATTGTAATCAAATCTAATAGATCGTTTTTCTAGAAGGTATAGCTGATGTTCCTGCGTGACCCTTACTTCCTTTGTAATGTTGCGATAAGGTTATGTTAGGTTAGTTGAGGATACGTTAGGCTATACTACTTGTTCATGTTTAAGTCTCAATTATTGTAATCTAATTTAATAGATCGTTTTTCTAGAAGGTATAGCTGATGTTCCTGCGTGACCCTTACTTCCTTTGTAATTTTGCGATAAATTTATGTTAGGTTAGTTGAGGATACGTTAGGCTATACTACTTGTTCATGTTCAAGTCACAATTATTGTAATCAAATCTAATAGATCCTTTTTCTAGAAGGTATTGCTATTGTTCCTGCGTGACCCTACTTCGCTTTCTAATGTTGCGATTAGGCTATGTTAGGTTGGTTAAGGATACGTTATGCTACGTGACTTGTTGATGTTCAAGTCACAATTTATGTAATCAAATCTAATAGATCGTTTTTCTAGAGAGTATAGCTGAGGTTCCTGAGTGACCCTTACTTAGTTTGTAATGTTGCGATAAGGTTATGTTAGGTTAGTTGAGGATACGTTAGGTTATACTACTTGTTCATGTTCAAGTCACAATTATAGTAATCATCTCTAACAGATCGTTTTTCTAGAAGGTATAGCTGATGTTCCTGCGTGACCCTTACTTCCTTTGTAATGTTGCGATAGGGTTATGTTAGGTTAGTTGAGGATACGTTAGGCTATACTACTTGTTCATGTTCAAGTCACAATTATTGTAATCAAATCTACTAGATCGTTTTTCTAGAAGGTATAGCTGATGTTCCTGCGTGACCCTTACTTCCTTTGTAATGTTGCTATAAGGTTATGTTAGGTTAGTTGAGGATACGTTAGGCTATACTACTTGTTCATGTTCAAGTCACAATTATTGTAATCAAATCTAATAGATCGTTTTTCTAAAAGTTATAGCTGATGTTCCTGCGTGACCCTTACTTCCTTTGTAATGTTGCGATAAGGTTATGTTAGGTTAGTTGAGGATACGTTAGGCTATACTACTTGTTCATGTTCAAGTCACAATTATTGTAATCAAATCTAATAGATCGTTTTTCTAGAAGGTATAGCTGATATTCCCTCGTGACCCTTACTTCCTTTGTAATGTTGCGATAAATTTATGTTAGGTTAGTTGAGGATACGTTAGGCTATACTACTTGTTCATGTTCAAGTCACAATTATTGTAATCAAATCTAATAGATCGTTTTGCTAGAAGGTATAGCTGATGTTCCTGCGTGACCCTTACTTCCATTGTAATGTTGCGATAAGGTTAAGTTAGGTTAGTTGAGGATACGTTAGGCTATACTACTTGTTCATGTTCAAGTCACAATTATTGTAATCAAATCTAATAGATCGTTTTTTTAGAAGGTATGGCTGATGTTCCTGCGTGACCCTTACTTCCTTTGTAATGTTGCGATAAGGTTATGTTAGGTTAGTTGAGGATACGTTAGGCTATACTACTTGTTCATGTTCAAGTCACAATTATTGTAATCAAATCTAATAGATCGTTTTTCTAGAAGGTATAGCTGATGTTCCTGCGTGACCCTTACTTCCTTTGTAATGTTGCGATAAGGTTATGTTAGGTTAGTTGAGGATACGTTAGGCTATACTACTTGTTCATGTTCAAGTCACAATTATTGTAATCAAATCTAATAGATCGTTTTTCTAGAAGATATAGCTGATGTTCCTGCGTGACCCTTACTTCCTTTGTAATGTTGCGATAAGGTTATGTTAGGTTAGTTGAGGATACGTTAGGCTATACTACTTGTTCATGTTCAAGTCACAGTTATTGTAATCAAATCTAATAGATCGTTTTTCAAGAAGGTATAGCTGATGTTCCTGCGTGACCCTTACTTCCTTTGTAATGTTGCGATAAGGTTATGTTAGGTTAGTTGAGGATACGTTAGGCTATACTACTTGTTCATGTTCAAGTCACAATTATTGTAATCTAATTTAATAGATCGTTTTTCTAGAAGGTATAGCTGATGTTCCTGAGTTACCCTTACTTCCTTTAAAATGTTGCGATAAGGTTATGTTAGGTTAGTTGAGGATACGTTAGGCTATACTACTTGTTCATGTTCAAGTCACAATTATTGTAATCAAATCTAATATATCGTTTTTCTAGAAGGTATAGCTGATGTTCCCTCGTGACCCTTACTTCCTTTGTAATGTTGCGATAAGGTTATGTTAGGATAGTTGAGGATACGTTAGGCTATACTACTTGTTCATGTTCAAGTCACAATTATTGTAATCTAATTTAATAGATCGTTTTTCTAGAAGGTATAGCTGATGTTCCTGCGTGACCCTTACTTCCTTTGTAATGTTGCGTTAAAGTTATGTTAGGTTAGTTGAGGATACGTTAGGCTATACTACTTGTTCGTGTTCAAGTCACAATTATTGTAATCAAATCTAATAGATCGTTTTGCTAGAAGGTATAGCTGTTGTTCCTGCGTGACCCTTACTTCCTTTGTAATGTTGCGATAGGGTTATGTAAGGTTAGTTGAGGATACGTTAGGCTATACTACTTGTTCATGTTCAAGTCACAATTATTGTAATCAAATCTAATAGATAGTTTTTTTAGAAGGTAGAGCTGATGTTCCTGCGTGACCCTTACTTCCTTTGTAATGTTGCGATAAGGTTATGTTAGGTTAGTTGAGGATACGTTAGGCTATACTACTTGTTCATGTTCAAGTCACAATTATTGTAATCAAATCTAATAGATAGTTTTTTTAGAAGGTAGAGCTGATGTTCCTGCGTGACCCTTACTTCCTTTGTAATGTTGCGATAAGGTTATGTTAGGTTAGTTGAGGATACGTTAGGCTATACTACTTGTTCATGTTCAAGTCACAATTATTGTAATCAAATCTAATAGATCGTTTTTCTAGAATTTATAGCTGATGTTCCTGCGTGACCCTTACTTCCTTTGTAATGTTGCGATAAGGTTATGTTAGGTTAGTTGAGGATACGTTAGGCTATACTACTTGTTCATGTTCAAGTCAAAATTATTGTAATCAAATCTAATAGATCGTTTTTCTAGAAGGTATAGCTGATGTTCCTGCGTGACCCTTACTTCCTTTGTAATGTTGCGATAAGGTTATGTTAGGTTAGTTGAGGATACGTTAGGCTATACTACTTGTTCATGTTCAAGTCACAATTATTGGATTCAAATCTAATAGATCGTTTTGCTAGAAGGTATAGCTGATGTTCCTGCGTGACCCTTACTTCCTTTGTAATGTTGCGATAGGGTTATGTTAGGTTAGTTGAGGATACGTTAGGCTATACTACTTGTTCATGTTCAAGTCACAATTATTGTAATCAAATCTAATAGATCGTTTTTCTAGAAGGTATAGCTGATGTTCCTGCGTGACCCCTTCTTCCTTTGTAATGTTGCGATAGGGTTATGTTAGGTTAGTTGAGGATACGTTAGGCTATACTACTTGTTCATGTTCAAGTCACAATTATTGTAATCAAATCTAATAGATCGTTTTGCTAGAAGATAGAGCTGATTTTCCTGCGTGACCCTTACTTCCTTTGTAATGTTGCGATAAGGTTATGTTAGGTTAGTTGAGGATACGTTAGGCTATACTACTTGTTCATGTTGAAGTCACAATTATTGTAATCATCTCTAATAGATCGTTTTTCTAGAAGGTATAGCTGATGTTCCTGCGTGACCCTTACTTCCTTTGTAATGTTGCGATAGGGTTATGTTAGGTTAGTTGAGGATACGTTAGGCTATACTACTTGTTCATGTTCAAATCACAATTATTGTAATCAAATCTAATAGATCGTTTTGCTAGAAGGTATAGCTGATGTTCCTGCGTGACCCTTACTTCCTTTGTAATGTTGCGATAGGGTTATGTTAGGTCAGTTGAGGATACGTTAGGCTATACTACTTGTTCATGTTCAAGTCACAATTATTGTAATCAAATCTAATAGATCGTTTTTCTAGAAGGTATAGCTGATGTTCCTGCGTGACCCTTACTTCCTTTGTAATGTTGCGATAAGGTTATGTTAGGTTAGTTGAGGATACGTTAGGCTATACTACTTGTTCATGTTTAAGTCACAATTATTGTAATCTAATTTAATAGATCGTTTTTCTAGAAGGTATAGCTGATGTTCCTGCGTGACCCTTACTTCCTTTGTAATTTTGCGATAAATTTATGTTAGGTTAGTTGAGGATACGTTAGGCTATACTACTTGTTCATGTTCAAGTCACAATTATTGTAATCAAATCTAATAGATCCTTTTTCTAGAAGGTATTGCTATTGTTCCTGCGTGACCCTACTTCGCTTTCTAATGTTGCGATTAGGCTATGTTAGGTTGGTTAATTATACGTTATGCTACGTGACTTGTTGATGTTCAAGTCACAATTTATGTAATCAAATCTAATAGATCGTTTTTCTAGAGAGTATAGCTGAGGTTCCTGAGTGACCCTTACTTAGTTTGTAATGTTGCGATAAGGTTATGTTAGGTTAGTTGAGGATACGTTAGGTTATACTACTTGTTCATGTTCAAGTCACAATTATAGTAATCATCTCTAACAGATCGTTTTTCTAGAAGGTATAGCTGATGTTCCTGCGTGACCCTTACTTCCTTTGTAATGTTGCGATAGGGTTATGTTAGGTTAGTTGAGGATACGTTAGGCTATACTACTTGTTCATGTTCAAGTCACAATTATTGTAATCAAATCTAATAGATCGTTTTTCTAGAAGATATAGCTGATGTTCCTGCGTGACCCTTACTTCCTTTGTAATGTTGCGATAAGGTTATGTTAGGTTAGTTGAGGATACGTTAGGCTATACTACTTGTTCATGTTCAAGTCACAATTATTGTAATCAAATCTACTAGATCGTTTTTCTAGAAGGTATAGCTGATGTTCCTGCGTGACCCTTACTTCCTTTGTAATGTTGCGATAAGGTTATGTTAGGTTAGTTGAGGATACGTTAGGCTATACTACTTGTTCATGTTCAAGTCACAATTATTGTAATCAAATCTAATAGATCGTTTTTCTAAAAGGTATAGCTGATGTTCCTGCGTGACCCTTACTTCCTTTGTAATGTTGCGATAAGGTTATGTTAGGTTAGTTGAGGATACGTTAGGCTATACTCCTTGTTCATGTTCAAGTCACAATTATTGTAATCAAATCTAATAGATCGTTTTGCTAGAAGGTATAGCTGATGTTCCTGCGTGACCCTTACTTCCATTGTAATGTTGCGATAAGGTTAAGTTAGGTTAGTTGAGGATACGTTAGGCTATACTACTTGTTCATGTTCAAGTCACAATTATTGTAATCAAATCTAATAGATCGTTTTTTTAGAAGGTATGGCTGATGTTCCTGCGTGACGCTTACTTCCTTTGTAATGTTGCGATAAGGTTATGTTAGGTTAGTTGAGGATACGTTAGGCTATACTACTTGTTCATGTTCAAGTCACAATTATTGTAATCAAATCTAATAGATCGTTTTTCTAGAAGGTATAGCTGATGTTCCTGCGTGACCCTTACTTCCTTTGTAATGTTGCGATAAGGTTATGTTAGGTTAGTTGAGGATACGTTAGGCTATACTACTTGTTCATGTTCAAGTCACAATTATTGTAATCAAATCTAATAGATCGTTTTTCTAGAAGATATAGCTGATGTTCCTGCGTGACCCTTACTTCCTTTGTAATGTTGCGATAAGGTTATGTTAGGTTAGTTGAGGATACGTTAGGCTATACTACTTGTTCATGTTCAAGTCACAGTTATTGTAATCAAATCTAATAGATCGTTTTTCAAGAAGGTATAGCTGATGTTCCTGCGTGACCCTTACTTCCTTTGTAATGTTGCGATAAGGTTATGTTAGGTTAGTTGAGGATACGTTAGGCTATACTACTTGTTCATGTTCAAGTCACAATTATTGTAATCTAATTTAATAGATCGTTTTTCTAGAAGGTATAGCTGATGTTCCTGAGTTACCCTTACTTCCTTTAAAATGTTGCGATAAGGTTATGTTAGGTTAGTTGAGGATACGTTAGGCTATACTACTTGTTCATGTTCAAGTCACAATTATTGTAATCAAATCTAATATATCGTTTTTCTAGAAGGTATAGCTGATGTTCCCTCGTGACCCTTACTTCCTTTGTAATGTTGCGATAAGGTTATGTTAGGATAGTTGAGGATACGTTAGGCTATACTACTTGTTCATGTTCAAGTCACAATTATTGTAATATAATTTAATAGATCGTTTTTCTAGAAGGTATAGCTGATGTTCCTGCGTGACCCTTACTTCCTTTGTAATGTTGCGATAAGGTTATGTTAGGTTGGTTGAGGATACGTTAGGCTATACTACTTGTTCATGTTCAAGTCACAATTATTGTAATCTAATTTAATAGATCGTTTTTCTAGAAGGTATAGCTGATGTTCCTGCGTGACCCTTACTTCCTTTGTAATGTTGCGATAAGGTTATGTTAGGTTAGTTGAGGATACGTTAGGCTATACTACTTGTTCATGTTCAAGTCACAATTATTGTAATCAAATCTAATAGATCGTTTTTCTAGAAGGTATAGCTGATATTCCCTCGTGACCCTTACTTCCTTTGTAATGTTGCGATAAAGTTATGTTAGGTTAGTTGAGGATACGTTAGGCTATACTACTTGTTCATGTTTAAGTCACAATTATTGTAATCAAATCTAATAGATCGTTTTTCTAGAAGGTATAGCTGATGTTCCTGAGTTACCCTTACTTCCTTTAAAATGTTGCGATAAGGTTATGTTAGGTTAGTTGAGGATACGTTAGGCTATACTACTTGTTCATGTTCAAGTCACAATTATTGTAATCAAATCTAATAGATCGTTTTTTTAGAAGGTATGGCTGATGTTCCTGCGTGACCCTTACTTCCTTTGTAATGTTGCGATAAGGTTATGTTAGGTTAGTTGAGGATACGTTAGGCTATACTACTTGTTCATGTTCAAGTCACAATTATTGTAATCAAATCTAATAGATCGTTTTTCTAGAAGGTATAGCTGATGTTCCTGCGTGACCCTTACTTCGTTTGTCATTTGCGTTAAAGTTATGTTAGGTTAGTTGAGGATACATTAGGCTATACTACTTGTTCGTGTTCAAGTCACAATTATTGTAATCAAATCTAATAGATCGTTTTGCTAGAAGGTATAGCTGTTGTTCCTGCGTGACCCTTACTTCCTTTGTAATGTTGCGATAGGGTTATGCAAGGTTAGTTGAGGATACGTTAGGCTATACTACTTGTTCATGTTCAAGTCACAATTATTGTAATCAAATCTAATAGATAGTTATTTTAGAAGGTAGAGCTGATGTTCCTGCGTGACCCTTACTTCCTTTGTAATGTTGCGATAAGGTTATGTTAGGTTAGTTGAGGATACGTTAGGCTATACTACTTGTTCATGTTCAAGTCACAATTATTGTAATCAAATCTAATAGATCGTTTTTCTAGAATTTATAGCTGATGTTCCTGCGTGACCCTTACTTCCTTTGTAATGTTGCGATAAGGTTATGTTAATTTAGTTGAGGATACGTTAGGCTATACTACTTGTTCATGTTCAAGTCACAATTATTGTAATCAAATCTAATAGATCGTTTTTCTAGAAGGTATAGCTGATGTTCCTGCGTGACCCTTACTTCCTTTGTAATGTTGCGATAAGGTTATGTTAGGTTAGTTGAGGATACGTTAGGCTATACTACTTGTTCATGTTCAAGTCACAATTATTGTAATCAAATCTAATAGATCGTTTTTCTAGAAGGTATAGCTGATGTTCCTGCGTGACCCTTACTTCCTTTGTAATGTTGCGATAAGGTTATGTTAGGTTAGTTGAGGATACGTTAGGCTATACTACTTGTTCATGTTCAAGTCACAGTTATTGTAATCATCTCTAATAGATCGTTTTTCTAGAAGGTATAGCTGATGTTCCTGCGTGACCCTTACTTCCTTTGTAATGTTGCGATAGGGTTATGTTAGGTTAGTTGAGGATACGTTAGGCTATACTACTTGTTCATGTTGAAGTCACAATTATTGTAATCAAATCTAATAGATCGTTTTGCTAGAAGGTATAGCTGATGTTCCTGCGTGACCCTTACTTCCTTTGTAATGTTGCGATAGGGTTATGTTAGGTTAGTTGAGGATACGTTAGGCTATACTACTTGTTCATGTTGAAGTCACAATTATTGTAATCATCTCTAAAAGATCGTTTTTCTAGAAGGTATAGCTGATGTTCCTGCGTGACCCTTACTTCCTTTGTAATGTTGCGATAGGGTTATGTTAGGTTAGTTGAGGATACGTTAGGCTATACTACTTGTTCATGTTCAAGTCACAATTATTGTAATCAAATCTAATAGATCGTTTTTCTAGAAGGTATAGCTGTTGTTCCTGCGTGACCCTTACTTCCTTTGTAATGTTGCGATAGGGTTATGTAAGGTTAGTTGAGGATACGTTAGGCTATACTACTTGTTCATGTTCAAGTCACAATTATAGTAATCAAATCTAATAGATCGTTTTTCTAGAATTTATAGCTGATGTTCCTGCGTGACCCTTACTTCCTTTGTAATGTTGCGATAAGGTTATGTTAGGTTAGTTGAGGATACGTTAGGCTATACTACTTGTTCATGTTCAAGTCACAATTATTGTAATCAAATCTAATAGAT
Organism: Prosapia bicincta; assembly: GCA_036971475.1. Taxonomy (NCBI): domain Eukaryota; kingdom Metazoa; phylum Arthropoda; class Insecta; order Hemiptera; family Cercopidae; genus Prosapia; species Prosapia bicincta. The sequence goes on along the minus strand of JBAIZL010000011.1, from coordinate 9,016,583 downwards.
CGTTTTTCTAGAAGGTATAGCTGATGTTCCTGCGTGACCCTTACTTCCTTTGTCATGTTGCGTTAAAGTTATGTTAGGTTAGTTGAGGATACGTTAGGCTATACTACTTGTTCGTGTTCAAGTCACAATTATTGTAATCAAATCTAATAGATCGTTTTGCTAGAAGGTATAGCTGTTGTTCCTGCGTGACCCTTACTTCCTTTGTAATGTTGCGATAGGGTTATGTAAGGTTAGTTGAGGATACGTTAGGCTATACTACTTGTTCATGTTCAAGTCACAATTATTGTAATCAAATCTAATAGATAGTTTTTTTAGAAGGTAGAGCTGATGTTCCTGCGTGACCCTTAATTCCTTTGTAATGTTGCGATAAGGTTATGTTAGGTTAGTTGAGGATACGTTAGGCTATACTACTTGTTCATGTTCAAGTCACAATTATTGTAATCAAATCTAATAGATCGTTTTTCTAGAATTTATAGCTGATGTTCCTGCGTGACCCTTACTTCCTTTGTAATGTTGCGATAAGGTTATGTTAGGTTAGTTGAGGATACGTTAGGCTATACTACTTGTTCATGTTCAAGTCACAATTATTGTAATCAAATCTAATAGATCGTTTTTCTAGAAGGTATAGCTGATATTCCCTCGTGACCCTTACTTCCTTTGTAATGTTGCGATAAAGTTATGTTAGGTTAGTTGAGGATACGTTAGGCTATACTACTTGTTCATGTTTAAGTCACAATTATTGTAATCAAATCTAGTAGATCGTTTTGCTAGAAGGTATAGCTGATGTTCCTGCGTGACCCTTACTTCCATTGTAATGTTGCGATAAGGTTATGTTAGGTTAGTTGAGGATACGTTAGGCTATACTACTTGTTCATGTTCAAGTCACAATTATTGTAATCAAATCTAATAGATCGTTTTTTTAGAAGGTATGGCTGATGTTCCTGCGTGACCCTTACTTCCTTTGTAATGTTGCGATAAGGTTATGTTAGGTTAGTTGAGGATACGTTAGGCTATACTACTTGTTCATGTTCAAGTCACAATTATTGTAATCAAATCTAATAGATCGTTTTTCTAGAAGGTATAGCTGATGTTACTGCGTGACCCTTACTTCCTTTGTCATGTTGCGTTAAAGTTATGTTAGGTTAGTTGAGGATACGTTAGGCTATACTACTTGTTCGTGTTCAAGTCACAATTATTGTAATCAAATCTAATAGAACGTTTTGCTAGAAGGTATAGCTGTTGTTCCTGCGTGACCCTTACTTCCTTTGTAATGTTGCGATAGGGTTATGTAAGGTTAGTTGAGGATACGTTAGGCTATACTACTTGTTCATGTTCAAGTCACAATTATTGTAATCAAATCTAATAGATAGTATTTTTAGAAGGTAGAGCTGATGTTCCTGCGTGACCCTTACTTCCTTTGTAATGTTGCGATAAGGTTATGTTAGGTTAGTTGAGGATACGTTAGGCTATACTACTTGTTCATGTTCAAGTCACAATTATTGTAATCAAATCTAATAGATCGTTTTTCTAGAATTTATAGCTGATGTTCCTGCGTGACCCTTACTTCCTTTGTAATGTTGCGATAAGGTTATGTTAGGTTAGTTGAGGATACGTTAGGCTATACTACTTGTTCATGTTCAAGTCACAATTATTGTAATCAAATCTAATAGATCGTTTTTCTAGAAGGTATAGCTGATGTTCCTGCGTGACCCTTACTTCCTTTGTAATGTTGCGATAAGGTTATGTTAGGTTAGTTGAGGATACGTTAGGCTATACTACTTGTTCATGTTGAAGTCACAATTATTGTAATCAAATCTAATAGATCGTTTTTCTAGAAGGTATAGCTGATGTTCCTGCGTGACCCTTACTTCCTTTGTAATGTTGCGATAAGGTTATGTTAGGTTAGTTGAGGATACGTTAGGCTATACTACTTGTTCATGTTCAAGTCACAATTATTGTACTCATCTCTAATAGATCGTTTTTCTAGAAGGTATAGCTGATGTTCCTGCGTGACCCTTACTTCCTTTGTAATGTTGCGATAGGGTTATGTTAGGTTAGTTGAGGATACGTTAGGCTATACTACTTGTTCATGTTCAAGTCACAATTATTGTAATCAAATCTAATAGATCGTTTTGCTAGAAGGTATAGCTGATGTTCCTGCGTGACCCTTACTTCCTTTGTAATGTTGCGATAGGTTTATGTTAGGTCAGTTGAGGATACGTTAGGCTATACTACTTGTTCATGTTCAAGTCACAATTATAGTAATCAAATCTAATAGATCGTTTTGCTAGAAGGTATAGCTGATGTTCCTGCGTGACCCTTACTTCCTTTGTAATGTTGCGATAGGGTTATGTTAGGTTAGTTGAGGATACGTTAGGCTATACTACTTGTTCATGTTCAAGTCACAATTATTGTAATCAAATCTAATAGATCGTTTTTTTAGAAGGTATGGCTGATGTTCCTGCGTGACCCTTACTTCCTTTGTAATGTTGCGATAAGGTTATGTTAGGTTAGTTGAGGATACGTTAGGCTATACTACTTGTTCATGTTCAAGTCACAATTATTGTAATCAAATCTAATAGATCGTTTTTCTAGAAGGTATAGCTGATGTTCCTGCGTGACCCTTACTTCCTTTGTCATGTTGCGTTAAAGTTATGTTAGGTTAGTTGAGGATACGTTAGGCTATACTAGTTGTTCGTGTTCAAGTCACAATTATTGTAATCAAATCTAATAGATCGTTTTGCTAGAAGGTATAGCTGTTGTTCCTGCGTGACCCTTACTTCCTTTGTAATGTTGCGATAGGGTTATGTAAGGTTAGTTGAGGATACGTTAGGCTATACTACTTGTTCATGTTCAAGTCACAATTATAGTAATCAAATCTAATAGATCGTTTTGCTAGAAGGTAGAGCTGATGTTCCTGCGTGACCCTTACTTCCTTTGTAATGTTGCGATAAGGTTATGTTAGGTTAGTTGAGGATACGTTAGGCTATACTACTTGTTCATGTTCAAGTCACAATTATTGTAATCAAATCTAATAGATCGTTTTTCTAGAATTTATAGCTGATGTTCCTGCGTGACCCTTACTTCCTTTGTAATGTTGCGATAAGGTTATGTTAGGTTAGTTGAGGATACGTTAGGCTATACTACTTGTTCATGTTCAAGTCACAATTATTGTAATCAAATCTAATAGATCGTTTTTCTAGAAGGTATAGCTGATGTTCCTGCGTGACCCTTACTTCCTTTGTAATGTTGCGATAAGGTTATGTTAGGTTAGTTGAGGATACGTTAGGCTATACTACTTGTTCATGTTCAAGTCACAATTATTGTAATCAAATCTAATAGATCGTTTTTCTAGAAGGTATAGCTGATGTTCCTGCGTGACCCTTACTTCCTTTGTAATGTTGCGATAAGGTTATGTTAGGTTAGTTGAGGATACGTTAGGCTATACTACTTGTTCATGTTCAAGTCACAATAATTGTAATCAAATCTAATAGATCGTTTTTCTAGAAGGTATAGCTGATATTCCCTCGTGACCCTTACTTCCTTTGTAATGTTGCGATAAAGTTATGTTAGGTTAGTTGAGGATACGTTAGGCAATACTACTTGTTCATGTTCAAGTCACAATTATTGTAATCAAATCTAATAGATCGTTTTTTTAGAAGGTATGGCTGATGTTCCTGCGTGACCCTTACTTCCTTTGTAATGTTGCGATAAGGTTATGTTAGGTTAGTTGAGGATACGTTAGGCTATACTACTTGTTCATGTTCAAGTCACAATTATTGTAATCAAATCTAATAGATCGTTTTTCTAGAAGGTATAGCTGATGTTCCTGAGTGACCCTTACTTCCTTTGTCATGTTGCGTTAAAGTTATGTTAGGTTAGTTGAGGATACGTTAGGCTATACTACTTGTTCGTGTTCAAGTCACAATTATTGTAATCAAATCTAATAGATCGTTTTGCTAGAAGGTATAGCTGTTGTTCCTGCGTGACCCTTACTTCCTTTGTAATGTTGCGATAGGGTTATGTAAGGTTAGTTGAGGATACGTTAGGCTATACTACTTGTTCATGTTCAAGTCACAATTATTGTAATCAAATCTAATAGATAGTTTTTTTAGAAGGTAGAGCTGATGTTCCTGCGTGACCCTTACTTCCTTTGTAATGTTGCGATAGGGTTATGTTAGGTTAGTTGAGGATACGTTAGGCTATACTACTTGTTCATGTTCAAGTCACAATTATTGTAATCAAATCTAATAGATCGTTTTTCTAGAATTTATAGCTGATGTTCCTGCGTGACCCTTACTTCCTTTGTAATGTTGCGATAAGGTTATGTTAGGTTAGTTGAGGATACGTTAGGCTATACTACTTGTTCATGTTCAAGTCACAATTATTGTAATCAAATCTAATAGATCGTTTTTCTAGAAGGTATAGCTGATGTTCCTGCGTGACCCTTACTTCCTTTGTAATGTTGCGATAAGGTTATGTTAGGTTAGTTGAGGATACGTTAGGCTATACTACTTGTTCATGTTCAAGTCACAATTATTGTAATCAAATCTAATAGATCGTTTTTCTAGAAGGTATAGCTGATGTTCCTGCGTGACCCTTACTTCCTTTGTAATGTTGCGATAAGGTTATGTTAGGTTAGTTGAGGATACGTTAGGCTATACTACTTGTTCATGTTCAAGTCACAATTATTATAATCATCTCTAATAGATCGTTTTGCTAGAAGGTATAGCTGATGTTCCTGCGTGACCCTTACTTCCTTTGTAATGTTGCGATAGGGTTATGTTAGGTCAGTTGAGGATACGTTAGGCTTTACTACTTGTTCATGTTCAAGTCACAATTTTGTAATCAAATCTAATAGATCGTTTTGCTAGAAGGTATAGCTGATGTTCCTGCGTGACCCTTACTTCCTTTGTAATGTTGCGATAGGGTTATGTTAGGTTAGTTGAGGATACGTTAGGCTATACTACTTGTTCATGTTGAAGTCACAATTATTGTAATCATCTCTAATAGATCGTTTTTCTAGAAGGTATAGCTGATGTTCCTGCGTGACCCTTACTTCCTTTGTAATGTTGCGATAGGGTTATGTTAGGTTAGTTGAGGATACGTTAGGCTATACTACTTGTTCATGTTCAAGTCACAATTATTGTAATCAAATCTAATAGATCGTTTTGCTAGAAGGTATAGCTGATGTTCCTGCGTGACCCTTACTTCCTTTGTAATGTTGCGATATGGTTATGTTAGGTCAGTTGAGGATACGTTAGGCTATACTACTTGTTCATGTTCAAGTCACAATTATTGTAATCAAATCTAATAGATCGTTTTGCTAGAAGGTATAGCTGATGTTCCTGCGTGACCCTTACTTCCTTTGTAATGTTGCGATAGGGTTATGTTAGGTTAGTTGTGGATACGTTAGGCTATAATACTTGTTCATGTTCAAGTCACAATTATTGTAATCAAATCTAATAGATCGTTTTTCTAGAAGGTATAGCTGATGTTCCTGCGTGACCCTAACTTCCTTTGTAATGTTGCGATAGGGTTATGTTAGGTTAGTTGAGGATACGTTAGGCTATACTACTTGTTCATGTTCAAGTCACAATTATTGTAATAAAATCTAATAGATCGTTTTTCTAGAGGTATAGCTGATGTTCCTGCGTGACCCTTACTTCCTTTGTAATGTTGCGATAAGGTTATGTTAGGTTAGTTGAGGATACGTTAGGCTATACTACTTGTTCATGTTCAAGTCACAATTATTGTAATCAAATCTAATAGATCGTTTTGCTAGAAGGTATAGCTGATGTTCCTGCGTGACCCTTACTTCCTTTGTAATGTTGCGATAGGGTTATGTTAGGTTAGTTGTGGATACGTTAGGCTATAATACTTGTTCATGTTCAAGTCACAATTATTGTAATCAAATCTAATAGATCGTTTTTCTAGAAGGTATAGCTGATGTTCCTGCGTGACCCTAACTTCCTTTGTAATGTTGCGATAGGGTTATGTTAGGTTAGTTGAGGATACGTTAGGCTATACTACTTGTTCATGTTCAAGTCACAATTATTGTAATAAAATCTAATAGATCGTTTTTCTAGAGGTATAGCTGATGTTCCTGCGTGACCCTTACTTCCTTTGTAATGTTGCGATAAGGTTATGTTAGGTTAGTTGAGGATACGTTAGGCTATACTACTTGTTCATGTTCAAGTCACAATTATTGTAATCAAATCTAATAGATCGTTTTGCTAGAAGGTATAGCTGATGTTCCTGCGTGACCCTTACTTCCTTTGTAATGTTGCGATAGGGTTATGATAGGTCAGTTGAGGATACGTTAGGCTATACTACTTGTTCATGTTCAAGTCACAATTATTGTAATCAAATCTAATAGATCGTTTTGCTAGAAGGTATAGCTGATGTTCCTGCGTGACCCTTACTTCCTTTGTAATGTTGCGATAGGGTTATGTTAGGTTAGTTGTGGATACGTTAGGCTATACTACTTGTTCATGTTCAAGTCACAATTATTGTAATCAAATCTAATAGATCGTTTTTCTAGAAGGTATAGCTGATGTTCCTGCGTGACCCTAACTTCCTTTGTAATGTTGCGATAGGGTTATGTTAGGTTAGTTGAGGATACGTTAGGCTATACTACTTGTTCATGTTCAAGTCACAATTATTGTAGTCAAATCTAATAGATAGTTTTTCTAGAAGGTAGAGCTGATGTTCCTGCGTGACCCTTACTTCCTTTGTAATGTTGCGATAAGGTTATGTTAGGTTAGTTAAGGATACGTTAGGCTATACTACTTGTTCATGTTCAAGTCACAATTATTGTAATCAAATCTAATAGATCGTTTTTCTAGAGGTATAGCAGATGTTCCTGCGTGACCCTTACTTCCTTTGTAATGTTGCGATAAGGTTATGTTAGGTTAGTTGAATATCGTTAGGCTATACTACTTGTTCATGTTCAAGTCACAATTATTGTAATCAAATCTAATAGACCGTTTTTCTAGAAGGTATAGATGAAGTTCCTGCGTGACACTTACTTCCTTTGTAATGTTGCGATAAGGTTATGTCAGGTTAGTTGAGGATACGTTAGGCTATACTACTTGTTCATGTTCAAGTCACAATTATTGTAATCTAATTTAATAGATTGTTTTTCTAGAAGGTATAGCTGATGTTCCTGCGTGACCCTAACTTCCTTTGTAATGTTGCGATAGGGTTATGTTAGGTTAGTTGAGGATACGTTAGGCTATACTGCTTGTTCATGTTCAAGTCACAATTATTGTAATCAAATCTAATAGATCGTTTTGCTAGAAGGTATAGCTGATGTTCCTGCGTGACCCTTACTTCCTTTGTAATGTTGCGATAGGGTTATGTTAGGTTAGTTGAGGATACGTTAGGCTATACTGCTTGTTCATGTTCAAGTCACAATTATTGTAATCAAATCTAATAGATCATTTTGCTAGAAGGTATAGCTGATGTTGCTGCGTGACCCTTACTTCCTTTGTCATGTTGCGTTAAAGTTATGTTAGGTTAGTTGAGGATACGTTAGGCTATACTAGTTGTTCGTGTTCAAGTCACAATTATTGTAATCAAATCTAATAGATCGTTTTGCTAGAAGGTATAGCTGTTGTTCCTGCGTGACCCTTACTTCCTTTGTAATGTTGCGATAGGGTTATGTAAGGTTAGTTGAGGATACGTTAGGCTATACTACTTGTTCATGTTCAAGTCACAATTATAGTAATCAAATCTAATAGATCGTTTTGCTAGAAGGTAGAGCTGATGTTCCTGCGTGACCCTTACTTCCTTTGTAATGTTGCGATAAGGTTATGTTAGGTTAGTTGAGGATACGTTAGGCTATACTACTTGTTCATGTTCAAGTCACAATTATTGTAATCAAATCTAATAGATCGTTTTTCTAGAATTTATAGCTGATGTTCCTGCGTGACCCTTACTTCCTTTGTAATGTTGCGATAAGGTTATGTTAGGTTAGTTGAGGATACGTTAGGCTATACTACTTGTTCATGTTCAAGTCACAATTATTGTAATCAAATCTAATAGATCGTTTTTCTAGAAGGTATAGCTGATGTTCCTGCGTGACCCTTACTTCCTTTGTAATGTTGCGATAAGGTTATGTTAGGTTAGTTGAGGATACGTTAGGCTATACTACTTGTTCATGTTCAAGTCACAATTATTGTAATCAAATCTAATAGATCGTTTTTCTAGAAGGTATAGCTGATGTTCCTGCGTGACCCTTACTTCCTTTGTAATGTTGCGATAAGGTTATGTTAGGTTAGTTGAGGATACGTTAGGCTATACTACTTGTTCATGTTCAAGTCACAATAATTGTAATCAAATCTAATAGATCGTTTTTCTAGAAGGTATAGCTGATATTCCCTCGTGACCCTTACTTCCTTTGTAATGTTGCGATAAAGTTATGTTAGGTTAGTTGAGGATACGTTAGGCAATACTACTTGTTCATGTTCAAGTCACAATTATTGTAATCAAATCTAATAGATCGTTTTTTTAGAAGGTATGGCTGATGTTCCTGCGTGACCCTTACTTCCTTTGTAATGTTGCGATAAGGTTATGTTAGGTTAGTTGAGGATACGTTAGGCTATACTACTTGTTCATGTTCAAGTCACAATTATTGTAATCAAATCTAATAGATCGTTTTTCTAGAAGGTATAGCTGATGTTCCTGAGTGACCCTTACTTCCTTTGTCATGTTGCGTTAAAGTTATGTTAGGTTAGTTGAGGATACGTTAGGCTATACTACTTGTTCGTGTTCAAGTCACAATTATTGTAATCAAATCTAATAGATCGTTTTGCTAGGAGGTATAGCTGTTGTTCCTGCGTGACCCTTACTTCCTTTGTAATGTTGCGATAGGGTTATGTAAGGTTAGTTGAGGATACGTTAGGCTATACTACTTGTTCATGTTCAAGTCACAATTATTGTAATCAAATCTAATAGATAGTTTTTTTAGAAGGTAGAGCTGATGTTCCTGCGTGACCCTTACTTCCTTTGTAATGTTGCGATAAGGTTATGTTAGGTTAGTTGAGGATACGTTAGGCTATACTACTTGTTCATGTTCAAGTCACAATTATTGTAATCAAATCTAATAGATCGTTTTTCTAGAATTTATAGCTGATGTTCCTGCGTGACCCTTACTTCCTTTGTAATGTTGCGATAAGGTTATGTTAGGTTAGTTGAGGATACGTTAGGCTATACTACTTGTTCATGTTCAAGTCACAATTATTGTAATCAAATCTAATAGATCGTTTTTCTAGAAGGTATAGCTGATGTTCCTGCGTGACCCTTACTTCCTTTGTAATGTTGCGATAAGGTTATGTTAGGTTAGTTGAGGATACGTTAGGCTATACTACTTGTTCATGTTCAAGTCACAATTATTATAATCATCTCTAATAGATCGTTTTGCTAGAAGGTATAGCTGATGTTCCTGCGTGACCCTTACTTCCTTTGTAATGTTGCGATAGGGTTATGTTAGGTCAGTTGAGGATACGTTAGGCTTTACTACTTGTTCATGTTCAAGTCACAATTTTGTAATCAAATCTAATAGATCGTTTTGCTAGAAGGTATAGCTGATGTTCCTGCGTGACCCTAACTTCCTTTGTAATGTTGCGATAGGGTTATGTTAGGTTAGTTGAGGATACGTTAGGCTATACTACTTGTTCATGTTCAAGTCACAATTATTGTAATCAAATCTAATAGATAGTTTTTCTAGAAGGTAGAGCTGATGTTCCTGCGTGACCCTTACTTCCTTTGTAATGTTGCGATAAGGTTATGTTAGGTTAGTTGAGGATACGTTAGGCTATACTACTTGTTCATGTTCAAGTCACAATTATTGTAATCAAATCTAATAGATCGTTTTTCTAGAGGTATAGCTGATGTTCCTGCGTGACCCTTACTTCCTTTGTAATGTTGCGATAAGGTTATGTTAGGTTAGTTGAATATCGTTAGGCTATACTACTTGTTCATGTTCAAGTCACAATTATTGTAATCAAATCTAATAGACCGTTTTTCTAGAAGGTATAGATGAAGATCCTGCGTGACCCTTACTTCCTTTGTAATGTTGCGATAAGGTTATGTCAGGTTAGTTGAGGATACGTTAGGCTATACTACTTGTTCATGTTCAAGTCACAATTATTGTAATCAAATCTAATAGATCGTTTTTCTAGAAGGTATAGCTGATGTTCCTGCGTGACCCTTACTTCCTTTGTAATGTTGCGATAAGGTTATGTTAGGTTAGTTGAGGATACGTTAGGCTATACTACTTGTTCATGTTCAAGTCACAATTATTATAATCATCTCTAATAGATCGTTTTGCTAGAAGGTATAGCTGATGTTCCTGCGTGACCCTTACTTCCTTTGTAATGTTGCGATTGGGTTATGTTAGGTTAGTTGAGGATACTTTAGGCTATACTGCTTGTTCATGTTCAAGTCACATTTATTGTAATCAAATCTAATAGATTTTTTTTCTAGAAGGTATAGCTGATGTTCCTGAGTGATCCTTACTTCCTTTGTAATGTTGCGATAAAGTTATGTTAGGTTAGTTGAGGATACGTTAGGCTATACTACTTGTTCATGTTCAAGTCACAATTATTGTAATCAAATCTAATAGATCGTTTTGCTAGAAGGTATAGCTGATGTTCCTGCGTGACCCTTACTTCCTTTGTAATGTTGCGATACGGTTATGTTAGGTTAGTTGAGGATACGTTAGGCTATACTACTTGTTCATGTTCAAGTCACAATTATTGTAATCAAATCTAATAGATCGTTTTACTAGAAGGTATAGCTGATGTTCCTGCGTGACCCTTACTTCCTTTGTAATGTTGCGATAAGGTTATGTTAGGTTAGTTGAGGATACGTTAGGCTATACTACTTGTTCATGTTCAAGTCACAATTATTGTAATCAAATCTAATAGATCGTTTTGCTAGAAGGTATAGCTGATGTTCCTGCGTGACCCTTACTTCCTTTGTAATGTTGCGATAGGGTTATGATAGGTCAGTTGAGGATACGTTAGGCTATACTACTTGTTCATGTTCAAGTCACAATTATTGTAATCAAATCTAATAGATCGTTTTGCTAGAAGGTATAGCTGATGTTCCTGCGTGACCCTTACGTCCTTTGTAATGTTGCGATAGGGTTATGTTAGGTTAGTTGTGGATACGTTAGGCTATACTACTTGTTCATGTTCAAGTCACAATTATTGTAATCAAATCTAATAGATCGTTTTTCTAGAAGGTATAGCTGATGTTCCTGCGTGACCCTAACTTCCTTTGTAATGTTGCGATAGGGTTATGTTAGGTTAGTTGAGGATACGTTAGGCTATACTACTTGTTCATGTTCAAGTCACAATTATTGTAGTCAAATCTAATAGATAGTTTTTCTAGAAGGTAGAGCTGATGTTCCTGCGTGACCCTTACTTCCTTTGTAATGTTGCGATAAGGTTATGTTAGGTTAGTTAAGGATACGTTAGGCTATACTACTTGTTCATGTTCAAGTCACAATTATTGTAATCAAATCTAATAGATCGTTTTTCTAGAGGTATAGCAGATGTTCCTGCGTGACCCTTACTTCCTTTGTAATGTTGCGATAAGGTTATGTTAGGTTAGTTGAATATCGTTAGGCTATACTACTTGTTCATGTTCAAGTCACAATTATTGTAATCAAATCTAATAGACCGTTTTTCTAGAAGGTATAGATGAAGTTCCTGCGTGACACTTACTTCCTTTGTAATGTTGCGATAAGGTTATGTCAGGTTAGTTGAGGATACGTTAGGCTATACTACTTGTTCATGTTCAAGTCACAATTATTGTAATCTAATTTAATAGATTGTTTTTCTAGAAGGTATAGCTGATGTTCCTGCGTGACCCTAACTTCCTTTGTAATGTTGCGATAGGGTTATGTTAGGTTAGTTGAGGATACGTTAGGCTATACTGCTTGTTCATGTTCAAGTCACAATTATTGTAATCAAATCTAATAGATTTTTTTTCTAGAAGGTATAGCTGATGTTCCTGAGTGATCCTTACTTCCTTTGTAATGTTGCGATAAAGTTATGTTAGGTTAGTTGAGGATACGTTAGGCTATACTACTTGTTCATGTTCAAGTCACAATTATTGTAATCAAATCTAATAGATCGTTTTTCTAGAAGGTATAGCTGATGTTCCTGCGTGACCCTTACTTCCTTTGTAATGTTGCGATAAGGTTATGTTAGGTTAGTTGAGGATACGTTAGGCTATACTACTTGTTCATGTTCAAGTCACAATTAATGTAATCAAATCTAATATATCGTTTTGCTAGAAGGTATAGCTGATGTTCCTGCGTGACCCTTACTTCCATTGTAATGTTGCGATAAGGTTATGTTAGGTTAGTTGAGGATACGTTAGGTTATACTACTTGTTCATGTTCAAGTCACAATTATTTTAATCAAATCTAATAGATCGTTTTTCTAGAAGGTATAGCTGATGTTCCTGCGTGACCCTTACTTCCTTTGTAATGTTGCGATAAGGTTATGTTAGGTTAGTTGAGGATACGTTAGGCTATACTACTTGTTCATGTTCAAGTCACAATTATTGTAATCTAATTTAATAGATCGTTTTTCTAGAAGGTATAGCTGATGTTCCCTCGTGACCCTTACTTCCTTTGTAATGTTGCGATAAGGTTATGTCAGGTTAGTTGAGGATACGTTAGGCTATACTACTTGTTCATGTTCAAGTCACAATTATTGTAATCTAATTTAATAGATTGTTTTTCTAGAAGGTATAGCTGATGTTCCTGCGTGACCCTAACTTCCTTTGTAATGTTGCGATAGGGTTATGTTAGGTTAGTTGAGGATACGTTAGGCTATACTATTTGTTCATGTTCAAGTCACAATTATTGTAATCAAATCTAATAGATTTTTTTTCTAGAAGGTATAGCTTATGTTCCTGAGTGATCCTTACTTCCTTTGTAATGTTGCGATAAAGTTATGTTAGGTTAGTTGAGGATACGTTAGGCTATACTACTTGTTCATGTTCAAGTCACAATTATTGTAATCAAATCTAATAGATCGTTTTGCTAGAAGGTATAGCTGATGTTCCTGCGTGACCCTTACTTCCTTTGTAATGTTGCGATAGGGTTATGTTAGGTTAGTTGAGGATACGTTAGGCTATACTACTTGTTCATGTTCAAGTCACAATTATTTTAATCAAATCTAATAGATCGTTTTTCTAGAAGGTATAGATGAAGTTCCTGCGTGACCCTTACTTCCTTTGTAATGTTGCGATAAGGTTATGTCAGGTTAGTTGAGGATACGTTAGGCTATACTACTTGTTCATGTTCAAGTCACAAGTATTGTAATCTAATTTAATAGATTGTTTTTCTAGAAGGTATAGCTGATGTTCCTGCGTGACCCTAACTTCCTTTGTAATGTTGCGATAGGGTTATGTTAGGTTAGTTGAGGATACGTTAGGCTATACTGCTTGTTCATGTTCAAGTCACAATTATTGTAATCAAATCTAATAGATTTTTTTTCTAGAAGGTATAGCTGATGTTCCTGAGTGATCCTTACTTCCTTTGTAATGTTGCGATAAAGTTATGTTAGGTTAGTTGAGGATACGTTAGGCTATACTACTTGTTCATGTTCAAGTCACAATTATTGTAATCAAATCTAATAGATCGTTTTTCTAGAAGGTAGAGCTGATGTTCCTGCGTGACCCTTACTTCCTTTGTAATGTTGCGATAAGGTTATGTTAGGTTAGTTGAGGATACGTTAGGCTATACTACTTGTTCATGTTCAAGTCACAATTATTGTAATCAAATCTAATAGATCGTTTTTCTAGAGGTATAGCTGATGTTCCTGCGTGACCCTTACTTCCTTTGTAATGTTGCGATAAGGTTATGTTAGGTTAGTTGAATATCGTTAGGCTATACTACTTGTTCATGTTCAAGTCACAATTATTGTAATCAAATCTAATAGACCGTTTTTCTAGAAGGTATAGATGAAGTTCCTGCGTGACCCTTACTTCCTTTGTAATGTTGCGATAAGGTTATGTCAGGTTAGTTGAGGATACGTTAGGCTATACTACTTGTTCATGTTCAAGTCACAATTATTGTAATCTAATTTAATAGATTGTTTTTCTAGAAGGTATAGCTGATGTTCCTGCGTGACCCAAACTTCCTTTGTAATGTTGCGATAGGGTTATGTTAGGTTAGTTGAGGATACGTTAGGCTATACTATTTGTTCATGTTCAAGTCACAATTATTGTAATCAAATCTAATAGATTTTTTTTCTAGAAGGTATAGCTGATGTTCCTGAGTGATCCTTACTTCCTTTGTAATGTTGCGATAAAGTTATGTTAGGTTAGTTGAGGATACGTTAGGCTATACTACTTGTTCATGTTCAAGTCACAATTATTGTAATCAAATCTAATAGATCGTTTTGCTAGAAGGTATAGCTGATGTTCCTGCGTGACCCTTACTTCCTTTGTAATGTTGCGATAGGGTTATGTTAGGTTAGTTGAGGATACGTTAGGCTATACTACTTGTTCATGTTCAAGTCACAATTATTGTAATCAAATCTAATAGATCGTTTTTCTAGAAGGTATAGATGAAGTTCCTGCGTGACCCTTACTTCCTTTGTAATGTTGCGATAAGGTTATGTCAGGTTAGTTGAGGATACGTTAGGCTATACTACTTGTTCATGTTCAAGTCACAATTATTGTAATCTAATTTAATAGATTGTTTTTCTAGAAGGTATAGCTGATGTTCCTGCGTGACCCTAACTTCCTTTGTAATGTTGCGATAGGGTTATGTTAGGTTAGTTGAGGATACGTTAGGCTATACTGCTTGTTCATGTTCAAGTCACAATTATTGTAATCAAATCTAATAGATTTTTTTTCTAGAAGGTATAGCTGATGTTCCTGAGTGATCCTTACTTCCTTTGTAATGTTGCGATAAAGTTATGTTAGGTTAGTTGAGGATACGTTAGGCTATACTAGTTGTTCATGTTCAAGTCACAATTATTGTAATCAAATCTAATAGATCGTTTTGCTAGAAGGTATAGCTGATGTTCCTGTGTGACCCTTACTTCCTTTGTAATGTTGCGATACGGTTATGTTAGGTTAGTTGAGGATACGTTAGGCTATACTACTTGTTCATGTTCAAGTCACAATTATTGTAATCAAATCTAATAGATCGTTTTGCTAGAAGGTATAGCTGATGTTCCTGCGTGACCCTTACTTTCTTTGTAATGTTGCGATAGGGTTATGTTAGGTTAGTTGAGGATACGTTAGGCTATACTACTTGTTCATGTTGAAGTCACAATTATTGTAATCATCTCTAATAGATCGTTTTTCTAGAAGGTATAGCTGATGTTCCTGCGTGACCCTTACTTCCTTTGTAATGTTGCGATAAGGTTATGTTAGGTTAGTTGAGGATACCTTAGGCTATACTACTTGTTCATGTTCAAGTCACAATTATTGTAATCAAATCTAATAGATTGTTTTGCTAGAAGGTATAGCTGATGTTCCTGCGTGACCCTTACTTCCTTTGTAATGTTGCGATAGGGTTATGTTAGGTCAGTTGAGGATACGTTAGGCTATACTACTTGTTCATGTTCAAGTCACAATTATTGTAATCAAATCTAATAGATCGTTTTGCTAGAAGGTATAGCTGATGATCCTGCGTGACCCTTACTTCCTTTGTAATGTTGCGATAGGGTTATGTTAGGTTAGTTGTGGATACGTTAGGCTATACTACTTGTTCATGTTCAAGTCACAATTATTGTAATCACCTCTAATAGATCGTTTTTCTAGAAGGTATAGCTGATGTTCCTGCGTGACCCTTACTTCCTTTGTAATGTTGCGATAAGGTTATGTTAGGTTATACACAATATCAAGAGCACAGTGGTACAATATATTACAATAAAAATATTGAAAAGAACCCCAATACCACAAAAATAATCAAAAATAACAAATAAGACAAGTTACTTAAGATTAAACCCTTATGTACATTTCGATGACCATGTCATCATCATCAGAGGGTCTAGTTACAAAACACAATCTAGCAGACAAGAAGTTAAAAACTAGAATGATACCAATCGTTCTCCGCGGTCGCTATATATAGGCGTGAGGTAAGCTCCGCCCCCTCTCCGCCCTCGACCGACAAATAACGATCGGCCATCAGGAACCAAATAGGTTATGTCAAAAATTACATTATAATAATACATATGTAATAAAAACTACAGCAATAACAATTAATAAATTAAAAGTAATTAGATTAAAACATCGTAATTTGAAGAAAGCTATTTAAGTAAAGTATATAATGGTGAGTAAGGAATAGGTCCTTTATCTGCATTCATTAATTTACAATTTGATTTGACTATAAAAACACTTTCATAACTATTAAGTAACTTTTTTGAGTTTATACATTTAGCTAAAATAACATTTTTATCTAAATCATGCTGATTACTAAGGACATGTTCTGCTACACTTGATTTTTCAGGTCTTTCATATTTAATATGGGCAAGATGTTCTTTAAATCTGGTTACAATTTTTCTTTTAGTTTGACCTATATACATCTCGTTACAAGTACTACAAATTATCTTATAAATACCTGATTTTTCCAACATTGGAATTTTATCTTTCGGGTTACACAATAAATGCTTGAGTTTATTTTGAGTTTTATAGGCTATCTTAACATTTACCTTTTTAAAAATAGAGGAAAAATGTCAACGTTTTAAAGTTTTTCCTAAATTTATAAACGGTTTGATGCTAAAATTATAGATAATATTGTTAGAAAACAAAGATTAAAATATGTTTTGAACACAACTACCACTCTTCAAAAAGAAGTTAAAAAATGTACTTTTATTAGTTTACCTTTCGATAATATTTTAACAAAAGGGTTAGACTCTATTTTTAAAAAGGTAAATGTTAAGATAGCCTATAAAACTCAAAATAAACTCAAGCATTTATTGTGTAACCCGAAAGATAAAATTCCAATGTTGGAAAAATCAGGTATTTATAAGATAATTTGTAGTACTTGTAACGAGATGTATATAGGTCAAACTAAAAGAAAAATTGTAACCAGATTTAAAGAACATCTTGCCCATATTAAATATGAAAGACCTGAAAAATCAAGTGTAGCAGAACATGTCCTTAGTAATCAGCATGATTTAGATAAAAATGTTATTTTAGCTAAATGTATAAACTCAAAAAAGTTACTTAATAGTTATGAAAGTGTTTTTATAGTCAAATCAAATTGTAAATTAATGAATGCAGATAAAGGACCTATTCCTTACTCACCATTATATACTTTACTTAAATAGCTTTCTTCAAATTACGATGTTTTAATCTAATTACTTTTAATTTATTAATTGTTATTGCTGTAGTTTTTATTACATATGTATTATTATAATGTAATTTTTGACATAACCTATTTGGTTCCTGATGGCCGATCGTTATTTGTCGGTCGAGGGCGGAGAGGGGGCGGAGCTTACCTCACGCCTATATATAGCGACCGCGGAGAACGATTGGTATCATTCTAGTTTTTAACTTCTTGTGTGCTAGATTGTGTTTTGTAACTAGAACCTCTGATGATGATGACATGGTCATCGAAATGTACATAAGGGTTTAATCTTAAGTAACTTGTCTTATTTGTTATTTTTGATTATTTTTGTGGTATTGGGGTTCTTTTCAATATTTTTATTGTATTATGTTAGGTTAGTTGAGGATACGTTAGGCTATACTACTTGTTCATGTTCAAGTCACAATTATTGTAATCAAATCTAATAGATCGTTTTGCTAGAAGGTATAGCTGATGTTCCTGCGTGACCCTTACTTCCTTTGTAATGTTGCGATAAGGTTATGTTAGGTCAGTTGAGGATACGTTAGGCTATACTACTTGTTCATGTTCAAGTCACAATTATTGTAATCAAATCTAATAGATCGTTTTGCTAGAAGGTATAGCTGATGTTCCTGCGTGACCCTTACTTCCTTTGTAATGTTGCGATAGGGTTATGATAGGTCAGTTGAGGATACGTTAGGCTATACTACTTGTTCATGTTCAAGTCACAATTATTGTAATCAAATCTAATAGATCGTTTTGCTAGAAGGTATAGCTGATGTTCCTGCGTGACACTTACTTCCTTTGTAATGTTGCGATAGGGTTATATTAGGTTAGTTGTGGATACGTTAGGCTATACTACTTGTTCATGTTCAAGTCACAATTATTGTAATCAAATCTAATAGATCGTTTTTCTAGAAGGTATAGCTGATGTTCCTGCGTGACCCTAACTTCCTTTGTAATGTTGCTATAGGGTTATGTTAGGTTAGTTGAGGATACGTTAGGCTATACTACTTGTTCATGTTCAAGTCACAATTATTGTAATCAAATCTAATAGATAGTTTTTCTAGAAGGTAGAGCTGATGTTCCTGCGTGACCCTTACTTCCTTTGTAATGTTGCGATAAGGTTATGTTAGGTTAGTTAAGGATACGTTAGGCTATACTACTTGTTCATGTTCAAGTCACAATTATTGTAATCAAATCTAATAGATCGTTTTTCTAGAGGTATAGCAGATGTTCCTGCGTGACCCTTACTTCCTTTGTAATGTTGCGATAAGGTTATGTTAGGTTAGTTGAATATCGTTAGGCTATACTACTTGTTCATGTTCAAGTCACAATTATTGTAATCAAATCTAATAGACCGTTTTTCTAGAAGGTATAGATGAAGTTCCTGCGTGACCCTTACTTCCTTTGTAATGTTGCGATAAGGTTATGTCAGGTTAGTTGAGGATACGTTAGGCTATACTACTTGTTCATGTTCAAGTCACAATTATTGTAATCTAATTTAATAGATTGTTTTTCTAGAAGGTATAGCTGATGTTCCTGCGTGACCCTAACTTCCTTTGTAATGTTGCGATAGGGTTATGTTAGGTTAGTTGAGGATACGTTAGGCTATACTGCTTGTTCATGTTCAAGTCACAATTATTGTAATCAAATCTAATAGATTTTTTTTCTAGAAGGTATAGCTGATGTTCCTGAGTGATCCTTACTTCCTTTGTAATGTTGCGATAAAGTTATGTTAGGTTAGTTGAGGATACGTTAGACTATACTACTTGTTCATGTTCAAGTCACAATTATTGTAATCAAATCTAATAGATCGTTTTTCTAGAAGGTATAGCTGATGTTCCTGCGTGACCCTTACTTCCTTTGTAATGTTGCGATAAGGTTATGTTAGGTTAGTTGAGGATACGTTAGGCTATACTACTTGTTCATGTTCAAGTCACAATTATTTTAATCAAATCTAATAGATCGTTTTTCTAGAAGGTATAGCTGATGTTCCTGCGTGACCCTTACTTCCTTTGTAATGTTGCGATAAGGTTATGTTAGGTTAGTTGAGGATACGTTAGGCTATACTACTTGTTCATGTTCAAGTCACAATTATTGTAATCTAATTTAATAGATCGTTTTTCTAGAAGGTATAGCTGATGTTCCCTCGTGACCCTTACTTTCTTTGTAATGTTGCGATAGGGTTATGTTAGGTTAGTTGAGGATACGTTAGGCTATACTACTTTGTCATGGTCAAGTCACAATTATTGTAATCAAATCTAATAGATCGTTTTGCTAGAAGGTATAGCTGATGTTCCTGCGAGACCCTTACTTCCTTTGTAATGTTGCGATAGGGATATGTTAGGTCAGTTGAGGATACGTTAGGCTATACTACTTGTTCATGTTCAAGTCACAATTATTGTAATCAAATCTAATAGATCGTTTTTCTAGAAGTTATAGCTGATGTTCCTGCGTGACCCTTACTTCCTTTGTAATGTTGCGATAGGGTTATGTTGGGTTAGTTGAGGATACGTTAGGCTATACTACTTGTTCATGTTCAAGTCACAATTATTGTAATCAAATCTAATAGATTTTTTTCTAGAAGGTATAGCTGATGTTCCTGTGTGACCCTTACTTCCTTTGTAATGTTGCGATAAAGTTATGTTAGGTTAGTTGAGGATACGTTAGGCTATACTACTTGTTCATGTTCAAGTCACAATTATTGTAATCAAATCTAATAGATCGTTTTTCTAGAAGGTATAGCTGATGTTCCCTCGTGACCCGTACTTCCTTTGTAATGTTGCGATAAAGTTATGTTAGGTTAGTTGAGGATACGTTAGGCTATACTACTTGTTCATGTTCAAGTCACAATTATTGTAATCAAATCTAATAGATCGTTTTGCTAGAAGGTATAGCTGATGTTCCTGCGTGACCCTTACTTCCTTTGTAATGTTGCGATAGGGTTATGTTAGGTTAGTTGAGGATACGTTAGGCTATACTACTTGTTCATGTTCAAGTCACAATTATTGTAATCAAATCTAATAGATCGTTTTGCTAGAAGGTATAGCTGATGTTCCTGCGTGACCCTTACTTCCTTTGTAATGTTGCGATAGGGTTATGATAGGTCAGTTGAGGATATGTTAGGCTATACTACTTGTTCATGTTCAAGTCACAATTATTGTAATCAAATCTAATAGATCGTTTTGCTAGAAGGTATAGCTGATGTTCCTGCGTGACACTTACTTCCTTTGTAATGTTGCGATAGGGTTATATTAGGTTAGTTGTGGATACGTTAGGCTATACTACTTGTTCATGTTCAAGTCACAATTATTGTAATCAAATCTAATAGATCGTTTTTCTAGAAGGTATAGCTGATGTTCCTGCGTGACCCTAACTTCCTTTGTAATGTTGCGATATAGTTATGTTAGGTTAGTTGAGGATACGTTAGGCTATACTACTTGTTCATGTTCAAGTCACAATTATTGTAATCAAATCTAATAGATAGTTTTTCTAGAAGGTAGAGCTGATGTTCCTGCGTGACCCTTACTTCCTTTGTAATGTTGCGATAAGGTTATGTTAGGTTAGTTAAGGATACGTTAGGCTATACTACTTGTTCATGTTCAAGTCACAATTATTGTAATCAAATCTAATAGATCGTTTTTCTAGAGGTATAGCAGATGTTCCTGCGTGACCCTTACTTCCTTTGTAATGTTGCGATAAGGTTATGTTAGGTTAGTTGAATATCGTTAGGCTATACTACTTGTTCATGTTCAAGTCACAATTATTGTAATCAAATCTAATAGACCGTTTTTCTAGAAGGTATAGATGAAGTTCCTGCGTGACCCTTACTTCCTTTGTAATGTTGCGATAAGGTTATGTCAGGTTAGTTGAGGATACGTTAGGCTATACTACTTGTTCATGTTCAAGTCACAATTATTGTAATCTAATTTAATAGATTGTTTTTCTAGAAGGTATAGCTGATGTTCCTGCGTGACCCTAACTTCCTTTGTAATGTTGCGATAGGGTTATGTTAGGTTAGTTGAGGATACGTTAGGCTATACTACTTGTTCATGTTCAAGTCACAATTATTGTAATCAAATCTAATAGATTTTTTTTCTAGAAGGTATAGCTGATGTTCCTGAGTGATCCTTACTTCCTTTGTAATGTTGCGATAAAGTTATGTTAGGTTAGTTGAGGATACGTTAGGCTATACTACTTGTTCATGTTCAAGTCACAATTATTGTAATCTAATCTAATAGATCGTTTTTCTAGAAGGTATAGCTGATGTTCCTGCGTGACCCTTACTTCCTTTGTAATGTTGCGATAAGGTTATGTTAGGTTAGTTGAGGATACGTTAGGCTATACTACTTGTTCATGTTCAAGTCACAATTATTGTAATCTAATTTAATAGATCGTTTTTCTAGAAGGTATAGCTGATGTTCCCTCGTGACCCTTACTTCCTTTGTAATGTTGCGATAAAGTTGTGTTAGGTTAGTTGAGGATACGTTAGGCTATACTACTTTGTCATGGTCAAGTCACAATTATTGTAATCAAATCTAATAGATCGTTTTGCTAGAAGGTATAGCTGATGTTCCTGCGAGACCCTTACTTCCTTTGTAATGTTGCGATAGGGTTATGTTAGGTCAGTTGAGGATACGTTAGGCTATACTACTTGTTCATGTTCAAGTCACAATTATTGTAATCAAATCTAATAGATCGTTTTTCTAGAAGTTATAGCTGATGTTCCTGCGTGACCCTTACTTCCTTTGTAATGTTGCGATAGGGTTATGTTAGGTTAGTTGAGGATACGTTAGGCTATACTACTTGTTCATGTTCAAGTCACAATTATTGTAATCAAATCTAATAGATTTTTTTCTAGAAGGTATAGCTGATGTTCCTGTGTGACCCTTACTTCCTTTGTAATGTTGCGATAAAGTTATGTTAGGTTAGTTGAGGATACGTTAGGCTATACTACTTGTTCATGTTCAAGTCACAATTATTGTAATCAAATATAATAGATCGTTTTTCTAGAAGGTATAGCTGATGTTCCCTCGTGACCCGTACTTCCTTTGTAATGTTGCGATAAAGTTATGTTAGGTTAGTTGAGGATACGTTAGGCTATACTACTTGTTCATGTTCAAGTCACAATTATTGTAATCAAATCTAATAGATCGTTTTGCTAGAAGGTATAGCTGATGTTCCTGCGTGACCCTTACTTCCTTTGTAATGTTACGATAGGGTTATGTTAGGTTAGTTGAGGATACGTTAGGCTATACTACTTGTTCATGTTCAAGTCACAATTATTGTAATCAAATCTAATAGATCGTTTTTCTAGAAGGTATAGATGAAGTTCCTGCGTGACCCTTGCTTCCTTTGTAATGTTGCGATAAGGTTATGTCAGGTTAGTTGAGGATACGTTAGGCTATACTACTTGTTCATGTTCAAGTCACAATTATTGTAATCTAATTTAATAGATTGTTTTTCTAGAAGGTATAGCTGATGTTCCTGCGTGACCCTAACTTCCTTTGTAATGTTGCGATAGGGTTATGTTAAGTTAGTTGAGGATACGTTAGGCTATACTGCTTGTTCATGTTCAAGTCACAATTATTGTAATCAAATCTAATAGATTTTTTTTCTAGAAGGTATAGCTGATGTTCCTGAGTGATCCTTACTTCCTTTGTAATGTTGCGATAAAGTTATGTTAGGTTAGTTGAGGATACGTTAGGCTATACTACTTGTTCATGTTCAAGTCACAATTATTGTAATCAAATCTAATAGATCGTTTTGCTAGAAGGTATAGCTGATGTTCCTGTGTGACCCTTACTTCCTTTGTAATGTTGCGATACGGTTATGTTAGGTTAGTTGAGGATACGTTAGGCTATACTACTTGTTCATGTTCAAGTCACAATTATTGTAATCAAATCTAATAGATCGTTTTTCTAGAAGGTATAGCTGATGTTTCTGCGTGACCCTTACTTCCTTTGTAATGTTGCGATAAGGTTTTGTTAGGTTAGTTGAGGATACGTTAGGCTATACTACTTGTTCATGTTGAAGTCACAATTATTGTAATCATCTCTAATAGATCGTTTTTCTAGAAGGTATAGCTGATGTTCCTGCGTGACCCTTACTTCCATTGTAATGTTGCGATAAGGTTATGTTAGGTTAGTTGAGGATACGTTAGGCTATACTACTTGTTCATGTTCAAGTCACAATTATTGTAATCAAATCTAATAGATTGTTTTGCTAGAAGGTATAGCTGATGTTCCTGCGTGACCCTTACTTCCTTTGTAATGTTGCGATAGGGTTATGTTAGGTCAGTTGAGGATACGTTAGGCTATACTACTTGTTCATGTTCAAGTCACAATTATTGTAATCAAATCTAATAGATCGTTTTGCTAGAAGGTATAGCTGATGTTCCTGCGTGACCCTTACTTCCTTTGTAATGTTGCGATAGGGTTATGTTAGGTCAGTTGAGGATACGTTAGGCTATACTACTTGTTCATGTTCAAGTCACAATTATTGTAATCAAATCTAATAGATCGTTTTGCTAGAAGGTATAGCTGATGTTCCTGCGTGACCCTTACTTCCTTTGTAATGTTGCGATAGGGTTATGTTAGGTTAGTTGTGGATACGTTAGGCTATACTACTTGTTCATGTTCAAGTCACAATTATTGTAATCAAATCTAATAGATCGTTTTTCTAGAAGGTATAGCTGATGTTCCTGCGTGACCCTAACTTCCTTTGTAATGTTGCGATAGGGTTATGTTAGGTTAGTTGAGGATACGTTAGGCTATACTACTTGTTCATGTTCAAGTCACAATTATTGTAATCAAATCTAATAGATAGTTTTTCTAGAAGGTAGAGCTGATGTTCCTGCGTGACCCTTACTTCCTTTGTAATGTTGCGATAAGGTTATGTTAGGTTAGTTGAGGATACGTTAGGCTATACTACTTGTTCATGTTCAAGTCACAATTATTGTAATCAAATCTAATAGATCGTTTTTCTAGAGGTATAGCAGATGTTCCTGCGTGACCCTTACTTACTTTGTTATGTTGCGATAAGGTTATGTTAGGTTAGTTGAATATCGTTAGGCTATACTACTTGTTCATGTTCAAGTCACAATTATTGTAATCAAATCTAATAGACCGTTTTTCTAGAAGGTATAGATGAAGTTCCTGCGTGACCCTTACCTCCTTTGTAATGTTGCGATAAGGTTATGTCAGGTTAGTAGAGGATACGTTAGGCTATACTACTTGTTCATGTTCAAGTCACAATTATTGTAATCTAATTTAATAGATTGTTTTTCTAGAAGGTATAGCTGATGTTCCTGCGTGACCCTAACTTCCTTTGTAATGTTGCGATAGGGTTATGTTAGGTTAGTTGAGGATACGTTAGGCTATACTGCTTGTTCATGTTCAAGTCACAATTATTGTAATCAAATCTAATAGATTTTTTTTCTAGAAGGTATAGCTGATGTTCCTGAGTGATCCTTACTTCCTTTGTAATGTTGCGATAAAGTTATGTTAGGTTAGTTGAGGATACGTTAGGCTATACTACTTGTTCATGTTCAAGTCACAATTATTGTAATCAAATCTAATAGATCGTTTTGCTAGAAGGTATAGCTGATGTTCCTGCGTGACCCTTACTTCCTTTGTAATGTTGCGATAGGGTTATGTTAGGTTAGTTGAGGATACGTTAGGCTATACTACTTGTTCATGTTCAAGTCACAATTATTGTAATCAAATCTAATAGATCGTTTTTCTAGAAGGTATAGCTGATGTTCCTGCTTGACCCTTACTTGCCTTTCTAATGTTGCGATTAGGCTATGTTAGGAAAGTTGAGGATACGTTAGGCTACATGACTTGTCATGTTCAAGACGCAATTATTGTAATCAAATCTAATAGATCGTTTTTCTAGAGAGTATAGCTGATGTTCCTGAGTGACCCTTACTTCCATTGTAATGTTGCGATATGGTTATGTTAGGTTAGTTGAGGATACGTTAGGCTATACTACTTGTTCATGTTCAAGTCACAATTATTGTAATCAAATCTGATAGATCGTTTTTCTAGAAGGTATAGCTGATGTTTCTGCGTGACCCTTACTTCCTTTGTAATGTTGCGATAAGGTTTTGTTAGGTTAGTTGAGGATACGTTAGGCTATACTACTTGTTCATGTTCAAGTCACAATTATTGTAATCAAATCTAATAGATCGTTTTGCTAGAAGGTATAGCTGATGTTCCTGCGTGACCCTTACTTCCTTTGTAATGTTGCGATAGGGTTATGTTAGGTTAGTTGAGGATACGTTAGCCTATACTACTTGTTCATGTTCAAGTCACAATTATTGTAATCATCTCTAATAGATCGTTTTTCTAGAAGGTATAGCTGATGTTCCTGCGTGACCCTTACTTCCTTTGTAATGTTGCGATAGGGTTATGTTAGGTTAGTTGAGGATACGTTATGCTATACTATTTGTTCATGTTCAAGTCACAATTATTGTAATCAAATCTAATAGATAGTTTTTCTAAAAGGTAGAGCTGATGTTCCTGCGTGACCATTACTTCCTTTGTAATGTTGCGATAAGGTTATGTTAGGTTAGTTGAGGATACGTTAGGCTATATTACTTGTTCATGTTCAAGTCACAATTATTGTAATCAAATCTAATAGATCGTTTTTCTAGAAGGTATAGCTGATGTTCCTGCGTGACCCTTACTTCCTTTGTAATGTTGCGATAAGGTTATGTTAGGTTAGTTGAGGATACGTTAGGCTATACTACTTGTTCAGGTTCAAGTCACAATTATTGTAATCTAATTTAATAGATCGTTTTTCTAGAAGGTATAGCTGATGTTCCTGCGTGACCCTTACTTCCTTTGTAATGTTGCGATAAAGTCATGTTAGGTTAGTTGAGGATACGTTAGGCTATACTACTTGTTCATGTTCAAGTCACAATTATTGTAATCAAATCTAATAGATAGTTTTGCTAGAAAGTGTAGCTGATGTTCCTGCGCGACCCTTACTTCCTTTGTAATGTTGCGATAGGGTTATGTTAGGTTAGTTGAGGATACGTTAGGCTATACTACTTGTTCATGTTCAAGTCACAATTATTGTAATCAAATCTAATAGATCGTTTTTCTAGAAGGTATAGCTGATGTTCCTGCGTGACCCTTACTTCCTTTGTAATGTTGCGATAGGGTTATGTTAGGTTAGTTGAGGATACGTTAGGCTATACTATTTGTTCATGTTCAAGTCACAATTATTGTAATCAAATCTAATAGATAGT
Source organism: Prosapia bicincta (assembly GCA_036971475.1). Taxonomy (NCBI): domain Eukaryota; kingdom Metazoa; phylum Arthropoda; class Insecta; order Hemiptera; family Cercopidae; genus Prosapia; species Prosapia bicincta. The sequence goes on along the minus strand of JBAIZL010000011.1, from coordinate 8,989,986 downwards.
TTTTCTAAAAGGTAGAGCTGATGTTCCTGCGTGACCCTTACTTCCTTTGTAATGTTGCGATAAGGTTATGTTAGGTTAGTTGAGGATACGTTAGGCTATACTACTTGTTCATGTTCAAGTCACAATTATTGTAATCAAATCTAATAGATCGTTTTTCTAGAGGTATAGCTGATGTTCCTGCGTGACCCTTACTTCCTTTGTAATATTGCGATAAGGTTATGTTAGGTTAGTTGAGGTTACGTTAGGCTATACTACTTGTTCATGTTCAAGTCACAATTATTGTAATCTAATTTAATAGATTGTTTTTCTAGAAGGTATAGCTGATGTTCCTGCTTGACCCTTACTTGCCTTACTAATGTTGCGATTAGGCTATGTTAGGTTAGTTGAGGATACGTTAGGCTACATGACTTGTCATGTTCAAGTCGCAATTATTGTAATCAAATCTAATAGATCGTTTTTCTAGAGAGTATAGCTGATGTTCCTGCGTGACCCTTTCTTCGCTTTCTAATGTTGCGATTAGGTGATGTTAGGTTGGTTAAAGATAAGTTATGCTACGTGACTTGATGATGTTCAAGTCACAATTATTGTAATCAAATCTAATAGATCGTTTTTCTAGAAGGTATAGCTGATGTTTCTGCGTGAACCTTACTTCCTTTGTAATGTTGCGATAAGATTTTGTTAGGTTAGTTGAGGATACGTTAGGCTATACTACTTGTTCATATTCAAGTCACAATTATTGTAATCAAATCTAATAGATCGTTTTTCTAGAAGGTGTAGCTGATGTTCCTGTGTGACCCTTACTTCCATTGTAATGTTGCGATAAGGTTATGGTAGGTTAGTTGAGGATACGTTAGGCTATACTACTTGTTCATGTTCAAGTCACAATTATTGTAATCAAATCTAATAGATCGTTTTTCTAGAAGGTATAGCTGATGTTTCTGCGTGACCCTTTCTTCCTTTGTAATGTTGCGATAAGGTTATGTTAGGTTAGTTGAGGATACGTTAGGCTATACTACTTGTTCATGTTCAAGTCACAATTATTGTAATCTAATTTAATAGATCGTTTTTCTAGAAGGTATAGCTGATGTTCCTGCGTGACCCTTACTTCCTTTGTAATGTTGCGATAAGGTTATGTTAGGTTAGTTGAGGATACGTTAGGCTATAATACTACGGATTCATGTTCAAGTCACAATTATTGTAATCAAATCTAATAGATCGTTTTTCTAGAAGGTATAGCTGATGTTCCTGCTTGACCCTTACTTGCCTTACTAATGTTGCGATTAGGCTATGTTAGGTTAGTTGAGGATACGTTAGGCTACATGACTTGTCATGTTCAAGTCGCAATTATTGTAATCAAATATAATAGATCGTTTTTCTAGAGAGTATAGCTGATGTTCCTGCGTGACCCTTTCTTCGCTTTCTAATGTTGCGATTAGGTGATGTTAGGTTGGTTAAAGATAAGTTATGCTACGTGACTTGATGATGTTCAAGTCACAATTATTGTAATCAAAACTAATAGATCGTTTTTCTAGAGAGTATAGCTGATGTTCCTGAGTGACCCTTACTTCCATTGTAATGTTGCGATATGGTTATGTTAGGTTAGTTGAGGATACGTTAGGCTATACTACTTGTTCATGTTCAAGTCACAATTATTGTAATCAAATCTAATAGATCGTTTTTCTAGAAGGTATAGCTGATGTTTCTGCGTGAACCTTACTTCCTTTGTAATGTTGCGATAAGATTTTGTTAGGTTAGTTGAGGATACGTTAGGCTATACTACTTGTTCATGTTCAAGTCACAATTATTGTAATCAAATCTAATAGATCGTTTTTCTAGAAGGTGTAGCTGATGTTCCTGTGTGACCCTTACTTCCATTGTAATGTTGCGATAAGGTTATGGTAGGTTAGTTGAGGATACGTTAGGCTATACTACTTGTTCATGTTCAAGTCACAATTATTGTAATCAAATCTAATAGATCGTTTTTCTAGAAGGTATAGCTGATGTTTCTGCGTGACCCTTACTTCCTTTGTAATGTTGCGATAAGGTTATGTTAGGTTAGTTGAGGATACGTTAGGCTATACTACTTGTTCATGTTCAAGTCACAATTATTGTAATCTAATTTAATAGATCGTTTTTCTAGAAGGTATAGCTGATGTTCCTGCGTGACCCTTACTTCCTTTGTAATGTTGCGATAAGGTTATGTTAGGTTAGTTGAGGATACGTTAGGCTATACTACTTGTTCATGTTCAAGTCACAATTATTGTAATCAAATCTAATAGATCGTTTTTCTAGAAGGTATAGCTGATGTTCCTGCTTGACCCTTACTTGCCTTTCTAATGTTGCGATTAGGCTATGTTAGGTTAGTTGAGGATACGTTAGGCTACATGACTTGTCATGTTTAAGTCGCAATTATTGTAATCAAATCTAATAGATCGTTTTTCTAGAGAGTATAGCTGATGTTCCTGCGTGACCCTTTCTTCGCTTTCTAATGTTGCGATTAGGTGATGTTAGGTTGGTTAAAGATAAGTTATGCTACGTGACTTGTTGATGTTCAAGTCACAATTATTCTAATCAAAACTAATAGATCGTTTTTCTAGAAGGTATAGCTGATGTTCCTGCGTGACCCTTACTTCCTTTGTAATGTTGCGATAAGGTTATGTTAGGTTAGTTGAGGATACGTTAGGCTATACTACTTGTTCATGTTCAAGTCACAATTATTGTAATCAAATCTAATAGATCGTTTTTCTAGAAGATATAGCTGATGTTCCTGAGTTACCCTTACTTCCTTTGTAATGTTGCGATAAGGTTATGTTAGGTTAGTTGAGGATACGTTAGGCTATACTACTTGTTCATGTTCAAGTCACAATTATTGTAATCTAATTTAATAGATTGTTTTTCTAGAAGGTATAGCTGATGTTCCTGCGTGACCCTTACTTCCTTTGTAATGTTGCGATAAGGTTATGTTAGGTTAGTTGAGGATACGTTAGGCTATACTACTTGTTCATGTTCAAGTCACAATTATTGTAATCAAATCTAATAGATCGTTTTGCTAGAAGGTATAGCTGATGTTCCTGCGTGACCCTTACTTCCTTTGTAATGTTGCGATAAGGTTATGTTAGGTTAGTTGAGGATACGTTGAGGGTTCAAACGAAACGTCGTAAAACTCGACGTGGACGCATTTTTTATAGTAGAAGTGGGAGCTGCGACTGAATTCGCTGAATTCTACAAAATTCTAAATTATACAAGATATACTCTACCACGATCAAGACAAGTGGCTTCAGGCATTTTGATTGGGGTTAGAAGTACACTCCGAGCCAAATTTGAGATATTGCACGAAATGCAAGCCAGTGACAAGGCTGAAGTGGTGCTGTTGCGGATCTGGAAAAATGGAAAGAGTTACAACATTGTTAACTTGTACAACCCCCCTGGAAATATATTGTCGACAGCAAAAATATAAGACACTCTCCAACCAAACACTATCCTTGTAGGAGACTTCAATAGCCCCTCAACTAGATGGGGTTATAGCGCAACAACTCCATCTGGACGAAAAATAGAAGATATGATCGATGAAGTCCTGCTTGAAGTAAAACAAACTCCCCCTACATTTCTTTCTTACGCTGGGCAGAGCACTCGCCCTGACTTAGTGCTTGTTAGTCCTAACATAGTACTTAAAACGCAAGTCAAACTCCTAGAGGATGCAGCGGGATGTGGACATCGAGCTATTTACGTAAAAATTGATACTGGGAAACTCTGCTATATACCACAACGGGCCCCAAGATGGAATTTTAGGAAGGCAGATTGGAACCAGTATAGAAAAATCACAAATGAAGGACTTTCAGACCAACTAAGTCACCAAACGCCCGAACTTGCTGTGGAAGCCTTCAACAGGGCCATCCTCAAATGTGCCCACAAATGCATACCAAGAGGGCAGGTGAAAACTTTCCGCCCCTTCTGGAGCACCAAACTTGGCTCACTAAAACAAGCACGCAATGTAGCAAGGAAAAAAGGAGAAAGAACTGGTAGCCTTGCTGACTGTGTCTCACTCAGGAAGTCCCAGGCTGTGCTACAGAGGGAAATAAAACAGTCAAAGAGATCTGCCTTTCGTAGCTTTCTGAGCACAATGGACTTTCGTAGAGATGGAATAAAGGCACATCGTTTCATCTCTCGACTAGAAAATGATTCCGCTCCAAAAGAACAGGAACCCTTCAGGACTGGTGACAGAATGTATTGTGAGCCCGAAGACATCGCCAACCTTTTCTGCAAACACTATGCAAATATCAGCAGTCCTCAGACCAAGAGCTGCATTTAGATTCCTGCTGAAGAAACCGCTACCTAGTTGCACTACTGCCGCTGACCTTGATATTTGCATGAGAAAATTTACGATCTCAGAGCTAGAACAAGCGCTTCATAATACTAAAATAAATAAAGCTGCAGGGATAGACCAGATTTTCTCTGAAATGCTGAAGAACCTGGGAGGCACTGCAAAAGAGGCGCTCCTCAAAATAATAAACCTGACATGGAGCAAACACATTCCACAGCAGTGGAGGAAAGGTGAGATAATTCCAATCCTGAAAAAGGGTAAACCCGCTAGCGACACAAGTAGTTATCGACCAATTACACTTACTAGCGCCGCATGCAAAGTAGCAGAAAGGATGGTTGCAACCCGCCTGCACAAATTCTTCGAATTACATAATGTCATTGACGATGCACAAGCGGGATTTAGGACAAAGCGCAGCACAATGGACCATGTTGTTTATTTCTCCCAATGCATAAAGCATGGTTACAATCGTAGAATGTCTTCTTTGGCGGTCCTGGTGGACCTGAAAAATGCATTCGACACAGTATGGAGACAAATGCTAATACATAAACTATCACAGAGTGGAGTAACTGGCAATCTGTTTGCATGGATTAGGTCCTTTCTTTCTCAGAGACTGATCAGAACACGCTTTGCGGGTGCTACGTACAAATATCGTCTTCAGCGGCAGGGCTTACCACAGGGAGCGGTCCTGAGTTGTGGTCTTTTTAATCTGATGATCAACGACATCCTTGAGGCTGTAAAGAGTGTTCCGGGGGTGGAAGCCCTGCTATATGCCGATGATTTAATTATGTGGGCTACCAGTAGCAACATCAAGTCTCTGGAAAATACTCTTAACGCTGCCCTATCAAAACTTGAACAATGGGCAAATGAAAATGCTATGGCAGTAAATCACTCAAAGACTACATTCCAGCTCTTCTCTCTGTCCACCAAACGCCAACATTTAATCTTAAAATACAAGGATAACGTTCTTGAAGAACACAACATCTCTAAATACTTGGGAGTCTCAATAGACCGAAAACTAACCTGGAAACCGCATATAGAATACTGTGCCCAGAGAGCTATAAAGAGATCAAAAATATTAAAACGACTTACGGCCACTACTTGGGGTGCAAATCAGGATGTCCTTATTGCAGCTTATAAGAGTTATGTCAGGCCGATCCTCGAATATGGAGCTGAGGCAACTATTACAGCATCAAATGCCAATTCGCACAAATTAGAGATCACCCAGAACATTGCCCTTCGAGTTATAACAGGGGCCCCAAAATCTACCCCTGTTGCTGCAATGGAGGCCCAAACCCAAATCGAACCTATGCTGGCTAGAAGAAACAAACTAACACTCAATTTTTGGGAGCGGTACAAGAGGACATACAGTCATCGCTGGACATATTACAGGCATGCGACCGAAAGGCTAAAAACCCAAAAAACATCACTATCAACGTACAACGATCTCCTGAATAAATACAATATTCAGCCGGGAGTACCAGCTAAACCGGTTCAACATTTGACTTTTAACAACCTACCACCAGCTAGTCTGAAACTGCAAAACCATAATGCCTCAAAAAATCAATCAAATCCCTCAGAGCTGAGGGCAGCAGCCCTTGAAACTATTAATTCTAACTTCCCGCCAGATGACTGGCTGCACATCTACACAGATGGATCATCAGCAAGCGGTGGAACAGGAGCTGGGTTCCACAGCCGATTATTCGAAGGGGCTGTGGCAGTTGGCAGTAGCCAGAGCAATTATGATGGGGAGGTTGAAGCTATCTTGGCAGCATCCATTGAACTTTCAAAAATCAAAGGGACCTATAAGGCTGTATTTCTTGTGGACTCTATGGCAGCAATACAGGGTGTCACTAGCAACAGACAAGTGGAATGCCACCGAACATTGTCCTGTAGAAAGCAACTAGACTCCCTTCAGGAGAAGGGTTGGCAAATTCACATTCAGTGGGTGCCAAGTCATGTCAATATAGAAGGAAACGAGAAAGCCGACACTCTCGCTAAACAGGGAGCTGTTTTGCCGCAGCCACTTATCTCAACCTCTTTTCAATCGGTCAAAATACAGATAAACTCAGCTTTAAATCGCAGCACGAGAGAAAACCCAATCAGGGCCTCTCAAAACAAAAGCTGGGCTACACTCGTCACCGAAGGACCAATAAACCGTAGCCTTCCCCGCCGCACTGGTGTAGCACTGTTCCGCCTGACTACTGGCCACGACTACCTGGCGGCACACCTCCACAGGATTCATGTACTCCAATCGCCGGATTGCATGTTGTGTGGAAACGGAACCATGGATGCGGATCACCTCCTCACATGCACTTCCTTGGGCTACGTCCAGCCCGACAAAGAGGACAATGAGGGACGTCTCTCTCGATTGTACTGGTCAGCGCGCCACCAAATGGCCCAACAGCCAAGGGTGGTCGTTGGCTAGTAAGTAAGTAAGTAAGGATACGTTAGGCTATACTACTTGTTCATGTTCAAGTCACAAATATTGTAATCAAATCTAATAGATAGTTTTTCTAGAAGGTAGAGCTGATGTTCCTGCGTGACCCTTACTTCCTTTGTAATGTTGCGATAAGGTTATGTTAGGTTAGTTGAGGATACGTTAGGCTATACTACTTGTTCATGTTCAAGTCACAATTTTTGTTATCAAATCTAATAGATCGTTTTTCTAGAAGGTATAGCTGATGTTCCTGCTTGACCCTTACTTGAATTTCTAATGTTGCGATTAGGCTATGTTAGGTTAGTTGAGGATACGTTAGGCTACATGACTTGTCATGTTTAAGTCGCAATTATTGTAATCAAATCTAATAGATCGTTTTTCTAGAGAGTATAGCTGATGTTCCTGCGTGACCATTTCTTCGCTTTCTAATGTTGCGATTAGGTGATGTTAGGTTGGTTAAAGATAAGTTATGCTACGTGACTTGTTGATGTTCAAGTCACAATTATTCTAATCAAAACTAATAGATCGTTTTTCTAAAGAGTATAGCTGATGTTCCTGAGTGACCCTTACTTCCATTGTAATGTTGCGATATGGTTATGTTAGGTTAGTTGAGGATACGTTAGGCTATACTACTTGTTCATGTTCAAGTCACAATTATTGTAATCAAATCTAATAGATCGTTTTTCTAGAAGGTGTAGCTGAAGTTCCTCCGTGACCCTTACTTCCATTGTAATGTTGCGATAAGGTTATGTTAGGTTAGTTGAGGATACGTTAGACTATACTACTTGTTCATGTTCAAGTCACAATTATTGTAATCAAATCTAATAGATCGTTTTTCTAGAAGGTATAGCTGATGTTTCTGCGTGACCCTTACTTCCTTTGTAATGTTGCGATAAGGTTTTGTTAGGTTAGTTGAGGATACGTTAGGCTATACTACTTGTTCATGTTCAAGTCACAATTATTGTAATCAAATCTAATAGATCCTTTTTCTAGAAGGTATTGCTGTTGTTCCTGCGTGACCCTACTTCGCTTTCTAATGTTGCGATTAGGCTATGTTAGGTTGGTTAAGGATACGTTATGCTACGTGACTTGTTGATGTTCAAGTCACAATTTATGTAATCAAATCTAATAGATCGTTTTTCTAGAGAGTATAGCTGAGGTTCCTGAGTGACCCTTACTTAGTTTGTAATGTTGCGATAAGGTTATGTTAGGTTAGTTGAGGATACGTTAGGCTATACTACTTGTTCATGTTCAAGTCACAATTATTGTAATCATCTCTAATAGATCGTTTTTCTAGAAGGTATAGCTGATGTTCCTGCGTGACCCTTACTTCCTTTGTAATGTTGCGATAGGGTTATGTTAGGTTAGTTGAGGATACGTTAGGCTATACTACTTGTTCATGTTCAAGTCACAATTATTGTAATCAAATCTAATAGATCGTTTTTCTAGAAGGTATAGCTGATGTTCCCTCGTGACCCTTACTTCCTTTGTAATGTTGCGAAAAAGTTATGTTAGGTTAGTTGAGGATACGTTAGGCTATACTACTTGTTCATGTTCAAGTCACAATTATTGTAATCAAATCTAATAGATCGTTTTGCTAGAAGGTATAGCTGATGTTCCTGCGTGACCCTTACTTCCTTTGTAATGTTGCGATAGGGTTATGTTAGGTTAGTTGAGGATACGTTAGGCTATACTACTTGTTCATGTTCAAGTCACAATTATTGTAATCAAATCTAATAGATCGTTTTTCTATAAGGTATAGCTGATATTCCTGCGTGACCCTTACTTCCTTTGTAATGTTGCGATAAGGTTATGTTAGGTTAGTTGAGGATACGTTAGGCTATACTACTTGTTCATGTTCAAGTCACGATTATTGTAATCTAATTTAATAGATCGTTTTTCTAGAAGGTATAGCTGATGTTCCTGCGTGACCCTTACTTCCTTTGTAAAGTTGCGATAAGGTTATGTTAGGTTGGTTGAGGATACGTTAGGCTATACTACTTGTTCATGTTCAAGTCACAATTATTGTAATCTAATTTAATAGATCGTTTTTCTAGAAGGTATAGCTGATGTTCCTGCGTGACCCTTACTTCCTTTGTAATGTTGCGATAAGGTTGTGTTAGGTTAGTTGAGGATACGTTAGGCTATACTACTTGTTCATGTTCAAGTCACAATTATTGTAATCTAATTTAATAGATTGTTTTTCTAGAAGGTATAGCTGATGTTCCTGCGTGAAACTTACTTCCTTTGTAATGTTGCGATAAGGTTATGTTAGGTTAGTTGAGGATACGTTAGGCTATACTACTTGTTCATGTTCAAGTCACAATTATTGTAATCTAATTTAATAGATCGTTTTTCTAGAAGGTATAGCTGATGTTCCTGCGTGACCCTTACTTCCTTTGTAATGTTGCGATAAGGTTATGTTAGGTTAGTTGAGGATACGTTAGGCTATACTACTTGTTCATGTTCAAGTCACAATTATTGTAATCAAATCTAATAGATCGTTTTTCTAGAAGGTATAGCTGATGTTCCCTCGTGACCCTTACTTCCTTTGTAATGTTGCGATAAAGTTATGTTAGGTTAGTTGAGGATACGTTAGGCTATACTACTTGTTCATGTTCAAGTCACAATTATTGTAATCAAATCTAATAGATCGTTTTGCTAGAAGGTATAGCTGATGTTCCTGCGTGACCCTTACTTCCTTTGTAATGTTGCGATAGGGTTATGTTAGGTTAGTTGAGGATACGTTAGGCTATACTACTTGTTCATGTTCAAGTCACAATTATTGTAATCATCTCTAATAGATCGTTTTTCTAGAAGGTATAGCTGATGTTCCTGCGTGACCCTTACTTCCTTTGTAATGTTGCGATAGGGTTATGTTAGGTTAGTTGAGGATACGTTAGGCTATACTACTTGTTCATGTTCAAGTCACAATTATTGTAATCAAATCTAATAGATCGTTTTTCTAGAAGGTATAGCTGATGTTCCTGCGTGACCCTTACTTCCTTTGTAATGTTGCGATAAGGTTATGTTAGGTTAGTTGAGGATACGTTAGGCTATACTACTTGTTCATGTTCAAGTCACAATTATTGTAATCAAATCTAATAGATCGTTTTTCTAGAAGGTATAGCTGATGTTCCTGCGTGACCCTTACTTCCTTTGTAATGTTGCGATAAGGTTATGTTAGGTTAGTTGAGGATACGTTAGGCTATACTACTTGTTCATGTTCAAGTCACAATTATTGTAATCTAATTTATTAGATTGTTTTTCTAGAAGGTATAGCTGATGTTCCTGCGTGACCCTTACTTCCTTTATAATGTTGCGATAAGGTTATGTTAGGTTAGTTGAGGATACGTTAGGCTATACTACTTGTTCATGTTCAAGTCACAATTATTGTAATCAAATCTAATAGATCGTTTTTCTAGAAGGTATAGCTGATGTTCCTGAGTGACCCTTACTTCCTTTGTAATGTTGCGATAAAGTTATGTTAGGTTAGTTGAGGATACGTTAGGCTATACTACTTGTTCATGTTCAAGTCACAATTATTGTAATCAAATCTAATAGATCGTTTTGCTAGAAGGTATAGTTGATGTTCTTGCGTGACCCTTACTTCCTTTGTAATGTTGCGATAAGGTTATGTTAGGTTAGTTGAGGATACGTTAGGCTATACTACTTGTTCATGTTCAAGTCACAATTATTGTAATCAAATCTAATAGATCGTTTTTCTAGAAGGTATAGCTGATGTTCCTGCTTGACCCTTACTTGCCTTTCTAATGTTGCGATTAGGCTATGTTAGGTTAGTTGAGGATACGTTAGGCTACATGACTTGTCATGTTTAAGTCGCAATTATTGTAATCAAATCTAATAGATCGTTTTTCTAGAGAGTATAGCTGATGTTCCTGCGTGACCCTTTCTTCGCTTTCTAATGTTGCGATTAGGTGATGTTAGGTTGGTTAAAGATAAGTTATGCTACGTGACTTGTTGATGTTCAAGTCACAATTATTGTAATCAAAACTAATAGATCGTTTTTCTAGAGAGTATAGCTGATGTTCCTGCGTGACCCTTACTTCCTTTGTAATGTTGCGATAGGGTTATGTTAGGTTAGTTGAGGATACGTTAGGCTATACTACTTGTTCATGTTCAAGTCACAATTTTTGTTATCAAATCTAATAGATCGTTTTTCTAGAAGGTATAGCTGATGTTCCTGCTTGACCCTTACTTGAATTTCTAATGTTGCGATTAGGCTATGTTAGGTTAGTTGAGGATACGTTAGGCTACATGACTTGTCATGTTTAAGTCGCAATTATGGTAATCAAATTTAATAGATCGTTTTTCTAGAGAGTATAGCTGATGTTCCTGCGTGACCATTTCTTCGCTTTCTAATGTTGCGATTAGGTGATGTTAGGTTGGTTAAAGATAGGTTATGCTACGTGACTTGTTGATGTTCAAGTCACAATTATTCTAATCAAAACTAATAGATCGTTTTTCTAAAGAGTATAGCTGATGTTCCTGAGTGACCCTTACTTCCATTGTAATGTTGCGATATGGTTATGTTAGGTTAGTTGAGGATACGTTAGGCTATACTACTTGTTCATGTTCAAGTCACAATTATTGTAATCAAATCTAATAGATCGTTTTTCTAGAAGGTGTAGCTGAAGTTCCTCCGTGACCCTTACTTCCATTGTAATGTTGCGATAAGGTTATGTTAGGTTAGTTGAGGATACGTTAGACTATACTACTTGTTCATGTTCAAGTCACAATTATTGTAATCAAATCTAATAGATCGTTTTTCTAGAAGGTATAGCTGATGATTCTGCGTGACCCTTACTTCCTTTGTAATGTTGCGATAAGGTTTTGTTAGGTTAGTTGAGGATACGTTAGGCTATACTACTTGTTCATGTTCAAGTCACAATTATTGTAATCAAATCTAATAGATCGTTTTTCTAGAAGGTGTAGCTGAAGTTCCTGCGTGACCCTTACTTCCATTGTAATGTTGCGATAAGGTTATGGTAGGTTAGTTGAGGATACGTTAGACTATATTACTTGTTCATGTTCAAGTCACAATTATTGTAATCAAATCTAATAGATCGTTTTTCTAGAAGGTATAGCTGATGTTCCTGCGTGACCCTTACTTCCTTTGTAATGTTGCGATAGGGTTATGTTAGGTTAGTTGAGGATACGTTAGGCTATACTACTTGTTCATGTTCAAGTCACAATTATTGTAATCTAATTTAATAGATCGTTTTTCTAGAAGGTATAGCTGATGTTCCTGCGTGACCCTTACTTCCTTTGTAATGTTGCGATAAATTTATGTTAGGTTAGTTGAGGATACGTTAGGCTATACTACTTGTTCATGTTCAAGTCACAATTATTGTAATCAAATCTAATAGATCCTTTTTCTAGAAGGTATTGCTGTTGTTCCTGCGTGACCCTACTTCGCTTTCTAATGTTGCGATTAGGCTATGTTAGGTTGGTTAAGGATACGTTATGCTACGTGACTTGTTGATGTTCAAGTCACAATTTATGTAATCAAATCTAATAGATCGTTTTTCTAGAGAGTATAGCTGAGGTTCCTGAGTGACCCTTACTTAGTTTGTAATGTTGCGATAAGGTTATGTTAGGTTAGTTGAGGATACGTTAGGCTATACTACTTGTTCATGTTCAAGTCACAATTATTGTAATCATCTCTAACAGATCGTTTTTCTAGAAGGTATAGCTGATGTTCCTGCGTGACCCTTACTTCCTTTGTAATGTTGCGATAGGGTTATGTTAGGTTAGTTGAGGATACGTTAGGCTATACTACTTGTTCATGTTCAAGTCACAATTATTGTAATCAAATCTAATAGATCGTTTTTCTAGAAGATATAGCTGATGTTCCTGCGTGACCCTTACTTCCTTTGTAATGTTGCGATAAGGTTATGTTAGGTTAGTTGAGGATACGTTAGGCTATACTACTTGTTCATGTTCAAGTCACAATTATTGTAATCAAATCTACTAGATCGTTTTTCTAGAAGGTATAGCTGATGTTCCCTCGTGACCCTTACTTCCTTTGTAATGTTGCGATAAAGTTATGTTAGGTTAGTTGAGGATACGTTAGGCTATACTACTTGTTCATGTTCAAGTCACAATTATTGTAATCAAATCTAATAGATCGTTTTGCTAGGAGGTATAGCTGATGTTCCTGCGTGAAACTTACTTCCTTTGAAATGTTGCGATAGGGTTATGTTAGGTTAGTTGAGGATACGTTAGGCTATACTACTTGTTCATGTTCAAGTCACGATTATTGTAATCTAATTTAATAGATCGTTTTTCTAGAAGGTATAGCTGATGTTCCTGCGTGACCCTTACTTCCTTTGTAATGTTGCGATAAGGTTATGTTAGGTTGGTTGAGGATACGTTAGGCTATACTACTTGTTCATGTTCAAGTCACAATTATTGTAATCTAATTTAATAGATCGTTTTTCTAGAAGGTATAGCTGATGTTCCTGCGTGACCCTTACTTCCTTTGTAATGTTGCGATAAGGTTATGTTAGGTTAGTTGAGGATACGTTAGGCTATACTACTTGTTCATGTTCAAGTCACAATTATTGTAATCTAATTTAATAGATCGTTTTTCTAGAAGGTATAGCTGATGTTCCTGCGTGACCCTTACTTCCTTTGTAATGTTGCGATAAGGTTATGTTAGGTTAGTTGAGGATACGTTAGGCTATACTACTTGTTCATGTTCAAGTCACAATTATTGTAATCAAATCTAATAGATCGTTTTTCTAGAAGGTATAGCTGATGTTCCCTAGTGACCCTTACTTCCTTTGTAATGTTGCGATAAAGTTATGTTAGGTTAGTTGAGGATACGTTAGGCTATACTACTTGTTCATGTTCAAGTCACAATTATTGTAATCAAATCTAATAGATCGTTTTGCTAGAAGGTATAGCTGATGTTCCTGCGTGACCCTTACTTCCTTTGTAATGTTGCGATAGGGTTATGTTAGGTTAGTTGAGGATACGTTAGGCTATACTACTTGTTCATGTTCAAGTCACAATTATTGTAATCATCTCTAATAGATCGTTTTTCTAGAAGGTATAGCTGATGTTCCTGCGTGACCCTTACTTCCTTTGTAATGTTGCGATAGGGTTATGTTAGGTTAGTTGAGGATACGTTAGGCTATACTACTTGTTCATGTTCAAGTCACAATTATTGTAATCAAATCTAATAGATCGTTTTTCTAGAAGGTATAGCTGATGTTCCTGCGTGACCCTTACTTCCTTTGTAATGTTGCGATAAGGTTATGTTAGGTTAGTTGAGGATACGTTAGGCTATACTACTTGTTCATGTTCAAGTCACAATTATTGTAATCAATTCTAATAGATCGTTTTGCTAGAAGGTATAGCTGATGTTCTTGCGTGACCCTTACTTCCTTTGTAATGTTGCGATAAGGTTATGTTAGGTTAGTTGAGGATACGTTAGGCTATACTACTTGTTCATGTTCAAGTCACAAATATTGTAATCAAATCTAATAGATAGTTTTTCTAGAAGGTAGAGCTGATGTTCCTGCGTGACCCTTACTTCCTTTGTAATGTTGCGATAAGGTTATGTTAGGTTAGTTGAGGATACGTTAGGCTATACTACATGTTCATGTTCAAGTCACAATTATTGTAATCAAATCTAATAGATCGTTTTTCTAGAAGGTATAGCTGATGTTCCTGCTTGACCCTTACTTGCCTTTCTAATGTTGCGATTAGGCTATGTTAGGTTAGTTGAGGATACGTTAGGCTACATGACTTGTCATGTTTAAGTCGCAATTATTGTAATCAAATCTAATAGATCGTTTTTCTAGAGAGTATAGCTGATGTTCCTGCGTGACCCTTTCTTCGCTTTCTAATGTTGCGATTAGGTGATGTTAGGTTGGTTAAAGATAAGTTATGCTACGTGACTTGTTGATGTTCAAGTCACAATTATTGTAATCAAAACTAATAGATCGTTTTTCTAGAGAGTATAGCTGATGTTCCTGCGTGACCCTTACTTCCTTTGTAATGTTGCGATAGGGTTATGTTAGGTTAGTTGAGTATACGTTAGGCTATACTACTTGTTCATGTTCAAGTCACAATTATTGTAATCAAATCTAATAGATAGTTTTTCTAGAAGGTATTGCTGATGTTCCTGCGTGACCCTTCCTTCTTTTGTAATGTTGCGATAAGGTTATGTTAAGTTAGTTGAGGATACGTTAGGCTATACTACTTGTTCATGTTCATGTCACAATTGTTGTAATCAAATCTAATAGATAGTTTTTCTAGAAGGTATAGCTGATGTTCCTGAGTGACCCTTACTTCCTTTGTAATGTTGCGATAAGGTTATGTTAGGTTATTTGAGGATACGTTAGGCTACATGACTTGTTCATGTTTAAGTCGCAATTATTGTAATCAAATCTAATAGATCGTTTTTCTAGAGAGTATAGCTGATGTTCCTGCGTGACCCTTACTTCCCTTTGTAATGTTGCGATAAGGCTATGTTAGGTTAGTTGAGGATACGTTAGGCCATACTACTTGTTCATGTTCAAGTCACAATTATTGTAATCAAATCTAATAGATCGTTTTTCTAGAGAGTATAGCTGATGTTCCTGAGTGACCCTTACTTCCTTTGTAATGTTGCGATAAGGTTTTGTTAGGTTAGTTGAGTTAACGTTAGGCTATACTACTTGTTCATGTTCAAGTCACAATTATTGTAATCAAATCTAATAGATCGTTTTTCTAGAAGGTATAACTGATGTTCCTGCGTGACCCTTACATCCTTTGTAATGTTGCGAAAGGGTTATGTTAGGTTAGTTGAGGATACGTTAGGCTATACTACTTGTTCATGTTAAAGTCACAATTATTGTAATCAAATCTAATAGATCGTTTTTCTAGAAGGTATAGCTGATGCTCTTGCGTGACCCTTACTTCCTTTGTAATGTTGCGATAAGGTTATGTTAGGTTAGTTGAGGATACGTTAGGCTATACTACTTGTTCATGTTCAAGTCACAATTATTTTAATCAAATCTAATAGACCTTTTTTCTAGAAGGTATAGCTGATGTTCCTGCTTGACCCTTACTTCCCTTTCTAATGTTGCGATTAGGCTATGTTAGGTTAGTTGAGGATACGTTAGGCTACATGACTTGTTCATGTTTAAGTCGCAATTATTGTAATCAAATCTAATAGATCGTTTTTCTAGAGAGTATAGCTGATGTCCCTGCGTGACCCTTACTTCCCTTTCTAATGTTGCGATAAGGCTATGTTAGGTTAGTTGAGGATACGTTAGGCCATACTACTTGTTCATGTTCAAGTCACAATTATTGTAATCAAATCTAATAGATCGTTTTTCTAGAGAGTATAGCTGATGTTCCTCCGTGACCCTTTCTTCGCTTTCTAATGTTGCGATTAGGTGATGTTAGGTTGGTTAAAGATACGTTATGCTACGTGACTTGTTGATGTTCAGGTCACAATTATTGTAATCAAATCTAATAGATCGTTTTTCTAGAGAGCATAGCTGATGTTCCTGAGTGACCCTTACTTCCATTGTAATGTTGCGATAAGGTTATGTTACGTTAGTTGAGGATACGTTAGGCTATACTACTTGTTCATGTTCAAGTCACAATTATTGTAATCAAATCTAATAGATCGTTTTCCTAGAAGGTATAGCTGATGTTCCTGCGTGACCCTTACTTCCCTTTCTGATGTTGCGATTAGGCTATGTTAGGGTAGTTGAGGATACGTTAGGCTACATGACTTGTTCATGTTCAAGTCACAATTATTGTAATCAAATCTAATAGATCGTTTTTATAGAAAGTATAGCTGATGTTTCTGCGTGACCCTTACTTCCCTTTCTAATGTTGCGATTAGGTGATGTTAGGTTAGTTGAGGATACGTTAGGCTATACTACTTGTTCATGTTCAAGTCACAATTATTGTAATCAAATCTAATAGATCCTTTTTCTAGAAGGTATTGCTGTTGTTCCTGCGTGACCCTACTTCGCTTTCTAATGTTGCGATTAGGCTATGTTAGGTTGGTTAAGGATACGTTATGCTACGTGACTTGTAGATGTTCAAGTCACAATTTATGTAATCAAATCTAATAGATCGTTTTTCTAGAGAGTATAGCTGAGGTTCCTGAGTGACCCTTACTTAGTTTGTAATGTTGCGATAAGGTTATGTTAGGTTAGTTGAGGATAC
Source organism: Prosapia bicincta (assembly GCA_036971475.1). NCBI lineage: Eukaryota > Metazoa > Arthropoda > Insecta > Hemiptera > Cercopidae > Prosapia > Prosapia bicincta. The sequence goes on along the minus strand of JBAIZL010000011.1, from coordinate 8,973,025 downwards.
GTTAGGCTATACTACTTGTTCATGTTCAAGTCACAATTATTGTAATCAAATCCAAAAGATCGTTTTCCTAGAAGGTATAGCTGATGTTCCTGCGTGACCCTTACTTCGCTTTCTAATGTTGCGATTAGGCTATGTTAGGTTAGTTGAGGATACGTTATGCTACGTGACTTGTTGATGTTCAAGTGACAATTATTGTAATCAAATCTAATAGATCGTTTTTCTAGAGAGTATAGCTGATGTTCCTGCGTGACCCTTTCTTCGCTTTCTAATGTTGCGATTAGGTGATGTTAGGTTGGTTGAGGATACGTTATCCTACGTGACTTGTTGATGTTCAAGTCACAATTATTGTAATCAAATCTAATAGATCGTTTTTCTAGAGAGTATAGCTGATGTTCCTGCGTGACCCTTACTTCCGTTTCTAATGTTGCGATAAGGTTATGTTAGGTTAGTTGAGGATACGTTAGGCAATACTACTTGTTCATGTTCAAGTCACAATTATTGTAATCAAATCTAATAGATCGTTTTTCTAGAAGGTATATCTGATGTTCCTGCGTGACCCTTACTTCGCTTCCTAATGTTGCGATTAGGCTATGTTAGGTTATTTGAGGATACGTTAGGCTACATGACTTGTTCATGTTCAGGTCACAATTATAGTAATCAAATCTAATAGATCGTTTTTCTAGAAGGTGTAGCTGATGTTCCTGCGTGACCCTTACTTCCCTTTCTAATGTGTCGATAAGGTTATGTTAGGTTAGTTGAGGATACTTTTGCTTATACGACCTATTCATGTTCAAGTCACAATTATTGTAATCAAATCTAATAGATCGTTTTTCTAGAAGGTATAGCTGATGTTCCTGCGTGACCCTTACTTCCCTTTCTAATTTTGCGATAAGGTTATGTTAGGTTAGTTGAGGATACGTTAGGCTATATGACTTGTTCACGGTAATGTCACATCTATTGTAATAAAATCTAAGTGATCGTTTTTCAGGAAGGTATAGCTGATGTTCCTCCGTGACTCATACGTATCTTACTAGTGTTGCGATTAGGTTAGGTTACGTTAGTTGAGAATACGTTATGCTATGTGACTTGTTCTTCTTGGTGTCACAACTATTGTAATTAAACCTAATTGATCGTTTTTTTAGAAAAATATAGCTTATGTTCCTCCGTGACCCTTACGTCCTTTAATAGTGTTGCGCTTAGATTAGGTTAGTGGAGGAAACTTTAGGCTATCTATGACTTGTTCATGTTGATGTCACAACTGTTGTTATAAAAACTAAATGATCTTTTTTTCAGGAAGTTGTAGGTGATGTTCGTGCGTGACCCGCACGTCCCTTACTAGTGTTGCGGTTAGGTTAGATTAGGTTAGTTGAGAAAACTTTAGCCTATCTGTGACTTTTTCATGTTGATGTCACAATTATAGTAATGATATCTTAATGATCGTTTTTAGAAAGGTGTAGCTGATGTTCCTGCGTGACTCTAACGTCCCTTATACAGTAAAAACCCCTCAAACAAGTTCAAACGTGTATTAAGTTATCGATAGTTGAAATAAAACTCCCTAAAGCGAAGTCGTGAGAGTGTTTCTACACTGATATTTCTATATAAGCGTTCCACGTCCAGTATTTATACGCCTAAATAAATACAGCCCCACCTTAGTTTCTACTTGGCAGCCACTCTCCTGACCAATAATTCAGCAATTACTAAAGACACAGTTGTATTTACCAAAGCACTGCTCACTGGCAGCAACCTCCCCCAGACAGATTCCTTTTGTAATCAGGCATTCTCGCCTGTTGCACAGGTGGTGCAAATTTACACGTCTCTCACATACGATGCTAAATTCATCTCATGTGCATCTGCCGTATTAATTATATTTTAAAACACTTTATTCAAATCTTTTCTAGTTTTTGGTAACAACTAAATTTTGAAGGTAAAAGTAAGACAGAGAATTTATGGGTTTGGCACGTTTGGTCAATCTTTGTGTACACAACTGTAAATAATGGATTTGGTAAATTTACAAAAAGTGTTAAATACAAATACTCTTATACTTGCAATTTTTGAGTTGCATACAGCATTGAACAATGCACTAATCCAGTGCGAAAAGCGTCTTCTAAGAAATATCATTAAGTAGAATTTTTTGTCAAGTGATACCAAAAGTGTAATTTTTAAGATGCTTGTAGTCTTTACTAACTTTAATACTGGGTATAAATTAGAAAATATCCATAATTTTGATGTTTTATTTACTAAGATTTGTCACCAACTACGTTTAACACTAAAAACGTGAAGTGTCGATCTATGTAACGTAAATGATAAAAAAAATAAGTGGAAAAAATTATGTTATAAGGGTCCTCTTTTATTTATAAGAATTCATCCGAACTGAGAAGTAAATCTTTCGATCAATACTCATACTGTGTAGTATTATCTTTAAAATATCAACATAGGGCCCCTGGTGCCACCCCTAAGTACTTAAGTCGCCTTACCGCCGTAAGCGGCGGTACTTTATTTTCCCTACTCGTGGGAATACAGAGGACAGACAAAAATGAAACAAATTTAACTGGTCAGGGCCTAGAGCTTACCGACAAATCTGTTCCAATGGATATGGCTTCAGTCCCCGTAGAGATAGATGGAAACCCAGTAGCGACGGCAACAGGAGGAATGAGTGAGGCACAAAGGAAAGCACGCTGGCTTGTCTACCATTAGGACGAAAAGAAGGCGGAGGTGGAGGGTAAAGAACCAGCGCCACCCCTTTGAGGAAACACCAGTCCCGGAAACGAAAGTGGTTGACGAGGGCTGGGTCTAGAACCCGTTCTATCGTCCCGGAAGCCAGTGGATCTGGTAGGACCTTTATACGACAGGAGAAAGAGAGAAAAAGAAAGAAAAGCAGTACTTCTGATCCTACTCCAGAGTCGGAGGCCAAGAAGAACAGACAAGAGTCTAGGCCTATTATGTCGGGAGGGCCGTCTTTCTTTTCGATCTCCGCCAACCTACTGAGTGTACTATGCGAATTTTGTTTCACGGTTCAGAGACAAATATTTGAGGAATGGAGTCGCAGCATTTATTTGTGCTGAGGAAGAATCGGCAAAATGGCTGAGAGAAGTGGTACCGTCAGTTAAGCTCGAGGATAACACTAAGGCAAGGCTAGTAGTGCCAGATACGGTACTCATACCAACACCAAAAAGGGAGGCCAATCAGTTGGTCAAGCTCATGTGGATGCAGAACCCAGAAATTGACATTTCGAAGTTGAAGATGCTACAGTGTATTGAGTGGAGACCTGCAAGCCTCATCTGCCTAGGATTGGATGAGGCATCAGCCAGAAATCTCAAGGCAAAGATGGGAAAGTTTTTCTAGAGGCTGGAGAGGCCACATTTAGGTGGATGTGGTCACAGATTAAATAGATCACACTTAAATGTGAGACACAGATTATCAGTGCTTGCGCTGGTGCAAGAACCGTGGCTGGTCAGGAACCGTATAAGGGGTCAGAAAAGCAGCCGGGCACACCTACTCAAGTGGGAAAGATGAGGAGCACAGGGCATGTGTGATAGTCATAGGACTAGAAGCCACGCTGATTCAAGAATTCTCAACTAGGGACCTTGCGGTTGTTAGAATTCGAGGCAAGAGCGTTTCAAGTGGGAGCAGGGATTTCATCGTGGCCTTCACTTACTGTGCCCATAACAGAGAATCGCTCCTTGCAGAATTATATAATTTAGTTCGATACTACCAGGGAGAGAAACATAGGAATCTTAGTGGGCCCCACGAATCTTATAGGACCTTGCCTTCTTGGTTGAAGAAACCTTTGTGGTTTTAAACACAGGTGCCGAGCCACCATTTGTCACTTCAAATAGAATGGAGGTATTAGATATCACCTTCTGTTATAGACAGATGGTAAGGTGGGTGCAGGAATAGCAGGTTTCGGATGAGCCCTCCATGTCTATCACCGGATCATTACTGCTACGATGAGGGGTTTTGTCCCCATGTAGTGTGGTTTTTGAACCCGAGAAGGACAAACTGGAAAGGTTTTAAGTCTTCGGTTTTGAGGCGGATGTCAGACTTCCGTGGTAAGTATGGTACATCAAACGAACTGGAAAATACTGAGGCCTATATCAGGACTGCAATTTCCACGTCGTTTGAGGAAAATTGCCCTATCTCGTGGATAAACAATGGGCGCGGTAAGCTTAAGAGGCAAGACTGAAAGAGACTTGAAAAATCTGTAATATAGCAAGGAAGAAGAATATGGCGGAGACCTGGCAGACATATAAAAACAGTGTCTCTATAAAAATCTCATAAAAGAGGTTAAACGTGCTTCTTGTTAAAAGTGGTGCTCTGAGACTAGCACACTCACTGACACTGCTAGACTGTTTAAGGTGTTAGCAGATAGACCGAGAGGAGAGCTCATCTGCCGGTGCCCAAGAGCAACTGGCTGCCCCAAGTAAATCCCCGCTATCACAAAGTCCAAAATGCTGTTACTATGTTTTTAAACTGCAGTCCCCAAGTGGCGGTCCATAAGCACATCTGGCAATTTCCAAGTGTAACCTAACAGTCACTAAGCGGAACTGGCTATCCTCAAGGGTAACCAGCTGTCTCCAAATATAATCGGCTGTCTCCTTTTGTCTATTACGTCTTTTCGCAAACGTTTATATATTGTTTACGCTAATGGAAATGAGTTTATTCTCAGGTTAAAGATAGTAGAAACAATTTAATAAGAGTTTTTTTTTTAATTCGTCTCTAAACAAAAGAATGACTATTTTCTATTAATATCTGATTGTTATCTAGTGCCATCTAAATATGCACATCTAAAATACAAAATACCTGTTCTTTCTTGTAATTCTTTTAACGAAAAAACACTACCTATTATCAAACTGACTTTTTTACTTTTTTATATAAATTTTATCTTCTGAAAATATTAAGTTAAATTTTCACAAAATGCCAAGTAGAATACACAAACAGGTGGCACATAAGCAAACAACGAATCAACAAATTGTGTTGACAGCCATTGTCCAGATTTGCCATGTGCGGTTGCTAGTGCCATGTTTAACGAGCTCCTTCATAAATACAAAACTGAATGTTTTACAAATACAAACAAAAATGTTTTTACTTACACGAAAAGAGATTCATTCAAAATTCCAATAACAATATGGTAATAAACAGCTTTAAAACCCTAGCACAAATAGGTTACACTTGTGTTATCAGTTTAACCGAAATGGTTTTAAGAAATGTATGCAATATAATTCATGGATTTTGGTGAATCTTTTCTCACGTTTTTAAATTGTTATGTTTGTTAAAGTTTTATATGTAAGTTTGTGAAAACGCACTGAGAAAGAACGTTTTTTATCGGTATCTAGCGATCTTCATCAGTGTCTTCTGCTTGGAGATGCCAGGTCAAGCAGTGACGGTTGTTAAGGCAGGTTTTCGATAGAATCAAAGAGTATGTGTGATTTGTATTGTGTTTGTTCGTTTAATATGTTTGTACCTTGTACTTTTGTGTTTCTGTAAATTTCATATTGTTCTAGTGTGTTGTAATGTGGTGCTTTTTTGTTGATGTGTAGGATTTCTAGGTTATGGTAAATGACTGTGTATTTGTGCCCTGTTTCTTTTATGTGATTGCAAAATGCTGAGTTGGTGTTCTGTTTGTGTTCCTCGACTCTTTCTTTAAAGCTGCGACCTGTTTGTCTAATATAGAATAGTAATAAAAAACGTTCTGCCTCAGAAATCTTTCACAAATTTACAAAATTTAAAGTTCGGATATTCATAAACTATTGTTAAAGTAATTAATTAAAATTCACCGAACGTAATGTATTACAAAACTCAAGAATTTTATATGTAATTGATTTAAGTACTAATACTAAAACGTTTTTATTTCCACAACCGTACAATGTATGTAGCCCAGGATCTTATATTTTCCTTCCCTATACGCCCCTGTATGTAACAGTGTATGTTGGAAAATGTTTTAAAACTTATCGCATTTATGGCTTTTAAAAATGCATGAACTAATTCATGGATTTTTTCTAATACTTTCTAAACTATAGAGTTCCTATTTAAATAGCTAAAATAACACAGAATGTATCATATATTCGCGTAATATTCATAGACGTTATTTATTGCTTTTACTTTAAAAGTTATAAATGTTCAAGGATTTACAGGTAATGTATAAATACAAAAACGTGTTATCTTCTGAACCGTACAATATATGTAGCGCAGGATGTTATGTTTTGTTCACCTGTACTTGCTCAATCTAAAAGTGTGTAGTGGAATACGTTTTAAAATTTGTCGCATTTTTGCCTAAAACTTTCCATGAAAAAATTCATGGATTTTATCAAATTTTTTTAAAAATAGAATTATTATTTAAATAGTCAAAATAACTCAGAATGTATCATATATTCGCGTGGGGCTTACAGACGCTTTATATTGTTTGCACTTAAAAAGTTCTACATGTTTAAAATTTTCAATTAATATATTATCTTAAAATGCTACTAACCAAGACATCACACTTTATCCTTTAATATTTGTAAAGCACTGTAGGCATTGGGGCTCTATACGTTGCGGAGTCATGGACAAGTTGGTATTGCGGGGCTGTCAAGTGCTGGGGATTAGATGCTATGGAGACTCAGCAATCAAAGACAGTCCGGAGGATATACTATTTGGTAGAATTACTTTATGCTGCTTCAGGATTTTACGTCATTTCCCAAAATTAACGTTTAAGCCTAAAACATTACTTTTCATGTTAATATGGGGTATTTAAAGAATTCTATTTCTAAAAGAAAATTTTTAAGACAAATACTCCTTAAAAAAAGTAATTCATTATGGAAAATAAACAACCAGCTATAAATACACCATTCAGTATGGAATTACATTCAATGTATTCCGCAGATACGTTCAGTTATGTAACATTGCGTCACGGTCCCGGCAGTTATACAAATATTTAAATCATACAGACAAACACTGTGGGTAATTAATTTCAGCTCTTTGTTTATTAAAGCCAGAGGATGTTTGTTTACGGTTTTGCAAAAACAAGTATTGTTGTGGATCGTTTCAAATGTTGAATTTCAAATTCGTTTGAATAAAACACAAACGGGAAATAAAACTGTGGTTTTGAGATAAACTGAGGGAAAATATTTTGCCGGAACACAACGAACCTAGATGAACTTTCTATAATAACTTGTAATAAATTTCTACTTGATTTTAAGGTTATTAAATCCTTTAGGTTAAGTCAATGTTTTGATACAAAAAAAACGCTTCTAATTTTAAGTAAAATATATAAAAGCTTTTAATACAAAAAATGTCAATAAAAAATGAAAGTTTTATAATTTATAATAATTATATTATTCATTACTTCATTATAACTAGCTCATCGATAAATTTTTTGTTTGACATTGCCTTCCTATTACCTAACGAATTTATATTTATATAATTTTTTTAATATTCAAAGCTTATCAACGAAATTCTTTGAATAACAAAAAATAATAAATAGTTATTGTGTTTAAATATTTTCAGTTCCTAATATACAATGAATAAAATTATTTCATATACAAGAACAGTTTTAATTTATATAATTTCAAAGCTTTTCGAAAATAAAAGACGTATTATCTTCTTCAAAAATAATATAACAAAATTTTATACAAATGTTTAATCATATGTACTAAAAGCGAGAAGTTGAAACACATGTTGTAACATTAAGAGGTTTTATTATTCGAACCAAATCACGAGACTAGGCCTGAAGCTTACCCTCGATCTGTATATGCCACGTGCGTAGAATAACACTTGGAAATTATGCCACCAACTCTAATTTACGTATGTCTATATTCACTGAGTAATTTGCATAAAGGCGTTAAACGGCTGCCCTACAGCGTTTCATCAAAGGCGCAAATTGAATTCCAAATTTGTATATCTGGCGGCCAAATGTATGTTATGTATAATCGGCCGTTGTGTGCTGAACCTGTACTCGTGTACACACACACACACACACACACACACACACACACACACACACACACACACACACACACACACACACACACACACACACACACATACAGATACACAGAAAAAACACACCCACTAAAACACACACACACACACACATACACACACACACACACACACACACACACACACACACACACACACACACACACACACACACACACACACACACACACACACACATACACACACACACACACACACACACACACACACACACACACATACACACACACACACACACACACACACACACACACATACACACACACACACACACACACACACAGAGACACACACACACACACACACACACACACACAAATACACACACACACACACAAACACACACACACACACACACACACACACACACACACCTACACAAACACACTCACACACAAACTCACACACACACAAACATACACACACACACAAACACACACACACACAAACACACACACACACACACACACACACACACACTTACACACACACACACACACACACACATACACACACACACACACACACACACACATACATGCACGCACACACACACACACACACACACACACACACACACAATCCTGCAAGATGTGGATGTACCACAGAGTACTGAGAAACGCAAAGACGGAACTTATCACGAACGCTTAGTCCTAAGATTTTAATGAACGCTTGCAATAAGGGGTTATTGTGGGGAATATTGAAATTATAAGGTAGAGTATTAATTAGCTTAGTCGAAACGTTACTGGACTCGAGGCTACTGGAGTTTTTCTGTAACCTAACTTAATACTTGTTTCCGTTTACTTCTAATAATAAAACATAAGGTGACTCTACATATTGCATCAAGAATACAAAATAATTTTGGTAAATCGAATAAAACCACTGTGGTGGGAATTATTATATTTTCATATTCAGCTACTACATATTTGTTGATTTGAATTTGAAATATGCTACACTTCAATAATAAAATACTGTACATACTGTATATACAAAATGCTTGTATATTAGACGTAACGAGCATTACTTGGGCGTTTATGTCTCCGGGAGGTTGGACGATAGAAATATAGAAGGAAATTAGTACGTAAGAATTTTGTTCGGAAAGATATATTTGTCCGCAAGTGATAATTCGCTCTGAATAGCCTAGTAACCTATAGATAACTACAAGGTGTGCAAAACCTTCGAAAAAAATTAACTTTATTAATCGCAAGTACTCCTCAGGCGTTCGTACAGACCCAGGTGTTCACGTGTATTAGATGAAGATTTTAACGACTGTTAAAATCTAAAGTGATAAATGGAACAGACACACCACAGATACACAGTAATGTAAAATTGAAAATAAATCTTTCCTCACATTAAATATAATTAATCATCTATGCATTTGGTGGTTTTATTCTGCTTACTATCTACTACAATCTATGTTTAATCAACACATCTCACAAACATTTTTTTCTCATAAGCATTATAATTGAAAACTCACCATTATCATTGACTATAATTACACAAATTTAAAACTGTACCCATAAAACACAGATAACATAAATGTAGTTTTAAATTATTGATTGTCATTTTGGTAAGCGTTATTGACTAATTAACTTTTCTCACAAGCTGACCTTCAATTTGTGTACTAAAATTGTATAATAACATTTATATTATTAAATATTTTCTTATGTATAACTTGATTTTTAATATTGTAGATTTCATTTTTGTTACACATGAAGGAAACGTTTTACATTAAACGGAAGGTAAGAGTTTTAGGCAAATGTTTTAAATTTACATTTATTTCAAAACGCGTCCATCAGACTCAAGAAAACTAATGAAGCATATCTTATTTACGTATAATAGCGGGAAAAGAATTTAATCAATCTGAGCAGAACGTCGCTCTTCTGTAAAACGCTCGAATCTTTGATATTTGTCAAATTATATTGTCCAAATTTTGTAGCAAAAGCGAGATTGCGATAAACAAATCCAATTACAAAATGTCAGGTTAGCCTTTAACTCGGCTCCTCTTTATGCTTGGGTTCAGCGTCAGCTGAGGAAAAAGAAATAACCCAACGTTCTATAATAAGTGCTATTTGACTTGATTACTATATATCATACATAAATTTATTTTACTTTAAAATAACCTACCCAAATATAAGCGTTACCACTGTAGGAGGCATGTTACTCTCCACAAGCTGTCTCTATGTGCAGTGTATTTATATACATCATTAAAATATGCTCCTTCATCGGTATTCATCATCCGTAGTAAATACTGACAATTTTTTGTAATTCAGCCTATACTGATGTTTCATTCACTTTCATCAGAATGTAGAGCCTATGAATGTGGAAGTTGTAATGTAAAATCCTGCACTGTTACTCCACACGTAAGTCATAATTACAGTAAGGCTGGAGCGAACCCTGGTGGTTGTCGTACCACTGTCCCCCTCTCTAACGTCACAAGAAGGCCAAGAAGGGTTTATATGTAACTATATGAATATCTTGGAAGATATTCATATATCGCTTAGCTCCTCTGAATGAAATCAATTTTATGAAAATTAACATCACATTTTTATAAAACTTATTATTATGTTATAAAAGTAATAAACTAAATTCTGTTTATTGAATATTGTTTATTTTTAAAGTATATTTGTTGGTTTGTGTGTGTGTGTGTGTGTGTGTTTGTTTGTTTGTCTGTGTGTGTGTGTGTGTGTGTGTGTGTGTGTGTGTGTGTGTGTGTGTGTGTGTGTGTGTGTGTGTGTGTGTGTGTGTGTTGTGGAAATGACTGTTGTCAGTGGTGTTGTTTTAGACTGGGTTACCCGTGTGTGACGCCAAACCCCTCTTAAGTGCTGCTCTCCCCTAGAAGTAACTTTTCAAAAACAGTAGTAGTAGATTTAATGCTATTATTTTTACATTAACATTTTAAACAATTAAACATTTAATCAAATCTTCAATATTGTTCGTTTTATTGATTTTGTAATTTTTAATTTTATTGAGATATTTCTAAGGTTGTTGCTATAGCAATATATTTTATTAAAATAAGAAACATCTGATCTTTATAGGAGACATGTGTTTTTCGTTATTTTAATGGACCACTTTTCCAAGATTACAGTCACCCATATGGTTGTCATGGACCGTCCTTCGTAAGTATATGCGCTAAGACCTACATTGTATATTTTTCTCATTACAAATATATTTTAATTATATATTACCGATTGCCTATAACGTATTCATAAACTCATAAAGTACTACTTATTCCTAACGAAAGAACATCTCCGAGTATCAGATTCAAGGACGAGGCTACTATGGTTAATAAATTAAGCTTAGATTAATCTTAGAGTAGAAAGTACAATTTGTTTACTTAACCTTAACAATTCTATAAATTGTTTCGCATGAATTGGTATGAATGGGTACGAGTCTTATAAAATAATAACCTCCTTAATAATTTCTACCATACCTTAGGCCTGTTGTATGTATTATATCACATCACTCTATACACGAGTGTGTCGACTTCAGGTTTTATGATTTAATTCTGGAACACTGTCTCTCAGGAACAGCTGTTGTAGGTCGGTGATGTGGAAGTAAAACTTGACAGGCAACATCAGAAATTAAAGCGAATCGAGTGAGGCTGCCGTTTCCGGAGATCCATGCGGAAGGAATAACCAATATCTTATCTTCAAATAACGTCAGAACAACGAAACATTTCTAATAAAGAAGAGATTATCAAAGAAATTGTCTTTATTTTTTACTTTTACAGTGAATTTTAAAATTAAACTGTTTTAACAGTATTGCTTTATATAAATTTTTTATTTTGTAAGTTATAAAACTTATACTGATTTAATTTAATATAATAAATATTATAATAAAATAATATTATTATATTACAGAAATCAAACAATCTCACGATGCATTTTAATAAAAGTAGTGTTTTGTTCTTTACACTTATAAGGGTATAAATACACACACAAAACAATAATCACAAAACGCAAACCGTTTACAATTAATCCCTTGCAGAAAATGCCAAGATAGTAAAATAAATTTATATTATTATGTTATGTGATATAAAATGTACGCGTACACGCACAGTAAATAAATAAATAAGTGACGTTAAATTAAATATTTTATTACTTGAATACATTAGAAAAATATATGTCAATAAAATAATTTCCGAGTTAATATGTGTTCAAAACAAATTTTTGTAAATATCACTTACTTTACTTTAATGGTATCCACTTACTTTATGGTATTCTTTTAATTTATCGTTATCCACTTACTAATAACAGTATCCTTTTACTTTACAGTATCCTCTTTTTTTACTTTATTGTTATCCATTTACTTTACTTTAATGGTATCTATTTACTTTACATTAATAGTACTCTTTTACTTTATTGGTATCAACTTACTTTAATCTTATCCTTTTACATTATTGATACGCACTTACTTTACATTATAAGTATTCTTTTACTTTAATGTCATCTACTTTCTCTACTTTAACTGTTTCAACTTACTTTAGTGGTATTCTTTTATTTTGTCTGTATGCACTTACTAATAATAGCATCCTTTTACTTTAACGGTATCCTCTTTTTTAACTTTAATGGTATCCATTTACTTTACTTTAATGATATCCATTTACTTTACTTTAATAATATCATTTTACTCTCATGGTATTCACTTTCTCTACTTTAATGGTATCCACTTACTTTAATGGTATCTACTTACATTAATATCATCTTTTTACTTTAATGGTATCAACTTTCATTACTTTGATGACATTCTCTTATTTTATTTGAATAGTATTCTTTTACTCTAATGGTATCCATTTTTTACTTTAATGGTATCCACTTACTTTAATGGTATCCACTTCCTACAATGGTATCCCCTTACTTTAGTTTAATATTATTCTCTACTTTATATGGTATCCACTCTCTTTACTTTCTTTACTTTTTGATATCCGCTTACTTTAATGGTATCCCCTCACTATAAAGACATTTAAAACAGCTGACATTATTTTTCAAGCAAGGAAACCTATATATTATTGTTTGATTATGATGTATTATCATTGGATTTTAAAAACGTTAAACATTTTTATAAAATGAAAATTGAGTACATTCCTGAGAAGGTTTCTGGCACTGCCCCGAACCATTTCTGTACAATTATGCCATCCAACGGGTTCAGCAATTTTTCAGCACAGTATTCTGTGAGCATCGTCATTTGTTTGACATTTCATTGAATTCATATCATATTTCGTTTGCTAGGCAACGCTCAGCATTCGATATAATGCGATATGTATTCAAAAATCGAAAAAGAACGACTTTTCTATGTTCGATTAAATCAAGTCAAGTTGTGCTCAGAGAAATATAATCATTTACGTAAATAGCAACGAATTGGGTGAAATGGTCATTCTCCCGTCTACCTTCATGGGAAGCTTACGGCACATGCATGAATTAAACTAAGATGCAATGACATAAGTTCGCGCATTTGCCGTCCATATCTGTTATAACATTAACTTGGAATCCTATGTGCCAAAAATTGCAAAACTTTTGTTACCTACACAATCATCTCCAGATCGACGAGATTTTAATATAGGCCTACGTGTTCAAACATAAATTGAATTTAACAATAGATTTTATTGTTAAGAATCGGGATTTTGGAGAGACACGCTGACTCAAGTTTCGAAGTTTGGCGGGTAAGCTAGTGCACAACAAATTAATGAAGCAGAAGATAATCGATTCCTAAATATATGCAATGGGAATGATATATCTGCATATATTACAACTTGCAGTTATCTTGACATTAAAATCATCGCATCCTGGCAAAATATTTTGAAACAGATAAATGAAGTCTGTAGCTTTCAAGTTTTGGGAACGTTCCAGAAGGATGGTTCAGCTATACAGGACTAATTACTGAGAGGTCGCACATACTGAAAACCCAGCTAAGAACATTACAACGTGCAAAAACACTAAGAAGAATGTATAACATCTGTGAATGTTATCCCGCTCAAAGAACCCAACAGCTTTATTCTGACCCGACTCTCACTAAAGATTATCACTACTAAACCTTTGTATCCCCAAGCAGCTTGCGCTCCCAGGAGATATAAAAATTTCTACAGTTGAGGCAATATATAGTCTATATCCAGAACCAAACTAGTTGCACGTTTACACCGATGGGTCTTAACTAGTTTTCACTGGAGCTGGCGCTGCAGCTTTTTCAAGTTGTTTGAAATCAGCCGGAGCGTTATGGCATCGGGGGCATTGGGTCGTCCGGGTCCATCAGGAGGTTGGGGCCCCGGAGTGTTGGGGTGAACGCTAGTAATTTACTGGGAAAGTAACGATAGAACGGCTGTCTGCTAAAATACTTGCTGCCCATCACCCAGCAGTGAGTTAAGTAAGTCCCATAGGTTCTCATAGGTTCTCAAGCTGCCATAACACAATAGCCAACAATTCTCCAACAGACTGCCCAAACCTAATAAGAAAAAGCAACAAAAAAAACTACCGCCTTGTACACAAAATAAGTGGATATCTACCCTTTTCCGAGCACAGATGAAACAATCGGACTTTCTTTGATTGAAGCCAGTAATATTTATTCTTGTACTTTTGTATCCTTATAGTTTTGTGTCAGGACGGTTTTATGATAATATTAATTAAATGAAAAAGGAAAACTTTAAAAATTAATAAATGTTATTTGTAAAAAAACATTAAAGGGTTTTTAGTTATGCTTATAAATCAAATTGTAAAATACCAAATAAAAATTGTCATTCGTACAACGAATTAAGTATTAGACTGTGATTGGTTAGTTTGCTTTGGAAAAAAACTGCTTTGAACAAGGCCTAAACAAACAAACAGAAGCGACAAAGCCAGACGACCTACAAGAGAAGAATTTGGAAATGTTTTACAATATATTCATCTAAAAAATTCATATTTTTTATTCAGGGCTACCAAACTATATACGCGTAATCCAGAGTTTGAGATTATCCTCTTTTGATGTCTTAACTAACTCGGGCCTACAGTCGTCAGTATGTCGTAGTATGGCGTCTGCACTGCGATGCAAACATACCTTGTCATGCTACGGCACTGGTTAGCTCCCAAACGTAGTCTATTGTTGACCAAGGCAGCTTCATCTTTCAACAAGATGGAGCAAATCGATATTGGCTCAGGGCTATAAGTAGTTCTCTGAACAATCACATGCCTCAATGTCAGATGGGGGACACAGCGGATCCGTGGCCTCTTGAGTCACCTGACGTAACTTTTGCCTATCCTTCATGCTCATCCTTTCCTTATCTCCTCATACTGATAGACTAGAATCAGGATAGCACCTGCAGTAGAATCACACATCGTGAATAAATGTTTAGGACGATTCAATTGTCGACCAGACGGCATTTACGCAACTAATGGAAGGGGTATAGAATATTTGTGATAAATGTTTTTAAAATGTATTATTTTGTGAGTATTTTAAAGTCTAATCTCTTCGTGTGCCACATTTTTTGTAACATATTTATCGCTTTTACCCTTTAACGCTTTTAACACAACTGTATTTACTCATGCAATGAAAACCTACCACGTAACGTAACGATTACATTTTCTGTAAACATTTTTCACTCGATAACAAAAAAACTGAACTATTGGATGTATTAAAAAAGGCAAGCATTATCTTTGCAAAGATGACTGCTTTTATTTGCTGGACGTAAATAGTTTCGCTAAAGCGAAATAGATACGATCACTGTATCTAAACATCTCTCCTGACACATCAGATGGATGTTACACGTTTGTCTGCCGTCGTTTGTAAACACAACGCAAGTAAGTGGTGCAACTTTATTTGATACAATAAAAAATATTTTTTTAATTAAGGCTGACGAGGATTTATCGCAGAAGGGGAGCGATGTATTGTTTCACGCAACCTGCCCCGGACAGAAACAATGGTGAACGTTAAGTTATTTTTTAAATTTGGTAATTAATTTAAAATGTTTTAAATGTGCATTTTTTACTTACAATAAACTGTAGCTCGATAATTTGTAAGTTTTTATACATTTTTATGATCATTCTCCAACATCTCTACAGGATCATGTGGGCGGTCAGCTGTTTAAAATTCAGTTGTTCTAAATTGCAAATTACCTTCATAATGGTTTATAATAGCAAGACCAAATAAAACACAGAGGTATTGTGGGTATATATGAAGTAGTATTCATCTAAGGAATTATGCAATAATTAGGTTTAAAGTGATAGGTGTATTGAAGTAAATACTTCTTAAGACTGTTTTTACATGGGGATAAATAATTTCAACGGCCACTTTAATTAAGCCTGAATAATTAGATAACATATGATTCCATTCAAGTAATGTTGTTATATCAGTTTTGATTAATGAACATTATTATGTTTTTATCAACATTTTTTTATTAAATAATAAATATTTTACTACAGTCAATGTAATGTAATTTTAACTAGTTATATAATTGTAATTGAATTATATATATATATATATATATATATATATATATATATATATATATATATATATATATATATATATATTATAATATAATTATATTATGGTTCCAATTTTTGAATCCTCCAACGGCACAGCCCCATTACAAGGTTTCGAGAATAATTTTATAAAATTCCTAATAATGTCTTGAAATTTATATCCATTTTTAAGTACATATCTCCTCAAATTATGATAAATACACATAATTCCTATAAGCCATTGGTAAAATATTGCTTTGTTCAGGAGCGAATATTCTTCCTTTCTTCGTCTTAACAAGGTGGAATTAAATTATCTGCCCAAATCTTTGGTCAAGCGAACATTATCCTTGTAATTGGTTTTCTTCAGGTCAACATGTTTCCTGATGCTAACGGGCCTTATCTAAGGGTGTAGCATTTAACGGTACAATACAGGATGTATAATTTATGCTTTATACAAACACAAGTATGTACATAATACTTATTTTTAAATTCAAAATTAATATTTGAATCAATATATACATTAGATTAAGTTAAAAAGAAATTTAGAATACAGAGTGGTAATACGCTCTGGGAGGGGGCTTTGGTGTTTACTCCGCTCGCAGGGCTTCGTCATTACTACACATGACTGCAAAGCTCCCAACTTTTAATTAGCTCGGTTGACACGGTTTCAGTAAAAAACAAATAAATAAAAAAAACAAAACAATATCAACAAGGATACGTAATTGAAGTTGTTTGCAGAACCGTTACCTGAATATTCACATTGCCTTACAAATATATATATATATAAGTGAACGCATTAATTTAAACTAAAATGAAATCCAGATCAGTGATTTCAACAAGTAGTCAGCTGTGAGGGTTTTATTACAAATATTTGTTCATTAAAGATGTTACTAATAGTTTGAATTGATCGGTAACATTACCACTATGTTTCTGCTATTGTTGTAAATGACCTTCCCACATATACCCCAGGTATAACTTTGTTACCCGAGTCATGTTTCGCCCCGTCCCATTACCTGAATGTCATATTCTTCCCTTAGTTATAAATTTATGTAACACAGGAACCTTAGTCTGTCTAAGGTATACGACCCTGTACACTTGAAGCATTATATACCGTTATACCTTACTCTTCTTTCAATAGTAACTCTAGCACCTTTTTCATTCATCCTTTTTTTCCAGAGTTGAATTATGGTTTCGGTTACAAGATAAGTAAGCCTTAAATTATTACACATCACTCTCCAAAACTCTTAACCAAACATTCATAGATATTTTATTCACATCAACAGTGAGTACGAGGACAATTTTACTTTTATTATAATACTTGTTTTAATGGAAACGATTCAGGTCCGTCTGACAAATGTTTTGACTGAATAAAAAGCAAACTGGCTTTTAAATTGTTTGGTTTAAAGTGTCAGATTTTAGAAGTTTCCAGAAAACTTATGAAACTCACAGACCACTTTTGGTAATTGTGGTTGTTTGGTAATTGTGTAGGTTATGTACTTAGAGGTTATGTATAACAGTTCTCGCTCTATTCAGAAAAATCTCGTATTTGAATATCTATAATCGTAAGCTTCTGAGCAACATGCGCGTATGTTACTTTTAGTTTTTAATAATTTCTGTATTGTTCATTAGGATATATATAATTGTTATTATAAACGTATCAACAATTTTTTTTTATTAAAGTATTTACTTTTCTCGGTCAGCCTCATGTCTTTTCATGTCTTGCGAGAATGGAAGGAAAACCATACTTCGTTAAAACCTTTGTCTTTAATTATCTTTCTATCAGTCACTAAGAACGTTCTTTACAGTTTGCTCTAGTTCTTCACTCGTTATTATCCACTGAGGATGACAAAAAGTACTTTAATTAGAAAATTAATTCTATCCACTTTCCAAGAAACAGTCTAGATACAATAAAAGTAGATTCATTTAAACTCTCATTACATACTATATTACCATACCCTCCCGCCCTCACACCTCTTCCCGTCACACACACACACACAACCACAACCACACACACACACACACACACACACACACACACACAACCACAACCACACACAC